>CAXHSM010001256.1:0-114000 GCA_964019185.1 Maratus speculifer | reverse complement strand
AAAAACAAACGTTGAGACGAACCTTGGGAAATCAGTCGCTCTTCCAAAAAACCCCTTACACCGCGTGTTGTGAGCGCTTCACGCTTCAAAAGGAACCCGTGTTTATGTTGAAATCGAAAGTGCTTTCGCGTCACGGTCAAGGTCCGACGCTTGAATGTGCGTGTAAGAAGGAAAAGAAAGATTTATGAATACCTATGATTTGGCTCACCTGCACGCTCTGCGTTATGCGTCGGAAATGACCAAAGTCTTTTTAATGGACCAATATCAAATTCAATTTCCCCACCTCTTTCAAGACGCTTTTCTGGAAACACGTCCCGCCACGCCCCAAGATTATTTCATTCCTCCCACCTTGGCCTCGAAAGCCATTGTGGTGGTCCGCACCCATTTCGGGGAAACGGCCTGTCAAAGACTCAGTTGTTTTCCCTTTAAAAAAGATTGGGAAATGTGTACAGAGCAAGATACCCCACAGTGGGTGCCCATGGGACAACAGTTTGAGCTTGCGTGCCAACCCGTCTGTCAAGAGCATTCCTTGAATACGGAATGGGTTCGAGGACGGTGTATTTTAGCGAATCCCATGAAAAAAATGCTAGCCGCGATGCCTGAAAAAGTGTTTGAACGGGGGTCGCGACACCTGTACCATGGTGGTTTGGATGTGGTGGAAGGGACCTTGAAACTCAATGCCCGCTACTGCGAAGCCTACGGTTTACAGTTTGCCGACGGCGACTGTTATGTTCCAGGGGGACAAGCGTTCCTGGAATGGTTGGTGGGAAAGACCCCAATTCGAGCGTCCAAAACAGCCAGCGTGTTACGGTTTGCACCCTACCTGCCCCCGCTCCCCTCATATTTGAATTACGCCCATCCCCCCAAACGAAAAAAGCGGGAGATTGAGATGGGATACACGGATCCGGCCCACCGAAAAATTTATCAAGAAATTGCTACAGAGTTGGTACAGGAATTGGGTGAAGAAGTTTCGGAATGGGCGATTGAAATGTTTTTGCGAAAAAAAGCCCCTCAACTCTTAAAAATCTCTCTCAATACCCTATCGGCCAAACTCGTCCTCAAACAGGCGATCGCTCGGGGCATTCTACGCGTGGGTACCTCGACTTTTAAAAAAGTGGCAAAAGGGTTTGGGCGGGCTACCTACGTGTACACTTTCTATGATATGGCCATGAGTCTCTTGGATACGATGGACCTGTACGATTACGATAAAGTGTTGGATAAGGAAACGTTAAAAAAGATGGATCGGGATTTAGATGACCTGTATTTTAGAGATGGACCCGTGCGACCCGAAATAACACCCGAATACGTATGGGAGAATGAAATTTTGACGGAAGATGAGGATGAATCCAAAAAATTTAAATTTATGGTAGAGAAGGTGGAAGAATATTTAACGGCTCTCTATACGGTAGCCCCTAGCCAAAAAGAATTGAAAAAATCTAACTTGAAATTATTTGAGTGGAAAGAAGAGGAGGCATGGAGGCGAAAAATATACTTGAGTCTGTTGGTGATGGTGGTGTGTTGTATAGCTTTATTTATTGAATATATTGATGTATGGGCGACTGGTTTATTTTTTATTAAATTGTATTTTGGTTTGTAATTTCAAATTTTATTCAACAGATGTTAAGATAAAATATTTAAATTATAAAATATTTAAACATCTGTATTAAAAAAAAAAAAAAAAAAAAAAAAAAAAAAAAAATTTTTTTTTTTTTTTTTTTTTTTTTTTTTTTTTTTTTTAATATTTTATAATAAAGTTATGAAGTATTTTAGTTTAAGAAATATAAAGATAAAATATTTATTATGAAATATATTTATATATATATTTAAAAAAAAAAAAAAAAAAAAAAAAAAAAAATTTTTTTTTTTTTTTTTTTTTTTTAATAGATATATATATATGTGTGTAAAATAAACACATCTCTATCATGGATATTCCCTTTCCGCAATGGTCATCGGCTAAACAGTTTAATCAACACGCTGCCAGCTCTACGCATCATTACGTTGTTCTCTTAACCCACACTCAGTCATTCAATATCGAAAAAGATTTAAAATATTTTTTTCGCATTACCAAAAAACCTTTACTTTGGTTTTCGAAAAAATTTAAAGAACATGGCATTCAAGTCGAGTACGCAACCCTCTTTACTCAAAAAGACATCCAAACCTTTGGACCCTTATCTACAAACGTCTCCAATGCCATCGTCCGTTGCTACTTGCAGTCGAAATACAGCGAGTCTGTCGTGTGCGTCTGCTCAGCCAGTTTTGCCAAAAAAATCCCCTTCCAATCCATCAGTCCAGAAACACTCATCTATCGAATCGTTGAATAATGACTTGAAAGATTTAATTAAAAAGAAACTCATGCATCAAGTTTTGATGGGTCAACCCTCGGATACGCTTGATTTTCATCGTCACAAATTGATTGAAGAATTGATTGAGTGGATTCAACCTTCTCAGAATGTAGTGAACACCTACGATGCTACCTATCGCGATGAGTTGATGACGTTGCTTTCCAGTGCTTCCAAGCAACAGGTAAAAGATGTTCCCCTAGACGAATCAGAATGGTTGAAACTGATGAATCAATGGATACGAAACACAAGTAATGAGGAGATTATCATTAACCGTGAAGTTTATAAAATTTTAGCGGTGGATGGATTTCATGGATTCAGACCTAAAGATCTGAAACACTATTTAACGTGTATTTTACTCCCGCTTCGAACGGAATTTAAAATGCATGCCAAAGGCGTGCGAGCCATGTATGAATATTTTGATCAAAATTTAAGCATTGAGAGTTTATCAGGAACCGACACTGCCTGCTCTATATTCTTAGCCCTTTTGAAATTGTATGCAAAATTGTTAAAGGAAAAATTAACGGATGATTTGGTACGTCATCAGCTACAACAAGTTCAATCTTGGGCGGAGGGCTTTCTCCATAAACATTCAGAATATTATCGCGACGTAAAGCATGTGGATGAAATGTTATTAAGAACATTGGGTAATGTATATTGTGAACAATTTACAGATTTAAAGAAGATGAAATACGTAGGAAATGAATTGTTGAAAAACTTGAGTGTATTGTGTGAGGACAAACTAAAACGGTGAAAAAAAAAAAAAAAAAAAAAAAAAAAAATTTTTTTTTTTTTTTTTTTTTTTTTTTCACCGTTTTAGTTTGTCATCACACAATACACTCAAGTTTTTCAACAATTCATTTCCTACGTATTTCATCTTCTTTAAATCTGTAAATTGTTTTTTTTTTTTTTTTTTTTTTTTTTTTTTTTTTTTTTTTTTTAGTAGTATTATATATTTAATAATCAAGTTATAATAGAGATAAAATATATTAGAGTAAAGAATAGTATGATGTATATTTATATTTAATGTTCTAAACATATTTCATATCAATAGATTTAAAAATAAAACATAATATACTACAAAAAAAAAAAAAAAAAAAAAAAAATTTTTTTTTTTTTTTTTCTCAAAATTCGGCATCTAGAGTAAAATGGTAATCGTCCTTCTTTGACATTACACCTGCCTTTTGGTATTCACCAACTTTTTTCTCAAAAAAATTAGTTTTACCTTCTAAACTAATATGTTCCATAAAATCAAAAGGATTTTCAACACAAAACAGTTTTTCGCAATTCAATTCCACCAAAAGTCGATCTGCAACAAATTCAATATACTGTTTCATCAACTTATTATTCATTCCAATCAAAGCGACTGGTAAAGCTTCTGTGAGAAACTCTTGCTCAATCATGACTGCGTTCGATATTATCTGTACAATTTTCTCTTTTTTAGGTTTATGCGTCAAATAACTAAACATGAGGCAAGCAAAATCACAATGTAACCCCTCGTCTCTACTAATAAGTTCATTACTAAAAGTTAAACCCGGCATTAATCCTCTCTTCTTCAACCAGAAAATGGCTGCAAAAGAGCCAGAGAAAAAAATGCCTTCCACTGCGGCAAATGCTACAATTCTTTCACCAAAAGTGGCACTTGGCGAATGGATCCAAGAAAGTGCCCAGTCAGCCTTCTTTCTTACACAGGGAAGCGTTTCAATAGCATTAAACAGTTTCTCTTTTTCCACATTGTCCCTAATGTAAGTATCTATAAGAAGACTGTACATTTCAGAATGTATATTTTCAATCATCATTTGAAAGCCATAGAAACATCGCGCTTCTGTAAGTTGAACTTCTTGTAAAAACCTTTGAATCAAATTTTCATTCACAATGCCATCACTTGCTGCAAAAAATGCTAAAACATGAGAAATAAAATGCTTTTCATTGGGTGTTAATTTTTCCCAATCTGAAAAATCATGCGATAAATCAACCTCTTCAGCAGTCCAAAAAGAAGCTTTTGCTTTTTTGTACATTTCCCAAATATCGGAATATTGAATAGGAAAGAGGACAAACCTCCTAGGATTTTCACGTAATAAAAATTCATCGTTGACTGGTGAAATGTTTGAATTTTGTTTTTCATTAGACATTGTAATTGTTTACTTGATATAAATGAGACTAAAAATGTATTAAAAAAAAAAAAAAAAAAAAAAAATTTTTTTTTTTTTTTTTTTTTTTTTTTTTTTTTTTTTTGTATATAAATGTGCAAAGCTTTAAGAATAATTTTCATAAAGATTTGTATCATATTTTCTCAAACATGTCTGTTTATGGTGAAACTGTTTGCATGACTTGTTATGATGGAATGATATATTCATTGGAAATTGCATTCGCTACATCTCCGAATAAAATTTACATCTTTCAAATCGCAGCGCCACCGGAATATTATGCTCAGACAATGAAAGGTATAGCAAACACCAAATCTCGATTCAAAAATAAAGATCGTTTCTATAGTTGTACTGATCGCAGGCATTCATCTGTCGTGTCAGTTGCTCAATATGCACTTCATCCAGACATCTGGTTAACTGAATTATATCATTATATTTTCTGGAGGGTTCGAATTTCTAATCTACCAGACTTAAGGAAGGACATTGTGTTGCCTGTTCACAAAACTTATCGATCCGTTTCTAAGCCGACCATGGATTTATGCAGCATTTGTTTGGATGACATGAATTCAGGAAATTTTTTCTCACTTTCGGAATGCAAACATTCTTTTCATAACGATTGTTTGACCTCATTACTAATGAATTCCGAAAATAAAATACTAAAATGTCCATTATGTCGGGCATATCTGGATAAAGATAAATTACCTTCTGCGGTATTAAAAAATACAAATGAAGATTTAAATAAAGATAAATTACTTCCTGTGTTTACAATTGAATATTTGTTTCAACCAAGCGATTTTTTTCGAATATCTTTGCCTGTTAAAGGAAGATCGCGATGGAAGAAATATCAATACTATAACTTATTGTAATTTATATATATATAATAATGTTAAAATTGAGATAAGATATGTTAGAGCAAAGCATTGTATGAGATGTACATTTAAAAAATGTAATTCTTTAAATATATTTCTTAATTGTAAAAAAAAAAAAAAAAAAAAAAAAAAAAAAAATATATATATATATATATATATATATATATATATATATATATATATATTTTTTTTTTTTTTTTTTTTTTTTTTTTTTTTTTTTTAACGTCATTTCTTTCGTTTCATTTTTTTATGGACAGTGACAGGCAATGGCTGTATAGGGGGTCCATGCCATCCGTTTTTCAAGACATTGTCCAATTGAGCCGAGGTATTTCCCTTAAATCGATCTTTTCGTTGTCGCATTACACGACCGTCTTGCGTTGAAATTTCATACACACTACCGTCTTCTAAACCTTCCTGTGAGTATTTTATTCTTCCATTAGGTAAATAAAAATAATTTCGATAATAAACTACATCTATCGAGTGGCTCGTTTTGTATTTCAAAATAACATCTTCCAAAACATTATGGATAATTAAGCCGTCTGTCTTAAAGGGTGGATTTGTGTTTAAACACTCTGGATCGGATACGTAGTATTGAATAAAATACCCTTTTAACAAAGACAAATGGGATAGAAAGTGTGTCAGGATTTCTTTTCTACACCATTTGGCCGTATCGTGCCCTCGAACATGATAGACGTCCAGTAAATAAACATCTCCATTTTCCAATCGCTCAGCCGCAAACACTAACCCATCACCCAGAGTTTCATTGGGCCGAACCACGCATTCATATCCTTCCCATTTTTCTTTAATTTTATTCGTATAACTGTACACCAGTCCAAAGACCCCATCCAGTTTATGAGCATATAGGTAGGGATCTCCTTTTGGAATTGTCTCGATGCAGGTAACGGGCTTTCTTGTTAAATTCTCGTTTAATGTGTAGAAAGGTAGCGGATACTGTTGGAAGAGATTGTATATGTCTCGATAGCGAGTCAAGGTAGAGAGTAATTCAGCAGGATTGGATAAAGTAATGGGTTTTGAAAACGTACCATATTCCCATTCAAAAACTAGTTTAAAAGTATGTATTGAGGTTTGAAATGTATACAGTTGGGTATGGCCATCTATCGTAATCCCATATCGCGTTTCCACCTTAAAGGGATGTTGGTAATTTCCAATATTATGAAGAAAATCTAGGTAGGTGGCATGAGACCAAGCGTGATAAGGGGTTTCAATAGAATGAATCCACCGAAACCATAATGAATCATGATACACTGCATAGGTAGACTCCATCCGTTTCGTTTCAAAATGTCCATTCCGGTATCGAAAATGCGGTTTTAAATAATAAATTATTTGTTTTTTTATCGGGAATTTCAGGGTTTGAAGGAGAGGAAGGAAAGAAGAAGAATTTTCAACGACCAACCTAAATTCATATTCATGCATGATAAAACTGCCTCAACTGATGATCCAATTTAACAATCCATGAAAAACGAAATCGAAGTATCAGAAAGAGAAAAACTAAAAATCCAAAAAGTAAAGCACTTAGTTTGTAAATATTTTTACCGACGAGGATAAAAAAGAAGGGTACAATCAATATAGGTACAGTGACGCATAAAAGTGTAGTATACCCAATGCTTTTTTCAAAAGTTGCAAACGATCCGAGGTTTCGATCGTCCGATTGAAGAATGGCTTCCGCAAGATTCATAAAGCTTTATTTAAAAAAACATGACAGAGTTCCCATGCGTAAAAAAAAAAAAAAAAAAAAAAAAAAAAAAAAAAAAATTTTTTTTTTTTTTTTTTTTTTTTTTTTTTTTTTTTTTTACATGTTGATGCATTGGAACCCAGTCATTGTAAACCCTTTACTTACAATTTGGATACCGGAAGAATGAATATTCATCTGGAACGATCCTGCACACATTCCCGAAAATTGAAATTGGCTAAAAACATGTGGGGTGGATACTTGCGGGCCTAAAGGCTCTGAAATGGGTTGAGCCTGGGGTACCCTAGGGGCATAATGATGAGCAACATACCATTCTCTGTAGGCTTGGATGGCTTTCTTTTGGTGAACGAAAGATTTGACATCGGGATCCTGGAATGTGGATAAGGGTTTTGGCGCAAAGTTTTGTGTAAAAGGAGGTAGACTCGAATTGGATTTTTCCACTGATTTGTATGGGCGTTCACCAGATGCACACCTTGAATCATGATGAATAGCAAGGGATACATTTTTCATTTGTAGCGTTTTGGGAACCTCTAGCTTCGCATTCTCGAAAATGGCTGCTCGCTTTGGAATACTGCAGGATGTAGAAGTATTCCAGTAGGACGTTGCCAACTGTTTATATCTACAGAAAAAATGTCTATGTGGATGCCTTGAAATGGACCGCAAATCTCGTTTCAGCAAGGGCTTCATGGTGACAGGGCGGAATGAAAGACCACACTATCGAGTATAAAAAAATTTTATATATACACACTCACGAAAAAAAAAAAAAAAAAAAAAAAAAAAAATTTTTTTTTTTTTTTTTTTTTTTTTTTTTTTTTTTTTTTTCGTGAGTGTGTATATATAAAATTTTTTGTAAAAATTTTTTTTTTTTTTTTTTTTTTTTTTTTAATATACATTATACGATATTTTACTCTAATGTATTTTATCTCTGTTATAACTTGATTGTAAAATATGTTATACAACTATTAAAAAAAAAAAAAAAAAAAAAAAAAAAAAAGAATTTTTTTTTTTTTTTTTTTTTTTGTAATAGTATTTTATTTTAAATCTATTGATATAAAATATATTTATAGAAATAAATTCTTTAAATATACATCATACAATATTTTACTCTAATATATTTTATCTCTATTATAACTTGATTATAAAATATGTTATACAACTATTAAAAAAAAAAAAAAAAAAAAAAAAAAAAAAAAAAAAAATAATATTTTTTTTTTTTTTTTTTTTTTTTTTTTTTTTTTTTAATATAATTTTGTAGATATTTAAACATATTTTATCTTTGCATCTGTTAAACAAAAATTTTTACTCCAAAAATTTTATTATAAAATATTTATACAATAAAATATCCACTAATTTTTTCTATAATATACAGGTATTTTCTGATTTTTTAATCTGTCCAAAAATTTTGAAGTGTCTACAAAATTATATTTTTGTTTCAAATATTTCCATGGATCTTTCATCGCTGTTTGACAATGACATGTATCAGGTCCCGATTGCCATTGAACACTTCTTTCGCAATCTGTTAAATGCCATTCTTTACTCTCTACATTAAACACTGCGTCAATTTGATTTTCTTTCTTCAATTCTCTCACTTTTATTTGAAACTGGAGAGCATGGGCTTTTTGCTTGTACAGTTCATACCACATCATTATATTTTTAGAATCCAAAACTCGATAGTGATAAAAATCTTTTATACTCTCTTCTTCTTCATTTGCAAAGTAAGGTTTATAGTCCTTGTGATTATCTTCAATATGATTCGTTTTGTGCAAATCCGACACAGAATAATACTTTTCTGGCTTATTGATATGGGCTTCAAAAAATGTTTCAGGAGAATCCAATACAAAAGAACAATGACAAGTATCCGGGCCACATTGAGCATTCTTTACAGACCACATGCAATTGTTGAGATGAAAACGGTTATTGTCAGTCAATAAAAACCGAAATCGACTGTTGTAACGAAAAGCTGTTACTTGAAAATTTAAGATACCTGTACGATAATCATGAGTCTGCAATTGTTTCTTTAACAAAGTCAATTCATCACTTTCACTGGACATGATGATACCAGTTAAAGGTTGTCACGAAATGAAATGATGTGTTCTCGAAAAGGATTTACTTTTAGAGCCTTCTTTGAAAAACGTCCCTGTATATCGACTGCGGCGGTGGTAAAATGTTCACAGGTTATCCAGCAGGCAGGCACAAACTTCGGGAAAGAAGACGGCCGAGTGAACGAGCCAGCGAATGGACGGCCTTATATACTTCATTCTACCCTCCGCGACCTTGAAAAAAAAAAAAAAAAAAAAAAAAAAAAAATTTTTTTTTTTTTTTTTTTTTTTTTTAATCACCTAAAACAAAGATGTCGCATTTTTTTGAAGAGGCCCTCGCTTTTAAACGTTCAACCATCTTGCATGGACATTTTGGTAGATATCCTTTTGTAGTCAAATTTTATTTAGAGTCGATTCGGGAATTGGAACCGGTATCAGAATATGAATTAATTTTTTGGTGTCATAATCGAGGTTTTTTATACGTTCTCTTAGAACCTCCTTTTAATGCCTCTATACCTTCCGATAAATGGTGTATTGTTGTAACGAGTCATCTCCGTCTTCGGTGGAATCCATTGACCACTCGAGTTATTGAGGTCCCCTTTTCCTTGGACCGAATCATTCCCTTACCCAAAACAATATTGGATCCTAATTTCAAAGTCGTTATACCCCCTACGAGTCATATCGGTACTTTTCTAACTCCTCAGGCTACTGAAATTGATTTATCCACTGTCGATAGCTCGCATGAAGCTTATTTACGGCTTTTAACCCTATTGGATGTTTTGCAACCGGCATCCATCTGGACTTTACGGATTTCGGATAAATTGCGTAAAAGTCTTTTGAAAGATATTCCCGATACAGGTCCTTATGATGCTCAAATAAGGAAGATGTTAAGGTGAAGAGGGAGTAAATACTTTTTTACGCTTGTTAGGCTGTTGTTGTTGATTCAGTTTGGCTCTTCGTTCTGTCGCTATCAAAGTCATCTCTTCTTCACCAACCTCCTCGGCATATATACCGACACATCTTTCAAAATCCGGATCCATTTCTTCAGGGAGGGATTTATTTTCATTTGCAAGAAAAGCTGTTTCAACTACTTCTTTAATTTTTTCGGGAGCGGAATAATACGTGTATAATAACCGAACAGCGTCGTTATGTTTGGCAAAATGAGGTGAAAAGGCTTCTTGAACATAGAGTTTGGGATGGGTACCAAGTATACCATCTACAGCGAACCACTTGCAAGCCTCCGTAGAGTTGTACTTATACCAAGTAGTAGCAAATTTCTGCAATTCGAACGGGTGTGGACAATCCTTTGATAAAACCCGCTCAACGTTAGCTTTTTCATCGTGAGAGAGACTGGACCGAAGTTTATTGTAAGCGGTTAAAATTTCACAATGCCATTTTTCAAAGAGACATGTTTTCTCATTTTCCATTGGCTTAATACCCGTGACTATAAATATTTTCCTATACAGTCGCTGAGTGAGGGTTTCCTGAGTAATATATTGATTTCTATTAATGTTTAAATCAACTTCATCGTGAATAGCTGCCTTGATAAGATTGACAATTTTTATAAAATTTTCTTCAGTGGAATCTTTTTCATCCGAAGAGTCTCTATCTTCAACCGATTCCATAATGTAGACCTATGTTTCCATATATGTAAAATTATGTATATATACATTAAAAAAAAAAAAAAAAAAAAAAAAAATTTTTTTTTTTTTTTTTTTTTTTTTTTTTTTTTTTTTTACAAAATTAATTGATTTTAAACTAGTTAGATAATTTGTAAAACTTATATGCAATTTTAAATTTATTTAATTGTAGTACTTATGGCACGGTTAGTAAAGCACCGGCTTTCCAACAAAAGGACCCTGGTTCGATTCCCGTCTACGGTAAAAGTATAATTACAATAACTACTTAAATTTCAATCGAATGCGTTGTATACAGCACAAAGGAATTATTATGAATTGCATAATTGCACAAAAGAATTATTACGAATTGCATAATTGCACAAAAGAATTATTACGAATTGCATGACTGCACAAAAGAATTATTACGAATTGCATGATTGCACAAAAGTAGTAGTTTGACTTGCTTAGTGTGAAAGAAATTTCTTGACTTGATAGCTTAATAGAAGAAGCTTGACTTGAATAACTTAATAGAAGAAGCTTGACATGAATAGCTTAGTAGAAGAAGCTTGACTTGAATAGCTTAGTAGAAGAAGCTTGACTTGAATAGCTTAGTAGAAGAAGCTTGACTTGAATAGCTTAGTAGAAGAAGCTTGACTTGAATAGCTTAAGAGAAGAAGCTTGACTTGAATAGCTTAAGAGAAGAAGCTTGACTTGAATAGCTTAAGAGAAGAAGCTTGACTTGAATAGCTTAAGAGAAGAAGCTTGACTTGCATCGCTTAACAGCAGAAGCTTGACTTGAACGGCTTAGTAGAAGAAGATTGATTTGTATTACGTATAACGCAAAGGAAGTAGTGTGAAATGAAACTGTTTGTCAATAATCATCCAGGTTATATCAACTATCTTGTAGAGCAAAAGGCGTGTAACATTGAATGTCTTCCATTCAGAAGAAATGGTTTACATTGGAGCATTGCTCCATATAAAAATGCACCATGTAAAGTGGCGAGAAAGAACAGATTATTATAAACTATTAGTTTTACCTTAAAAACGTCAACGATTTTATTGTCAAGTACAATGAAACATTTCTTTATTCAGAATGCCAACCCTTTTCATGTTCAAATTTTCTATATGCAGCACCAAGGGTAATTTCTTCACTTAAGGCGTTAAAATTTATCAAAATTGTATTTGAAATGATACCCTTCAAATAGGCAAAGGTTGCTGCATCTACAGCTCCGATGATAACATCCCAAGATCCCGTAGAGTTTAAATTGTTATAAACCAGTTTAATTGTTTCTGGAAATTCAGACTCTTTACATACATAATTAAATTCAATTCCAGCTGATCTTGGAAAATTGTTAACATTGATATTATGATACAATTCATCATGATATAACAAAAGATTTTCTGTATTTAGGCCAATGGAAATGGTTTTAAAGGGCGGAACGACCGAAGTAAACGCTACATGCCATGGGACCCAATCTCCTTTATGTAAGATGAAAGTGATGTGAGCAGTATATTGAAAATTAGCCATATAAGGAAGACTGTTTTAGGATTATTCTTACTTTGTTTTAAAGTAAAAAAAAAAAAAAAAAAAAAAAAAAAAAAAAAAAAATTATATATATATATATATATATATATATATATATATATATATATTTTTTTTTTTTTTTTTTTTTTTTTTTTTCAAACTAGCGTTTCTTTTAGAGTGTTGAATTGCAAGGCTTCATCTTCAACCACATAACCCGTCTCCTTCATCTCCTCTCTAATGGTGTCGCACAATTTTAATAAGGATTCCCGTTGCACTTTATTCATGTCTTTCAAAAGAGCCATTTCTCGTACTTTGGTTCTAAAATTTTTAAGAATAGGAAACAACGGATCGGATGACTCATTTTCTTCCACTGTCTCCATCAATCCAAAACAGGTGTCGGTCATCCATACGATGTAATTGAAACAATATAAAAGACAATCATAGCTCAAGTCTCGTTTGAGAGAAAACCCTCGCACATAATTTTCGAGCAAGTCCAAAGCTTTGCCCACTTTTAAATTATCCTTTAATAAAGTATCTACTTCTTTTTTTACCTGATTCAATTCCTCCAATTCTTTTCTCGGTTTGAAATTTGTTTCAAGGGTTTGGGGTTTGAGTTCGAGTAGACGGAGCTTTAGTTGTTGAATGTGATGCATAAAATTATGGTAGGATGTTTGAGCTTTTTTCATTTCATCCGTGTGAAACATCATGGGTTTGTCGTAAGGAAATTTTATAAACATGTACCGAAGGGCTAACGGGGAGTATCCTTCTGCCAACACTTGGTCAATGGTTGTAAAATTGTTTAAACTCTTTGACATTTTTCGGCCTTCCGTCTGCAGATGGCCGGTATACACACAAAAGCGAGCCCAATCTTTGTTTTCCAAATAGACACGACCTAAAGCAATTTCGTTTTCGTGATGGGGAAATTGTAAATCGATTCCCCCCAGATGAATGTCCACAGAATCAGGAAAATAAAAACTAGCCATGGACGCACATTCTAAATGCCATCCAGGCATTCCTTTCATTTTTTTTCCATCGACATGGGTCCATTCTTTCGAATTTTTCCAGAGGGCAAAATCTCTCGCATCCCACTTACCTTCCTTTTGGGTAGGGATTTGAGAGGACTTGTCACGTGTTTCGGTGTGCGGAAACACCCGGTCAAAATGTTTTAAATAGGCTTCCGTACTAAAATAAGTTGTGTCGAAACCAGGGGAGTAATAGGCAAACTCTTTGACCAAACATGTTTTAGAGACAGACTCTGTCAGGTCTAAAAAGTCGGTGACACGCGGTGCGAAATCAGGTCTTTCCACATTTAACCGATCCATCGCCTCAAAAAACTGTTGTTCATATTTTCGAGCAGTGGGTGGACCCCCTTGCTCAATGATTGTATCGTTCAAATCTGTGATATTCATCACGCAGCGTACACCAAAGCCCAAATAGTTGCGCAAAATTCTTCTAAGAATATCCAGAAACACATAGGTTCTCGCATGTCCGAGGTGGGGAACATCGTACACAGTAGGACCACAACAATAAATTTTAACATCGTGAGGATCTGTCGGCACAAAGTCTTCCAGTAATTGAGTGCGAGCGTTAAAAAGTTGAAGCTTTTTCATGATGAGTTTGAAAGGTATGAGGTAAAGGATAAACGGATAATTTTTATAAGTAAAAAAAAAAAAAAAAAAAAAAAAAAAAAAAAAAAAAAAAAAAAAAATTTTTTTTTTTTTTTTTTTTTTTTTTTTTTTTTTTTTTATAAACATTTTATCTTTTTCTTAAACAAAAATATTTTACTCTAATATATTTTATCTCTATTATACCTTGATTATAAAATACGTTATACAACTTAAAAAAAAAAAAAAAAAAAAAAAAAAAAAAAAAAACATATAAATAAATATATATATATATATATATATATATATAATTTTTTTTTTTTTTTTTTTTTTTTTTTTTTTTAAATAGTTATGCAACATATTTTATAATCAAGTTATAATAGAGATAAAAAAAAAAAAAAAAAAAAAAAAAAATTTTTTTTTTTTTTAAATAGTTATGCAACATATTTTATAATCAAGTTATAATAGAGATAAAAAAAAAAAAAAAAAAAAAATATATATATATACTTATATATTTTTTTTTTTTTTTTTTTTAATAGTTATGCAACATATTTTATAATCAAGTTATAATAAAAAAAAAAAAAAAAAAAAAAAAAAAAAAAAAAATTTTTTTTTTTTTTTTTTTTTAAATGTATGGGTTGTTGATACCACCAAATGATGAATTGGAAAGAACATATTTACTGTCAACTTTAACACCGTTATCAAAATAATCCCTTTTCATAATCGGATGTGAAGATGATTGGATATGCAAATAATCGATTACTTTATACGGATACAAACATTGAAATTTGGAATAAGATAATAATTGAAAAAGGGGTACTTGTTGACATGCTCGACACCAGTTCATAGGATCTAGAATAAACTTACATACATTAATATTTAATTTTAACGTATATCTTCTTTGGTAATATCCATTTTCATTTTCAAAATTCATACATTTTAAACACATTTTAACGCAATTATTATCACCAGTTTCAAAATCAAAATTCACGATAATAAAACGTGAAATATACTTCTCGAAATCATAATCCAAACTAAGATCATTTTGGAACCAAACCACCAGGCTTTTAGGCCAGATAAAATCCTGTTTTCTAAAAAACGGAATAATTTCGATGTAGTTTACCATAACATTCTGGTTGTGAAATTCTGATAAGCGAAAACGAGATTTACTTTGCCAAAAAATATCTCTTACAAGGCATTTGGGAAGTTTTAATTTTTCCATGTCATGCAAATAATTCAAATTTCTTAAAAATGATTTTATACACAGATACTTCAATGTTTCAACATTAAATGTAACATCGCAATAAAAATCATGCTCCTCTTGTACGAAATGTCTATAAATCTGAATTGCTTTTTTTGAATCTTTAATTTCTTCTGATCTAATCCACATATTATTTTCAATGGGTTTGGCTGAATAAGCGGTTAAATGTCTATGATCATCTCTAAACCAATTAGAAAAATGCTTCATTGATAGCCTTGACAACAGATTCTCATGAAAAGCTGATTTATGAATTACAAAATGATAATGAGTCATTTTTTCAAACTTGTGGAAATCAACTATCTTGAATGAAATGAATCTCATGAAGTAAGTCTTTATAAAATCAATAACTGAATAATTTCTCATTTGTTAAATGTGCCCATTTGTTGTTGGAGCAATGTGCCGACACGTCCATCCAATGAAACACTCGGAAGGTTCAATGAAATATGGATGTACCAAACTGAATCCAAAAAATGTCAGCGAAAAGCGACGCAAGTAAATCTTTTTCCAGGCATCTTTAACAAAATCCAACAGAGTGAGACTTCCCTGTATATTTGTAAAATTGTCAAAGGTAATCCAGCACCAGCAGGCAGGCACGAGCAACGCGAAGGAAGAAAGTCGAGTGAAAGAGATACAGAATTCACAGCTTTATATAGCAAAGTAAAAAAAAAAAAAAAAAAAAAAAAAAAAAATTTTTTTTTTTTTTTTTTTTTTTTTTTTTTTTTAAATATATTTTATAATGTAGATATTTTATCTTTACATTTCTTAAACAAAAATATTTTACTCCAATATATTTTATTTCTAAAATAACTTGATTATAATATATGTTATACAACTATAAAAAAAAAAAAAAAAAAAAAAAAAAAAAAAAAAAAAAATTTTTTTTTTTTTTTTTTTTTTTTAATACATATATAGAATTGAAATCTTTAAATATACATCATACAATATTTTACTGTAATATATTTTATTTTTTTTTAATTTACTACTATACATTTGGAATTCGAATGGCAGAATTAACAGTTTGCAATGCGGACATGGCTCTCCTTAAAGGGCTATGTTGGAAGTAATTATTACAACTGCGTGGAGGGTACGGTTCTTTTTCATCCAGATAGAATATTATGTCCGATTCAATGTGTTCTTCGTCCTCTGCCAACTGAAAATTTTGCGATGCTGCCAGAGACACGGAATCACCTTCACTTCCATCACTCCAATTTAACATTTTCAAATCTGGAGTGGCTTCGAAAGTGATCGGGGACAGAAGTAAGAGTCGAGATATACAGCCACAGTATATCTGGACAGGAAATAGACAATACAACGTCAGCTGATGATTGTTTCTCCAAAGCATTTCAAAATGATTTTCGCTATGCCATCGCATTGGAATTTTTCGTCTTTCACCAAGCCTTATCCTCCAGATACATCCATCAAAGAACCGCATTTTATACCAACCCTCTTTGGCAGAGTGCAGATCAATGATGATGAGTCCTTGACCATATACCCGGTAAATGAGCATTCTCGTTAGCGGTGGCGTGGATGTTGCATTCGATTCAACATATTCATATCTAGACAAAAAATATCCAAGATTCCGGGATATGTGATGGATGGATCCGCGAAAAAATTGTCGATCCATGACTGCGGGATCAAAACCTTCCAGAAAAAAATGATACAGGTTGACATGAAGTGTTCTTTCGTCAATTTGCAGAAAAAACCAATGGATCCAGTTTTGTCGAGCAACGTACCATCCAGGTTGTACACCACACAAAAATTGCAAATACTCGCGTGAAAAGGGAGTGGGAGAAGACAGGTAGGCTCCGCGGTAGGTCAAGATGTCGTACCATTCCGGCATGCTTGATAAGAAATTTAATTTATCTTTTAAGGGAACAAAATCTCGAAAAATCTTGAGTAGAATATCAATGTGCAAGTCCATCAATTGCATCGAAGACATTTTTTCTTACACTCTTAAAAGGGAAATGGGTTCCACAATTTAAGGAAAATGTGAATGAGCTCCCCTCCGTTTTCTTCACATCAACACGTTTTCCACACACAATGCATTTTTATAAGGCGTATAATAATAAAATTCCCATAAAATGAAGAAACAACTTGTTTCTTCAGGCGAGAATTTTCATCAAATGGCCGGTTGCGGCACGGAGACGCAATTTTTATAACCGAAAAAAAAAAAAAAAAAAAAAAAAAAAAAATTTTTTTTTTTTTTTTTTTTTTTTTTTTTTTTTTTTTACATTTATTTATCTTGAAGGTTATAGCCAATACGATTAATTTCTTCTTTTGCCTTGTCACACATTTCCAACAAAGACTTTTCTTGCACTTTCCAAGCGTACTCTCGTACTCCTGATCGAAATTTTTTGAAAACGGGATACACGCCATCCGTCTCGACGACAGTTTCGGTTGCATGAGTCATTAATCCAAAACAGGTGTCCACTAAATACAACACATACTCTAGACAATAAGAAATCCATTCATAAGACATATTCTTTGGGAATCGCAACACACAATTCTGGACAAATTCTTCAAGGATATCCAAGGCTTTCGAAACACCCATATTATTCATCAACACCTTATCCACAATGCTTTTCACTCGAGCCAGTTCAACACATCTTTCCCAAGATTTCTGCATGTCTTCGACCGTGTTTTGGAATTCCAATTGAGTTTGATAAGTCTTCATCTTTTGAATGTTTATCATAAACCGATTGTATGCATGTTGAGCGTCTTCGAACTGGTACTCGGTATAGCACCTACATTCCATATACGGCATCTTTAAAAACATGTAACGAATAACCATGGGTGAATAACCCTTGGCCAACATTGCTTTCACTGTGACACTATTTTGGGCAGTGTTGGACATTTTGGTACCTTCATTTTCCAAAAGTCCCGTATACACAAAGAAGCGAACCCAGTCTTTTTTTTTAAAGTACACCCGACCTAAAGCCATTTCCTTTTCGTGTTGCATCCATTGTAAATCCACACCTCCCAGTACCAAATCGATCGACTCTTGAAAATGGAAAATGGCCATCGCAGCACAAGCCATATCCCGGGAGGGAACGCCCATGTGTTGCTTCCCTTGAGTATCGATCCATTTTTTCGATTCGTTCCACATGATAAAATCATTAGTATTCCATTTCTCTTCTTCCGGCAGCATGGTTTCGCGAGACTGGTAATTATATTCTTTGTCAGAAAAGATAGGTCCAAATTTTTCTAAATAGGTTTTGGAATGGAAATAAATGTTGAAATTGCGTGTGAAATAGGCAAACTTTTCAGTCATACACTTTTTCCATACAGTGGCAGTCAAGTCCACGCTTTCAGTCATGCGAGGTGTAAAATGGGCGGGTTGCACGTTCAACAAATCCATGGTTTCAGAGAACTCTTTTTCACACTCTTGGGAACCCTCCAAATCAATTACGTTCATGACTAAACGTACACTATAACCCAAGTAATGGTGTAAAATTCTGCGAAATACATCCATGTAAACATAGGTTCGCGCCTGCCCAAGATGGGGGGCATAGTTGAGGGTGGGGCCACAACAGTAGAGTTTAACGTCGTAGGGATTGGTGGGTACAAACGGTTCAACGGACCGCGTAAGAGCATTATAAAGTTGTAGCTGCTTCATGTTGAAGTGGGAAAACCATGGAAGTGTCACATCTCTTATATTTAAAAAAAAAAAAAAAAATTTTTTTTTTTTTTTTTTTTTTTTTTTTTTAATTAATTAAATTTTGCAAATTTTTTTTTTTTTTTTTTTTTTTTTTTTTTTTTTTTTTTTAATTAGTGAAAGCGTTTTCTTTCATAGTAATGGGCCATAGTTCTCACTTCAATCCCAGGACAAGGATATTTTGAAAATCTCGAATTATGCTTATGAATTACATCCATGACAGGTATTCCAGTTTTTAACCATATTCTGGACACATTTAAAAAGCCGCAAGTGTGTTTGAAAAAATTGTACTGGTAACGTCCACGTACACGCAAGTGTATTTCACCTGAAAATTCTGCAGCAATAAACTCACGAAGTTCAAACAGCCAAGTACTTGCTCGCAATACATATTTGGTGGCTGGTTTAATGGGTAATAGTTTTGAAATTCCAGAATTGTAAAATCGATCCTTGTTTCTTAATCTAGATCGTGTAGAATAAATATCTCTCACAGTCAGCCAGTAATAGTTATGGGGAGAGACTCGAAGTGTGTAAATGTTATTGGAAGATGTCGCAAATGCAATTTCTAGAGGAAATAATTTTCCATCCTCACAATCCATGCAAACAACTTCTGCATATAAAATCATATTCAAGTGATATAAATGAAAACGATTATTTACAATTATATAATAATACAAAAAAAAAAAAAAAAAAAAAAAAAAATATTTAATAACAAAATTAACATTTAATAAACATTTAATAAAATTATACAATTAATTAAATTGTATTAAAAAAAAAAAAAAAAAAAAAAAAAAAAAATTTTTTTTTTTTTTTTTTTTTTTTTTTTTTTTTTTTTTTTTTTTTTTTTTTTTTTTTTTTTTTTACAAATTGAAATACAATTTAATAAAAAACAAACCAAAGTTATGGAATAATATATAAAGTTATGGAATAAAATATTTTTATTCAACAAATGTAAAGATAAAATATTTATTGTATAATTTGTTACAATAGTTCTTATGAACTATTTCCATGACATTTATGCCAGTATGCCAGGTCCGCAAGTATTATGTCTGAAAAATTGATACTGGAAACGTCCTTCTTGAACCTCCTTTTTTTCATTGTTTGACATTCAGTGAGATTCACGTCGGCTTGATTCCTTTTCGTAGCGTCTTTTGCCAAATTATCCGTTTGATGGTCGTGTTTCTCGTGTTTGTTCCTCGTTTGACATTCCGTGAGATTCACGTCGTCTTGACTCCTTTTCGTAGCGGCTTTTGCCAAATTATGCGCTACATGGTCGTGTTTCTCGTGTTTTCTTGGTCGTCTCCTCCTTCTTTTTTTCTTCGTTTTACATTTACTGAGATTCACGTAGGCTTGACTCCTTTTCCTAACTTGACTCCTTTTCCTAGCGGCTTTTGCCAAATTATACGGTTGATAGTCGTGTTTTCTTCCTCGTCTCCTCCTTTTTTTCTTCGTTTGGCATTCATTGAGATTCAGGCCAACCGCACCCTGGGTCGTGGCGGCTTTATCCAACGTATCTGCTTGAAGGTCATGTTCCACGTGTTGTCTCTTTCTTCCTTTTCGCGTATCCCATAGATTGAAATTCACCTTCACGTCGATCCTTCCGCGGGTCGTGGCGGCTTTTGCCAATTTATCCGCTAGGTGGTTGTGAGCATGACCATCGTGAGCTTTTACCCAATGCATGTGCACCTGAACATTCGTCTCTTTTATCAAATCTTTAATCTCAGCTAGCATCCGGTTCCGACACTCGAATCTGCTGAAGTGTTCAAGCCAGTACATCGCATCTGTATAGATATCAATTTCACTAAACTCCCTTTCATATGCGTCCATAATCGCTTCCTTGATTGCATAGAGTTCGGCTGCAGAGCTTGGTGTCTTATTAAAAAGGCGAAATATTTTTCCCGCTATGATTATTTTATTGACCACAACAATGAACGCGCATCCGACACGGTTCTTTGACTTCTTGGATCCGTCCGTGTAATAAGAACACGTTGTCTGTGGAGTAAGGTCCTTCGTCCATGGGATCCGACCAATTTGTTCTGGATGGTCATAAGGACGCCAGAGGTCAGTGTTGCCATTTTTGAACTGTCGCCACCTGACCCGGGCCATCTTGTTGTGGACGGGGGACAGGACAAAATCGTGCTATCACCTGAATAACGTACAGGACTGTACGCAAAGTCAACTCGTCTCTACTGCAACATTGCCGGTGATCAAGACAGTATCCTTTCTGGAGCAATGTGCCGACACGTCCATCCAATGAAACACTCGGAGGGATCAATGAAATATGGATGTACCAAACTGGATCCAAAAAATGTCAGCGAAAAGCGACGCAAGTAAATCTTTTTCCAGGCATCTTTAACAAAATCCAACAGAGTGAGACTTCCCTGTATATTTAGAGTCGCAGTTGTGAAATTGTCAAAGGTAATCCAGCACCAGCAGGCAGGCACGAGCAACGCGAAGGAAGAAAGTCGAGTGAAAGAGATACAGAATTCACAGCTTTATATAGCAAAGTTAAAAAAAAAAAAAAAAAAAAAAAAATTTTTTTTTTTTTTTTTTTTTTTTTTTTTTTTTTTTTTTTTAGTACTCTATTCTAATATATTTTATCTCTATTATAACTTGATTATAAAATACATTATACTACTATTAAAAAAAAAAAAAAAAAAAAAAAAAAAAAAAAATTTTTTTTTTTTTTTTTTTTTTTTTTTTTTAATAGTATTAGAATTTTATTTTAGATCTATTGATATGAAATATATTTAGAGAATTATATTCTTTAAATATACATCATACAGTACTTTATTCTAATATATTTTATCTCTATATTTTATCTCTATTTTTTTTTTTTTTAGTACTCTATTCTAATATATTTTATCTCTATTATAACTTGATTATAAAATACATTATAATACTAAAAAAAAAAAAAAAAAAAAAAAAAAAAAAAAAAAAAAAAAATTTTTTTTTTTTTTTTTTTACGTGTAATCTGTCTTATTTTCTTCACAGCATGTTTGACATCTCCAGTTATGATACGTGTGTTTTAAGCACAACTTTTTGTCATTATTTAAATTTTTTAATATTAAATGCTTACCATCTTTTTTAATATACTGTTGTCCTTTCAATATGTTGAATGCATCGTTGACGGGTATCAAATAGCTTTTATAGACCAGTCGATCATCTTTCCAATTTTTAATTTTAACAGTCGATGTATAGGGTTGGGTAAAAGAATCAAAATATCGATATCTTCGCAAATCTTTTACATTTTTTACGACAAAATAATATTGGGTGTATTCCTGTTGATCACACCCTTTAAATTTCACTTGTTTAAGAGGGTATTTATCAATATCTTCCTTTGTACATGAAAAACGATATCCCGTCTCTTCTCGAAATTCTCTGTAGGCGTTCTTAAAGCACTGTAGCCGGTTTTTCGGAAATTTTGAAACCGCCAACTGTCCATGAGGATAATCATACATATCTTCAAAAATTTTCCCATGTTTAAAGCGTAAATAATCTAACTGATCATTTTCGTTCAAAAATGGTAAACATTCCTTTTCAAAAAAATCTTGCAGTCGATTCCATGGATTTTGATCGTAGTAATCATGTTTGATACCTTGATCATTTAAAAACATGTAAAAATTTTGAATGCAGTACGGCACTTTACGTTTAATAAGCATGACTTTGTTATCTTTCGTAATCACTATTAAACCGTAAGAAACAGCAAATTTGTTGCGGCAACACATTCTGTAAACTCTTAAGTACTTGCTTCAATGAGGACAAATTGATATTTTTGAAAATGATAGTCTTATTCTGATAGTCTAGTCTGACATAAAGTCTTATAATTTTAAAGTCGAGAAAAATGTATAACAATTTATAGTTGAAAGTTTTGTTTTAGAATGTTACATTTCTACTTACTTTTAATGTATTTTTTTCTTTTAGGTAAGTACCCACTTTTTGCATCCATCGAATCCATAATGTAAGTAATTGTTTTGATTATTTTAAGAGTGATTTCACACTGTTAGGAGTGATTCCACTGGTCAGGCTGCTCTTCCGCAATCGGTTCCACATTTCGCTCTCGCTCACTGTTTGGATCGTCTCCCCCTTCCGGACGAGCGTCTCCCCCATCGCTATTCTCATCCTCGTCGTTTGATCCCTCTTCACCTTCCGGACTCTCGTCACCATCACTCTCCTCCCCATCACTCTCTTCATCGCCGTTGTTTCCACCATCTTTGTCCCAAGTAACAAAATCAGGTCCATTGTGTTTACATATTTTACACCTCAGCACGTAATCTCTGGCCAGTGAGTAAAAAAACTCTTCTGGATCAGCTATTTCTTCTTCACAGTTACAGGGGTCTGAACGTATATAGGGTGAATCGGGTAAACTTCGAATACAGGAAGAGAGGTGCCATCCATATCGATAGTTGTATTTAATTTTGATATTGGCATCCGGTCGATGAAGGGCAGCTAGATGAAACTTGAGTATTTTGTAATACGTTGCATATTTTTCAAATCGTTGCACTTCTTTTGCAACGCGACCTTCAGATAGAAGAGGTAATTTTTTATAGAACGTTTCCGAGTCATCTTCTGGAGACAAGTTGATTAATTTCTGCCACTCTGTCATACTTGATTACTGTGAGTAACAAAACGGTTGGAAAATGTTTCAACTATATACGTTAAAAATCGATAAAAAATTTCTGGTCCTAAGACTATCTCAAGAACAAACAGAAAAATGGTAGTTGCTAAAAAAATGAGATTAAATACAACAAAAACTGGAAGGGCAACAAAAAAAAATGTTAAAAGATGTAACACTGTATCAAACATTTTGCTATTAAAAGAATCTACCACCATGAAACCTTTCCTTAAATACTCTCATAAAAAAAAAAAAAAAAAAAAAAAAAAAAAAAAAAATTTTTTTTTTTTTTTTTTTTTTTTTTTTTTTAAATAAATTGTTTAATTATTCTGATTGCGGTATACAAACACGATAATGTTTCCGCATAATAATCTTATCGTGTTGTGGTGGTATCGTTGCTCTTTCCTGTTCCAGTTCACATTTAAGTAGTAAAGTTCCATTTCCACAGCACTGACGGTGAGAAAAACTGGCTAAAGCCAGTTCTCTTTCAAATGTATCCCTTTCCTTTTGCAACGCGTATATTTTCTCTTTCAACTCACATACTTCCAATTTCAAACGAGACTCTTGTTTTTTCAAAATGTTTCTTTCTAAATAGATATCACCCGATCTTGAACAATTATATTTTGGTCTTTCAAAATTACTCAATCTTTCTAAAATATTATATTTTGGTCTCTCAAAATAATCGACTCCTTTAAAAGAATCATACATTTGTCTTTCAAGATTCATATTGAAACAGACATTTCTGATACTGAAAATAAACTTATATATTTAAAAAAAAAAAAAAAAAAAAAAAAAAAAAAAATTTTTTTTTTTTTTTTTTTTTTTTTTTTTCACATTTCTTAAACAAAAATATTTTACTCTAATATAATTTATCTCTATTATAACTTGATTATAAAATATGTTACATAACTATTAAAAAAAAAAAAAAAAAAAAAAAAAAAAAAAAAAAATTTTTTTTTTTTTTTTTTTTTTTTTTTTTTTTTACCCTATTTATTGGGTTATCTTGTTCCGTTCTCTCCTTCAAACTTCATTCCTTATCTTATCATGCCTCAGAGCAATTATGTGTTACTCAACTTAAAAGAAAAGTTACAAACTTACAACTATCGAACCAATATTTTGCATTTCCAAATGGTTGCACGTCGTTTCAACAGTCGATTGCATTTTCTTTTAAACAGCAATGAAGAATTTCATCTCAATGATTGTATTTGGTCACTCAAAAATGCACCATGTGGTCCTGATACATGTCACTGTCATTCTGTATTTGCTAATCCCGAAGTTTTTATCGAAGATCGAATGATGTATCCTGAAAAATCTATACCTATTTCAAATATGCATCGGATGCAACTGCGAATCCCGAACAAAAAATACAAATCATTGGTTCTGGATGATCAAGATGAAAGTTTAATTGAATTTTACCAATATCGTGTTTTGGATTTAGAAAACATTAGTAGATGGTATGAAATGTACAAATGTAAGAGAAATGCACTACAGTTTCAAGTGAAAGTGAGAGAAATGAACATAGAAGAAGAAATTGACGCAGTATGTAATGCAGAGAGCAAAGAGTGGCACTTGACAGATTGTATTAGAAGTGTGAAATGGAATTTGGGACCGGATACTTGCCACTGTCAGAGCGCTATGGTTGATGGTTGGAGGTATTTAAGTGAAAGATATAATTATATAGATTGGAAAAACATTGAAAAAAAGAAACATATGAAAAAAGTTCCGAAAAATTTCAAAATCAAAATGTAAAAAAAAAAAAAAAAAAAAAAAAAAAAAAATTTTTTTTTTTTTTTTTTTTTTTTTTTTTTAATTAAATAAAGATTGAGAAATGCCGGTTCAGTGCGAAGATTATCCTATTGGAACAAATTTAAGTTTATTAAAAGATCATACTGCCGGAAGACCACCCTTCCCCATCGGTTCGTACATGCCCTATCATTGCAATTTCGGCTATAAACTCCTTGATAGCTCTTACAGTAAAAGGGGTCCAGCATTTACTTGTAAGTACGATGGTAAATCTGCAATATGGGAAATAGATGCGCCATGTGTCCCGATCACTTGCGGTGATCCAGGGCAAGTGGCTCACGCAACGAGAACAGGTTCGGATTTTACATTTCAAAGTGAAGTGAAATATCAGTGTAAGGACGGTTATGAAATGACAGGGGACAAATCTCTATTTTGTGATGAAGATGGAAAATGGGTTCCATCGATTGACAGAGTACAATGTAAACCATTGTCTCCTGCGGGTGTTCAAAATTCAGCCAGCTATATATTTTACGCTTTCCCAATCCTGTTACTTACTCTAATTATGTTTATTTTCCCAATTATCTGAAAAAAAAAAAAAAAAAAAAAAAAAATTTTTTTTTTTTTTTTTTTTTTTTAATTTAAAATGTTTGCACGGCTTGGAGAGCTTCCTCGAGGCTTTTGCACAAGGATTCCAAACTCTTTTTCCGATCAAACTCTTCTTTACAATCTTTGGTAATAATTTCCTTGTCGACCGATATCAACATTTTCCCTAACAAGTTCCCTTTCACAAAATCCATCACATCTTTCACTAGAAAATATAAAATATATTTATAAACGGTATCTTCAATATGCTTTTGTTGAATGCTCATATACTTTTCAATAATTTTAGCCAAAGTATTCGCATTGGCTTTGGCCGATTTATTGGCTTCAATACTTTCCATGGCTTCTGCCACATCCTCTAACGCCGCGTGTGTTTTGGAATCGGATTTATTTGGTTTATTTCCCCATAATTTGATGGGATATAAAGATTTATGGGCTTCCACGTCTGGAAAGGAAAAGTCTCGGTGACACGTGTTGACAAAGTACATTTCCGCTTTTAAATGCTTTTCGAGCGTTTGTTTGGTTTCTGTTCCGGCTTCTGCTATCAATTGTCGTAATAGAAACAACAGTTCCTTTCTAAAATGGGGATAGTCTTTTAACACGAGAGAGACCTCCTCGGCTGTCGATTCGAGCATCTGAGCAATCTCATTCACCAATTGATTTAAAGGATCCATGTACAGTGTGAGCAATTGATTGGCGACCGTTTCTAACGCCAAAGAGGACATGGTGAATCCGGTGCGAACACCTTGTAAATTGGCGATAATAGTCAACAGGGTTTCCTGACTCGGAATCGTGGGCAAGGGTAACTGATGGATGGTTTTGTACAGTTTGTAATTCATGAGGGCCCCGGCGGATAGACCTTGAGTCGAAACAGAAGTGGAATGCCCAAACACAACCGTTTGAAATTGCTCGATAAACGGTTGCGTCAAATGTATCATAAAAGCATGTAACCCCGAAGCTTCTTCCATGTTAAAATTTCTCAATTTTTCGTGAAGAGCGGTCCAATCCTGGCGCGTTTTCTTTAATTTCTCAGAAAGTTGATTCCGCACAGTAGGTAAATATTCCTTAATGTGCGCTACCAGTTGCTCATGGAGTGTTTTTCTTAAAAAGAGCGTCCCCATCCGATGAGCGAGTGGTTTATAGCAGGGTACCGAGGAAAAGAATTGAGTTTCTTTCTCCAAACTGTAATGAATATCTTTTCCACTTTCAATATCTTTTTGACTCCGGTTCAAGACGCCAATATAACCGCGTTGAAGGGGAATCACTTTATTTTCTAAAACCTCTCGAGCATCGGTCCCCTCATCCATTAAATCCAATTTGGTCAGCACACCAATGGTGCGAACGCGTTGAGGGTCTACCGTATGGGCAATCTCCAACGCATCGGAACTCGCAATATCTTGATTGGCGGGTGTCACGGCCAAAATGAGACAATTGGGTTGAGAAATATATTCCAAGACCATGCTGCGAATTTCTTTAATGCACGTTTCGGACTGGTTGTCGACGGCCACGTGAATCAAACCCGGGAGATCGACCAGCGTCGATTTGAGTACATGAGGGGCATAAATTTTAAGGGAAATGGGTAACGAGCTAAATCCAACCGGGCCAGGATTGCGATTCGTTTCTTCCACAATTTCCTTTCGGACATCACGAAAATGGGTAAACTTGACATTCGGTTTATGTAAAAAGGTAGCATATTCCTCTTGGCTAGGAATGAGTTGCACGACCGTGGGTCTTCGCGTCACCACACCCGTGCCCCGAGGCAAAAATTCGCGCCCGACAATACTTTCTAGAGTACTACTTTTACCGGCGCTCTGGGATCCTACGACAGCAATTTGGGGTAAGGAGATTTCGAAAGGTACCCCACTCTCGGCCAATTTATCTTGAAGCTGATTCACAATACCAATTAAATCCTCCTCGGCTGACATGGGTGACAACCCTTGTTTAAAATAAATAATATTATAGATATTTAAATATATTTTATAATATGAATATTTTACCTTTACATCTGTTGAACAAAAATAATTTTACTTTATATCTTTATTATAAAATATTTATGTTATAAAAAAAAAAAAAAAAAAAAAAAAAAAAAAATTTTTTTTTTTTTTTTTTTTTTTTTTTTTTTTAATAAATAATATAGATATTTAAATATATTAAAATAATATATATTAATATATATAATATAATATATATGTATATATATTAAATATTTTAATATAATATATATTAAAAAAAAAAAAAAAAAAAAAAAATTTTTTTTTTTTTTTTTTTTTTTTTTTTTTTTTTTTTTTTAATAAATAATATTATACATATTTAAATATATTAAAATAATATATATTAATATATATAATATAATATAATATATATATATATATATGTATATATATTAAATATTTTAATATAATATATATTAAAAAAAAAAAAAAAAAAAAAAAAAAAAATATTTTTTTTTTTTTTTTTTTTTTTTTTTTTTTTTTTTTACATTGTACTATTGCTTAATGTTAAAAGATATTCTTCCGTTTTATTCATACTTATTTTTAACAATTCTTCTACATTTGCAATATCTGTCACTCTATCTATCTCTTGGGTCTCGACTGACAAATCTAGTTGCACATAGTTCATATATATTTGAAGTAACACATTGTTTCGTGCTTGTGTATTTATTCTTTCTAAAAGTTCTAGTTTTTGTTTCAACTTGTTTACGAGTTCCTCGTCTCTGGGCAAACGGTTTTGCAACTGTTTCCATTTTAATAAAAAAAATTCTTTGTATAACGCTAAAAATAAATTTACAATTCGTATTTCTGTAAAATTGTTCTCCAGTTTCACTTTCTTTCCACTACACACGCCCAATTCTTCCACCTATCTTTTTTCCTTCATTTTAAGCCGTTTCAAGTCCCGCAAAAAATTTTCTTTTGGCGTCTCGCGATTTAAATCGAGGTCTGTCAGCCAGCTTTGGTACAGACATTCCCATTCATCACTTTTTTGTTGTTTAATTTCAGTAACAAATTGTTTTTTGGACGTTGTTCTTTCTAAATTCAATTCGTCCAACCAACTAGTATACATCTGATTCCACTTTTTCTCTTTTATTTCCAAACTATATTGGATGGCTTGACTGAAATAAAATTCGAGATCGGTTTGAAACTTTGGGTAGGGTACCGTGGGAGATTGCACAGGAATATTGTGTTGGTTCAGCACGTCTTGAAATTTTGTTTGAACATGTGAAATTATCGTGTCCAAAGGAGTCTCAAAATAGGGTTTCAACTGGCGTTCTAAATTTTGATAGTTGAAATGATTCTGTTTATACATTTGAAAAAGGTTACTATTCGTAAAGTCGGTATAAAAATTATTTTTATCCAGTTCTATATGAAATTCTTGGGCCAGCTTTATACAATCTCTTGTCAGTGGGTCATAGAATTTCAGCGGTTGAATTTTGGATTTCCTTTCACTATTCAAAGGCCTTTCTTCCAGTTTTTTGATGTAATATAACAACCATCCATCGTCCTGGCTGTATTCCTCCGATTTTTGTTTTAATGACTGGAGTATCTTGGGCAAGCATTCGATGGATTTCGTTCCATGTAAACTTTTGGCTGTCTCTTTTAAAAGAGTATACCTCTGTATAAATTTTTGGTACCAGTCGCACTTGTTGGGAAATGGGCTAGGGACTAGATCGGGTGCGAGTTGCATCAATTCGGTAATGATTTTGTCGTTGGCCTTATAATTATGGACAATTTTTTTCAGGATTACAAGGCCTGATTCCAACCAATCGGTTTGATCCGTTACCACTACACAGTCGGACAGAATGTCTTTTAATAAATTGAGATTAATCTCTACATTTTTAGAATTCCAAAATACTTTTCGGAACGCAATGTACTTTTCCAACAGGGTGGATTTATCCTCGGGAAACTGTTGCTCAATGTTCTGGAAGATTTGAGCATAGGCGGGTAAACTTTTATGAAGCTTTAACACTTCTTGGGCAAAGTGTTCCGGTTTGACTTGCACTTGATGCATTTCCTGTTTGATTTGTTCCAGTTGGTTCTTGAAACACGCCAGCAGCCGTAAATCTTGGGTTAAACGGTTAACAATGTCGCTCTCCTGCCCATAATAGTTTGTCAACACTCTGAGAAGGACCCGGTCTGAGGATGTGTCCTCAGACGCGTCTAAACAGGACTCGTTTTGGAACACGTCGAAACTGGGTTTAGTTTTAAACGCTTCGGACTCGCTTTCAGACTCGTCGGAATAGGGTTCTTTTTTGATGGTTTGCAGAAAACAAGACTTTTTTTCATTCGCGTCGAAATAAGGATTATAGGGTTGCTGAGAACAAAAATCATTTTCGAATTTGCCGTGATTGGGTTCATTTTTGAATTCTTCCTCGTAACAAGACTTGTCTTTAGATTCATCTGGCTCCGTTTTGGGTGGCTTCATTTGAAACACTTTTTGTTGCAGTAGTCGGTTTTCTTCTCGACATTTCTGCAACTCTTGTTCCAGATCCTGTTTTTCTTGATCGCATCGCCCTAGTTTTGCTAAAAGATTCTGACGGGCCTCATCACACTGTGTCAATTGCTGTTGAAGTTGAGAATTCTTCTCTAGCAAGTCGTCCTGTGCGCTCGACATGTCAACATACATGCTGGTGTCCTCTTCTGCACAGTTTGACCTCGAGCGACTGTTTGTTGTTATCGCCGCTGCATAACCTTGCACCATTTCTTGAAACCTGTTCTGTAAATCTTGAATATATTCCATAAATTTGAAGTCTTTCTCTTGATCCGCACCGTGTAGATCTGCAATTTGCTTTTCGAGTCTCTCTTTCTGCTCTACTAATTGCCTCATTTCGTTTTGCAATGCTTCGTGAAATTGATTGTGAGTCTTATTCAATAAGTCCTTCAACTTTTGATTCTCTTGTTGACAGGCAGCGATGTGTTTCTGATATTCCGTGTTTTGGGATTGTAATAAATCCCGTTGGGCGTGACATGCCTGTAAATTTCTTTGACACGCTTCTAATCGATCCTCTTTTGTCTCGTTCCGACACGAGTCCACCGTTGTGGGCGAGGGCGGCGAGGGCAGATGGCAAAGTCTGATGATAAAGTCTAAAAAGCTTCTACTTTGCCAAAAAAGCGCCGAATGTTGCGTCAACAGCGGTTGACTCAGGAGAAAAGCTTGCGTTAAATCCTGTTTCATTTCGCGTGTCAGTGTTTGCAAAGCATTCAGGGCCAGATTGTCGTCTGGATCTCGCATGCGTTTCAACAAACACTCGACTAACGTTTTAAAAATCATCTTGTTTCATTTTTTTCTTCCTCTAATCCCAAATGAATGGTTCGCTTGCGACCGCGTTTCATTTCCTCTGTCGCATGGTCATTGATTTCAAACGTGTATCGGACCCCCGGTTCGACCAACAAGAGGAGGCGGCGTTTGTCGGTCGCATGATAATGTAACAGCTCGGCATGCACCAAATGCTTCCAGTGCAAGGTATTGAGGACCATGTCCGTTGGCCGCTTCGGATCGGGTAAAGACCAATAAGCCATGTTTAAGAGCGTGCATAACGTTTTCTTTTGACTTTTAAACAGTTGGGGAACATTGACCCACTGACAATCTTCCACATCCATAATCCAGTTGGAGAGTTCCTTCTCGGCAACATCTGCCCGACTGTACACATATTCCACATACTCATCGGTTCGATCGGGATATTTGGCCAAATATTTCATCGCAGGACACGCGGTGCTTTTATACTGTTCCAATTTTTTCACTTTGCGGTAAATGGAATATTTTTGGGGATCGCGACACCGGTAGTTGGCTTCCAGCAGCGTCTCGACCCATACGATCCATCCTTCCGAGTGCTTCCCGTTTTCCGTGGGGACTTGAAACGGTCGCGTCCGTAATCCAAACAGCGTTTCCCAGACATTGTCCAAAATAACCTGCGTCATAAAACGAATCAAACCATTGGCTTTTTTCTGAAACCCTCTCAACACCTTCTCCTCGTGATCCGACCGCTGATACACGTAGCGTTTTCGGGTCAGAATGAGTAACCGTTGGACCCGTTGTTCAAATTTGATTTCAATGTGGGGTAAATTGAGAAACGTATTCAGTGGGTCACAGTTGTCTTGGGGCCATCGATGCACCATCAGACTATCCGTATCGGCATAACATACGGTATACTGGGCATTTTTTAAAAAATGAAACGAGCCCAAGAGTTGGTAACGGCACAAGGTGACGGTGATGATGGCAATGGCAATGTAGCTTAACGGGGAGTCTTTGTTGCCCATGACCCCGTAAAGGGAATTGATTAAGATTTTGATACCGAGTTGCACGTTATAATGGTACACATCCTGGGTCTTTTTCCATTCGGCTTGATGGTATTGACGCAATTGAATAAAATGTTGCACAATTTTAGGTAAAAAAGCTTCTGTTTGCCGGTTAATCACCATCACAAACTCATCGCGCTGGGGATCCCAGGCGGGATAAGAAAAACACGATTCGGTCGCCCGAGTTGTGTTGAAATCGAGCGTCGAATGGTGTCGATAGGGGATGGCGGTCAGGGAATGCACGGCCGGGGTGGCGCGCCATTCGTCTCGCGTCAAAATGGTACACGTCCCATAACACAAGTTATTGCTCAGCAAGGTACTCGGATACATGCTCGCAAAATCCAACACCGACACATCTTCGAAAATGTGTTGAGGATAACAAAAATTGAGCGCTCCCTGATATGTTTTTTGATTTTGCAGCAGACTTTGATGTTTCGAATCGTCCAGTGTAAAAAATTTCGGATGAATCACGTAGCCCAGTCGCGTGCCATAACTTTTAAATAATTCCAGCAAATAGCGCGAATTACCGAAATGGAGCGCTTCTACGGCATTGAGGGCCGTAAAATTGGCCCGTACCACCAAAAAAGACATCACGTGTTCCTTTTCAAAAATGCGATACACCAATTCGGAATCCTTTAAACAATAGTCTAAATACGTGCGAAACGTACCAAATTGGGAGGGGAGCATGGGAGGACAGAGTTTCTCCATGCATCGTTCCACATTGTCTTCTTCAAACAAGTCTCGGGACAAAGGCGTGTGCCGATACCAGCTCGCAATACCGGTCGATTTGACTTGAACTTTGGTCTCGCCTTTCAGTTTGACGCGGGCCACATCATCCAACTTGTATGTGGGACAATCATAATCGGAAAACGTTTTCACATAGGCGTACAGATCGAGCGTGAGTTTGTGTTGGTAAGACACCACCACAGTCGTACCCACATGGGAGGACCGATAGCGATTCAGTAAAGAGTACAGTTTTAACCAAAGAAGCCTGGAAAAAATGCAAGGAAAATCAAACCCATTGATATTGTAGCCGGTAATAATTTGAACATTCTCCAAAAGCGAGTGAAAATGAATCAGCATCTCCGCTTCCGTTTGAAAACCCAGCGCATACCCAGGTAAAGGTTGATCAATACCCTCGGGGAGCGTATAGAGGAGCCATTTTTCCACATGGTGCCGATTCCACTTGACCAGACTCATCATCACGATGCGATCGGAAGGATGGTAACCCATGGGGATATGGTGGCCTTCCAGGGAGACTGATTCCAAATCAAAAGCGGCAAACATCCAGTTGGGAGCCTCTTTGCGGTCGGGAACCATCTGCAAAGACTCGAGGAGCTGCTGAGAAGAACCGACTTCATACCATTGATAATAAAACGAAAACGTATTGTATCGGGAACAGAGATCAATGTAAATGCGAATCAACCAATCGTCCGGATCATAATAACTCAATTTGTAACGATGAAAGAGTCGTCCAATATTTTTAATGCAAGCGGTCGTATACACTTTATAAAAAGGTTTCGAACGATAGTCTAGTTTGCCTCGGGCAAGCCTGTCCTCAAAATAGGGTAAAATTTTTTTCGCATCGCCCAGACGTTGATAAAGGACTTTATGTCCGGGAAAATGGTGTTGGATAGACTGGACCACTTTATCAATTCGATTCGTACAGACACCAATCCACCCTTCATACAATTTGACCACACTGTGTTCTTGGCCCTCTTCATTGAGAAAAGTAATTTGAATTTGTTGAATATTTTTAAAAGTACGGAGGCGCTCCCAACGAATAGAATAATACATGACAATGCGTTTATAATATAAATATTTTTCTTTACATAGGTTGTTATGAAATGAAATATGTTTGAGACTATTATTATTACTAAATATATTTAAATACCTACACTGAAAAAAAAAAAAAAAAAAAAAAAAATTTTTTTTTTTTTTTTTTTTTTTTTTTTTTTAATACATAGTTTTTTATGAAATAGATTCAGAATTTTACTCTTCGATGGTTGACAATCTATCTTCATGTACAGTACGTTCATCATTGTTTTCAATTACCCATGGTTTGGGGTTTTTTGCTGCACAAACGTTTTCTTCAGACTGAACTTCATATTTCTTAGTCACATCTCCAAGTGGCCTTCTAACTTTAATTGTTGCAGTTGGATACGATTCCATAGAAGGATTCAAACGTTCTCTAGAAGTGATCTTGGACGCACGCACAACTCTTTCTTTTTCTCGAGAATCAGATTCAAACAAACCATAAGAACTGATACCAAACATTGGATCACTCCCAATTTGGTAACTGTCAGATGAACGAGGAATGTAAGTAAAACTAGCTTTCCGATGAGGGGACTTCCTGCCACTCTTTTGAAGACAAGTTGAAAAAACATGTGAAGATCCCATGGTAAAAGTTAATACGAGGCAATGAGAGTGAGAATCTATTGAGCACCGTGTTATATATAGGGTGAAAAAAAAAAAAAAAAAAAAAAAAAAAAATTTTTTTTTTTTTTTTTTTTTTTTTTTTTTATAGTTGTAATATATTTTATAATTAAGATATTTTATCATTACATCTGTTATAAAATGTTAGAATAAAATATATTTAAATATCTATATTATATTAAAAAAAAAAAAAAAAAAAAAAAAAAAAAAATTTTTTTTTTTTTTTTTTTTTTTTTTGAGGAGGGGGGTGTTTTCTATAAAAAGAGACATTTGTGACTCACAGCTAGTAAATGGTAGCTAGTAAAAAAAAAAAAAAAAAAAAAAAAAAAAAAAAAAAAATTTTTTTTTTTTTTTTTTTTTTTTTTTTTTTTTGAGGAGGGGGCTGTTTTCTATAAAAAGAGACATTTGTGACTCACAGCTAGTAAATGGGTTAAAGATGCTGTTTAGATTATTTTCATCCGATCGCCAACTTTTTTTCAGCATTCCTGGAGTCATTGGCCGAAATGGGAAAGTTTATTTTTATGCGGAGAAGATAGCTATGTTTATCGGACAACAAGATATTGAACTCTGGGCAAATGAATATTCTACCTGCAGATTGGGTGAAATTTTCCCAGACTCTGGCGAAATCTTAAAAAATGTTTGGATGATTGAGAAAACAGCCCTCATTCATTTTTTGGGATATCACATGCTTTTGGGAGGAGCGGAAAAAGAAGAAAGACTCTACACGTTGCTGAAATATAGTCATTTTCGTTCCATTGGACAGGTCCGAAACTTTTACCATTTAGAAGCGTGTTATGCGCCCAATGGAAAGTTGTTGGACGAATATTTGACAGAACTCCAAGCAAATTCAAGAAATTGAAACCAAGAAGAGAAAGGAAAATCTGCATTAAGTGAAGTTGTTACTAGGAAATATGCTATTCATCTTCATAAGCGTCTTCATGGTATTGGTTTTAAGAAAAGAGCTCTCAGGGTAAATAAAGAGATTCGCAAGTTCGGCGAGAAGCAGATGGGGACACCTGATGTTTGAGTTGATACCCGTCTAAATATGTTTATATGGTATAAAAGGTTAGAAATGTACCTTACAGAGTCCAAGTTCAACTTTCCCGTAGAAGAAACGAAGATGAAGATTCCATTCATAAACAATCCCTTCTAAATAAGTTTATATGGTCTAAAGGAATTAGAAATGTACCTGACAGAGTCCAAGAAACGAAGATGAGTTTTCCATGTACATTTTAAAAGTTTTTATAAAAAATATTATGTATAGTTTTAAGTATATTCGATGATATAAAGATATTTATAAAGATGCATATATGTAACAAAAAAAAAAAAAAAAAAAAAAAAAAAAAAAAAAAATTTTTTTTTTTTTTTTTTTTTTTTTTTTCAGTTGTAATATATTTTGTAATTGAAATATTTTATCTTTACATCTGTTATAAAATATGTTACAATAAAATATATTTGAATATCTATATTAAAAAAAAAAAAAAAAAAAAAAAAAAAAAAAAATTTTTTTTTTTTTTTTTTTTTTTTTTTTCAGTTGTAATATATTTTGTAATTGAAATATTTTATCTTTACATCTGTTATAAAATATGTTACAATAAAATATATTTGAATATCTATATTAAAAAAAAAAAAAAAAAAAAAAAAAAAAAAAATTTTTTTTTTTTTTTTTTTTTTTTCAGTTGTAATATATTTTGTAATTGAAATATTTTATCTTTACATCTGTTATAAAATATGTTAGAATAAAATATATTTGAATATCTATATTAAAAAAAAAAAAAAAAAAAAAAAAATTTTTTTTTTTTTTTTTTTTTTTTTTTTTTTTTTTTTTTTTTTTTTTACACCATCCATTGCATTTTTATGGACTCATCTCTTGGATTCCGCTTGCTGTTTTTCATCGCACATTGAATTTCTTTTTTCATAGGCCACGACACCATACATTGTTCTGCAATCTTAAATGCCCACCATGTATTCACAAATTTTCTTTTGTAAAGAACCAATAGGATGCGATAGACAATTAGCCACGCGTTTACGACCATCAACACCCACACTAAAATGTAGAGGGTGAAAAATATTTTTCGGTATATGCTGCACAACGGTAAAATACAATTGAGCTTATTTTCCGACACGCCGCTGCCATGATGATACTCGAAATAGCACATCCCGTCGTCTGGAAATATTTTGTAAATGGCTCTCCAGGACCAGTGGAAACGACTCCAGAGATGATTGAAAAATACATTCGATATACTGACAAGCCATACTAAATACACTATATAAAACATTTCCAACGCAATCGTTTTAAAAAATATAAAATTTCCTTGCGTTTCTCGAATCATTTGAATCATGTCATTAGGTTTTTCTGCCAAATTTTCGAGTTGCCGGAGATAGTTCCCGTAATGTTGGGACCAGAAGGAATAAGGAAAATGAAATCCAAACGCCAATAACACTAAATAAACGGGTACCCATTGATAATAATCATGATAGAGAGTGGGATGACCCGGGTCTAGTGTAAACGTTCCATTAATGTAACATTTGATATCCATAAAACTTTGCGAAAACTGTCGATTGTCGTTTAAACACTCTATACTGTTTCCAAATAAAAAACGAATCATGGTCAGACCTGTACAAAAGGTCAAAATATTTCGAACGTAGACATGGTAGAGGGTTAAAAAGACACTATAACTCGCCTCTTGTTGAGTATTCCATTGGACGAGCTGTAATAAAGGAATCATTTGTCTTTTTTTCTAGACACTGCTAAATTCTAAATTTTTCTTGACCAAAATTTCTTGAACAAAAAATTCAAAGGTGGCGACGGACAGAATATCTTCATAATGGTAGCCGTCTAAAGCATCTAATAAAATGATGCGTTGCCCGTCCACAATGCTACCCGCATAATTGACCGTCATGGCGTGCGCATTCGACATGGCTTTTTGATAACTGTAACCGGGTAACCAAATATAAGACACCAAATACAGGGCATAAATGGACGTGCGACCATGGGCCGCCGCTTCTACGCCATTCAGCCCCGAGTAAAAGGAATTTTTCACTTGCACACCGCTTTGCATGCCGACACTCCCAAACATTTGTACTAGATTTTCAAAATTACCTTTCGCCTTGGCCAAAATCTGTATGGTGAGACAACACTGGTAGGACTGAATATCTTTTCCTTCTCTCAAAAGGGTGGACAAGGTCTCCATTTCTTTGAGGGTCAAGGCAAAGCAAATGCGATTTTGAAGCCGATCCAAGTAAAAGAGGCGCATGTCATTGAACGCTTGAAAAGCGCGTCGACTGCCATACACTTCGGAAATGGTGTGCATCGTTTTTTTCAGATCGCGAAATTTGATGGGTAAAAAGTCAATCTCATCATAAAATAAATAATAGGCTACCAACATGTCTTGACTCGGGGCTAATTTTAATCCCATGACAAACGAAGTCATTTCCCATTCCGGATTCAAGAGGGTGGCGCATTCGGCCTGAGAAAGAAGACTGGGAACGAGGTAAATATTGGCCTCATCCCCATCAAAATCCCCATTGATGGATTCTAAAATCTCCAAGGGAATGCCAAAACAATCGTATGGCCACGCGGGGCCTTCGAGAGGGACTTGCAATCCGACAAAATTTTCGGGTTGTAAAGAAGGCATCCGATTCAAAATGACCCATTTCCCTCTCAATCCAAATTTATCCACAATGGCATCGGGAACCCGAATTTCATTGGGGCGCAGACTGGCATCGGGTACAATCATGCCTCGCATGGAGTAGCGACACCGTTTTCCGAAAGCCACCTGTCGAATCAAAGTAGCTTTGCCACAGGAGCGAGATTCGAGGCTACCGTAATTTAAGGGGGCTTCTTGAACCTGTTTGTAAAATAAAGGCGCTTTGGAGGCCGGTTGTACTTGGTCGGTGCGCGAGGTCATAGGGATTCCCATGACAAATTTGGCGACTTTTTCATAAATGAGGGTAGTTGTGACTTGCCAATAAATAGGGTCGGGCAACACTAAAAAGTCTTGACGCGTGGACAGCTGGGCCTGTTGAATCATACGCAATAACTGAGGTAAGGCAAAGACGTAGCCGGGCGTCGGAATTGCGAGAGGCGTCACCGGGTAGATGGCTAATTGATCATTATAATAAAACTGCTGACAACAACACGTAAAAGACTTGAATTGTTGAAACTGAAGCGGCTTGTCACATTTGGAACACACATGCCCAAACGCGTGGCTTTTTCGCCACGCCTTGAGAATATCAACCAAATCATCGGGTGTACAGATCAGGGGACATTTTTCCAATTCGAGTAAAGAAATCCGATAGCGATCCACCGCCATTAAAAATAAGTTATGCGAAAATATCCCAAAAGGCGAAACGGGGATGAATACTACCCCAGTCGCGACCCCACCTTTGTCGTCACCGCGTACGGTAAAGAAGTGTACGCTCGCGATAAAAAGGGAAATGAACTCTATCCCCAGAGAGAAAGAAATATTTTTGCGCGAGATGGGTCAGGCAGTTTCTATTATGCAAAAGACGTGAATGGAAATGAATATTACCCAATTTGGCAAAATCAGTCTCTGTTTTTAATTGATCCCGTGAACAAAAATATTCGACTCGCCTTGTACAAAGATGGCACCCAACGGTATCCCATGGATGCCAAAGGGAACGAATATTACTTGCTCCAAAATCAAGAACCTCTGTTGTTGAGAAAATCAAACGGAGACTATTATTTGGCAAAGAGTAAAAATGGTCATGCGCTCATACCTTGGAATTATTTGACAAAATATGTGCGAGAGGAACCTTGCATTTATTCAAAAGATGCGTTCGGAAATACGGTATATTTGAAAGAGTCGGAATTTCCTCCGGCCTTTAAGGCTTTAATTCGATGTATTTGTCAGATTAGTGTCATTTGTCCAAAGGTGACAGGATGCCATACAAGAATTTATTAACACATAATAATTCTGCATTCTTATATTGTTAAAAAAAAAAAAAAAAAAAAAAAAATTTTTTTTTTTTTTTTTTTTTTTTTTTTAGTTGCAATATATTTTAATTGAAATATTTTATCTTTACATCTGTTATAAAATATGTTAGAATAAAATATATTTAAATATCTATATTAAAAAAAAAAAAAAAAAAAAAAAAAAAAAAAAAAAATTTTTTTTTTTTTTTTTTTTTTTTTTTTTTTTTTTTTAATATAAAAAACAGTTTAAAATGCAATTTTTACATAAGTTTTGTAAAACCATGTCAGAACTAATATACTCTGGTTCGGATGCTGTCTTTTATTACTTTGAAATACCTCAGAGAAAATATGCTATATTAAAAATTCCTAAAGAATTTATCGCCACAAAAGAAGTGACATCTACTTTTATAGAGCTTCCAGATGGTCGAAAAATGTTTTTAAAATCTTCTCCTGAAAATAAAGATATGGATATGTCAACTTGGTTTCAAAAACAAATTGAAGGGGGAATTTATTTTCAAGTTCCCGATAATTCCCCATAATCTTACATTTTTAAATGTCTGATTCCTTTTTATTGCATTCGATTTGTAAGATAACAGAAGAACTATCAATAACTAAGTTCGATTACGATGAAAACGATACGTTTTTTAAAACTCTTTCAACTGTTGAATTATTACCGTCGCTAGAATCTATTCTTTCCGAGGAAGATAATTTTAATAATTTACAAACTTCTCGCATTCAAGTGTATAATGTAAGAGAAGGAGATAATGTAGGAGTTGATGTAAAATACAATGTAAAAGATAATGTAGGAGATAATATAAGATATAATGTAAAAAATAATGTAGGAGATAATGTAAGAGATAATGTAGGCCCTGTTCATTATAAACCTAGTTTATTTTCTAAATGCTTAGCTGCTAAAGTGAAACTTGAAAAAGATAAAGTATTGAAATTAAAAAAGGTCAAAAAGCAATTAAGAATGAAGGAATCACATTCATGGTATTCGATCCATTTGTTGGTACATCTTGCTCAATCAAAAAACATCAGTTAAGTTAAAAAAAAAAAAAAAAAAAAAATTTTTTTTTTTTTTTTTTTTTTTTTTTTTTTTTTAATAGTTTAATAAATTATATAATAAAGTTATAATAGAATAATAAATTTAATTCTCTAAATATATTTTATACTATAAATTTAAAAATAAAATATAAAAACTATTATTAAAAAAAAAAAAAAAAAAAAAAAAAAAAAAAATTTTTTTTTTTTTTTTTTTTTTTTTTTTTTTTTTTTTTTTTTTTTTTACTGGATTATTGGAGACTCTTCATCCACCACATACTCACGAGGATAAATTTGATCTCCGTTTTTCTTTTGTGCATAATAAGGTACATTCTTTTGGTTGATCCTTTTCACGGCAGGTATTTCCAAATTACCCAATTTCAAGTAAAACTCATCTCGATTCGAATTTTTAGGATATATTTGAGAACCATCGGGAAATTGTGCATATGTGTTATTGATTAATACTTCATTTCCTTCCGCATCCTTACGATAAAACTGCTGCCCAAATTTATTTTCTGGGTAAAATAAATTTCCTAATTTATCAGGAAGATAAATTTCTTCATTTGTCTCTGGATTTTTAGGAAATATCACCGTTTGGGTGTTCAAGTCGACTGGATACCTTGGTTTACCCGCCCTATCATAAATATATTTGGGTTCATTCTTTTGCACAGCTGGATATTCCATTTTGTGAAGGGTATCGTTGACAGGCACACTTTTATATGCATAAATTTCCGCATTGATCGAATCTTTCCAATACATTTCATCGCCAGAATGATTCCGAGCATAGTATTGATCTTTCAAATCATTTCGCAAACAATAACCATTCACATAATATTCTGTATATTTTTCGGGGACCTCCTCACAGGGTGTATCGTCTGCAGGTGAGGGATCGAGCGCAGAATCCTGGTCGGTGGGGGGGACGTCTGGTTGCGTAGTACTGCTCTCCTCACCGGGTGTATCGTCTGGAGGTGAGGGATCGAGCGTAAAATCCTGCTCGGAGGGGGGGACGTCTTGTTGCGAAGTGTTGCTCTCTTGACAGGGTGTATGGTCTGGAGGTGAGGGGTCGAGCGCAAAATCCGAGGGGAATGGATCTATTTTGAAATCGGGTTGCGTTCCTGTTTCAAGGTCTGCCGAGTCGAACAATCTTTCGGTATACCGATCCTCTCTTGGAATGTCTGGCAATACATTTAATTCAGATACAACGAGTGTGGGCTCCCCTGGTTCGTCCAAATCAGTTTTAAATTTAATTTTTTTCTCCGGTAAGGGATCCACAAATGGTTTTTTACGCTTCCGATCTGTGGTATTTTTTAAGATGGAACAAGACATCTTTTTACCAGTTGTATCGTTATGTTTAGGCATCCTTTATTCTTCTGAAAAAGGTAAGGTATGGTGATCATCTTATTATGGGGGTACCTGTTATTCGTCTGTTGGAATCATGCATTGTATCGGGCTTATGCGCAAATCACCTGGAAAACATTGTATCACGCTATGGAACCGACCGAATGGCGCGCGTATCAGATAGCAGAGGCCCAGCGAAAGCATCCGGGATGGATTCCTTAAACCTTCCCGTAGAACGTTATTCAGATTTGCAATACGGTTTCGCTTCCTCTCCCAACAAAATTTTAGCTATTTGAACGAGATCCATGTAAATGAATTGATATTTTGTGGAGGTTTGAATTTGTAGCCAGGTCAAAATATGTTTTAAGAGAAATTTTTTAAAATGGAGCCCGTGGACATAATCCATCATACCAAATTGTTGCCACGTTTCTGGATTTTTGTAAAGGGGCAACCAGTCATGGCAGACCTTGCCACCGGTATCTTGAAAATGGGTAGGAGGTTTCGACACCACCATACTAGACACATATTCAATTTCGGGTTCCGAACCTTTGGAAACGGTGTACGCAATGCCCACAGGACCCGTATCCAATAAGAGTTCACATTGATAAAAATCAGGCGGGGGTAACGGTCCGGGTGGGTATTCGGATCGTTTTAAAATTAAAAAGACTTGACGTCCCAAGTAGGCAGAAGGATGCGACAAAGTCGTTGCAATACAGGCATCCCGGCCCAGATGAAAGGCAAAACTCGTCCATTTGCTAAATTGTTTCAATTCATCGTTATACCGTTTAAAAAATCGTAAATCAGACACTTCAGTTACCGTGAGGGCTCTCTTCTTCAAGCAAGCGTCGGCTAAATTATGCAAAATTTTAAAAGCTTGATCTTTTCGGCACTTTTTCATGATACCTAAATAACGATTTTCGGTAGCAAGGATAAATAAAATACCTGATTTACAAAAACTCAAGAGAATTTTATTGGGTGGAAACAAGGCACGTAAAAGACATTCAATGGAATGGTTGGGTACCGGAATACCGCGCACAAGGGTTCCTTGAGTAAAAAGTAAATAGGATGAATCCGTGTGAACAATGGGTGGACATTTTCCACGAACCACGATAATACTGTTTTGAGGCGGTGCAATGGGAACAGTATCCAGAGAATTGGAATTGTAAGTAATAATAGCTCGTTTAAACCGCAGAGCAATATAATGAAACCGCTTATAGCGATTCCCGTAGACTTCGATAAATGGATCGAGAGCCAAAGGGGGCGGAAGAACGGTGGATGGGTTCATCTTAAACTTGTTTGGATTCCAAACACTATATATTAGAAAAAAAAAAAAAAAAAAAAAAAAAAAAAATTTTTTTTTTTTTTTTTTTTTTTTTTTTTTTTTTTTTTTTTTTTTAATGATTACCTGATTTTATACATTTCCTTGTTTGTGAATAGTTGGGAAACAATACAAATTGATGAAAAAATAATTCCATATGTATGTATGGAAGACTGCTTTTTCCATCGTAGTCGAGTAAAAAAAGGTTTAAATACTTTAAGTAAAAAAAGTCATAGTGTACTGTTATAGTAATGATAAAATACAACTTAATCATTAATAATTAATTCATCTACTCTCCAGTCTTCACGTCTACCATCAGGTAGGTACCTTCTTATAATGAGTGGAATTTTTCTCTCCTTTAATTCTTTCATTGCAATTTCCAATGGATCTGTTTCATCATCCAATTTCACTAAAACGGGAGCTTGCATCGAAATCTGTAACGCTCTTGTTCCTAAAACTCTAGCTCTTTCATATTTTGTCATATAAGGAGTAGTAATTCTTTCTTGATTCATTTGGGGCTGATGTTCTGATAAAGATAAAATATCAATATTTTCATTTTCACTCTGTTCACTTTCATCCAAAGATTCATCTTCTTGATCTGCAGAATCATATTCTTCAACCACAGGGTTATCTGGTTCACATTCTTCAACAACATCGTCATCTGGTTCATATTCTTCAACTACATGGTTTTCTGGGTCATATTCTTCAAACACAGAGTTATCCGATTCGTAATTGTCCGCCATAAATATGAGTGCAATAGTAGGAAAGTGCTAACAGATTTACAATCACAAACACTTAAATATATTGAAAAAAAAAAAAAAAAAAAAAAAAATTTTTTTTTTTTTTTTTTTTTTTTTTTTAAATGTAGATATTTAAATATATTTTATTCTAACATATATTATAACGGATGTAAAGATGTAAAGATAAAATATTTTAATTATTAAAAAAAAAAAAAAAAAAAAATTTTTTTTTTTTTTTTTTTTTTTTTTTTTTTTAATAATATAGATATTTAAATATATTTTATTCTAACATATATTATAACGGATGTAAAGATAAAATATTTTAATTATAAAATATAATATAACTGAAAAAAAAAAAAAAAAAAAAAAAATTTTTTTTTTTTTTTTTTTTTTTTTTTTTTATGCTTTAGGTTTTTGAATGATCCTCAGACAATTTTTACATAGCCTATACAAATTTGGCATTTCATCAATGGCTCGATCTTGTTTCAAATACTGTATCACATCTGGGTTTTTACAACATTTTTCGGTACGGGACGTATTTCGCCATGTACGACATTCCTGTTCGGTAAACAATGCTTCCATCTTGAATATCAAGATGTTACAACTCTTTTTCTTATGCTTGTACTTTATCTATTTTTGGTATTTTTATTATTTTCGTGCTCCCTCTGTCCCCCGGCCCAAGACCCCCGGTCCTGACTCTCCCTTGCGGTACAATTTGGATTTGGTGGTGATTCAAGCCAACATTTTTCGATTCTTGGAAAACGGGAGTAGGATGTGGGAACACGTGTTTCATGATGATGCATATCTGGTGCATCGAGCAACCGAAACCATTATTGAGCGCGATGATTGTTACTGGTATCCCCAACGCACACGGATTGCTGCCAAAGGGATCGGTCTGTACAAATTTTTGAAACAACATCCAGAATTCCAAAAAGATATTTCGTTTGAGGAAAATAGTCCTTATACGGCTCAACAAGGTCAAGTGTTTTATTTCACGTGTTTTAATCGGCGGATCGAGTCGCTCGACATGTGTCCTTCAGGTCAAATCTATCAAAATCAAGTCTGCGTCGACATTAGTTCATGCACGGATAAAGCGGATTATACTCATTTACCGGTGCATGCCGACCCCTTCAAATACATTGAGTGCAAAAACAGAAGAGAATTTTTCAAAACCTGCCCTCCCGATACTTTTTTCTACCACGATCACTGCGTTCCCCAATACAATTTAATTTATCAATGTACCTTGAAGGACACGGTGCTTCCTTTCAAACTGGATGCTCACACCCTGTTTGAGTGCCGTGATCATAAACCCATCTACACGACCTGTTTGCCCGGCACCCAACTGTTTGATAACTTGTATTGCGAACCCGATGCCTGCGTCGGACAACCCGATGGCGCTCTTTTAAATTTACCCCATCGGACCGTGGGTCCTTTTCGTTTTGTACCCGGTTACATGGAATGTTTGCATGAAAAAGTCTTTCAAACCGTTGAATGTCCTTCCACGTGGGATCCCATGTTGTCTGAGGGGGACAATTTAACGCATTTGCCCCAAGTCTTTGATGGGAAACAGTGCGTGGTGCCTTCTTTCGGGGTCACGGTCACGTCCGATGATCCCGATGTGCTGGTGCCAATCCATGAATTTACCAAGCACGTTCAAAATTGGAAACAGTCCCCATATTATGATCAAACGGTGGGTTATACACAGTGGGGTCGAAAACGGAAGCGGTTGGATCCGGGCCAACGGATCGGAAAGCATTTTAAAGTCGAATCGGCCTGTGATGCCTCCAGTCCCTACTTGTTACCCATCTACGGACATCCCGACCAATATTATAACTGTGTGACGCAGCAACGAATCACCTGCCCGGCCCAACATTATTTTACGGGCTCGGCGTGTCAACCCGAACCTCCGCACGCTTTCAAGTTTCAAGGGATCCCCCTATTTCAGTTTGATCATTTAAATGACGAAGCTTGGATTCCCCCCTGGGACTATCCGGGCCGAGGGCATCGTCCTTTAACGGGATGTCACACGGCCGAGGACACGTATTTAAAACTCTACGATATTTGCGTGCATCCCGAATGCCTGCCTTACGCCTTTTTATCCATGGTGCCCCAAGTCTCGCTCTTTTTACCCGCTTCCCGCCAAGCCAAATGTACCTATGATCCTACAGACCGCCATATCAAAAAAGAACCCGTCTCCTTCCATTATACGTTTTGGGATCAAAAGGTCCTCCCAGAGGGCGTCCAGTCCTCCGAAACATGTACCGTGGGTCAGAAACTCAACACGGGTCATTTTGTGTGGGATACGACCCTGTTTGCCACCTGCGATCCAGCCCAACCGTTTGTGTTTTGTCCTTCTCCGGCCACCGAAACACTCTTCAAGACCGCCCACTCTTATGCGTGTGCCCCGCCCCCGGGCAATACGTTTCTGCATACGCGTAACCTCCATTGGACCCCGTTTGCGACCAATGAAATCAAACGCATTCTCCCTCCTGTATGGGACCAAAACCCCTATTACTTTAGACTCAACAAGGGAGATCTCACTCGATATGAGCTCCCCGAAACGGGTTTTGATATTCCGCGCGACACCCGGATCAATTTGCGCGTGAATCGACCGGTGCTGTTGGAATGGCGGTATCGTGTGACGTATCCCCCCTCTGTCGCGTTTCAGTACAATGCCCAGAACCAACTCGAAGTGTTGGAGGATCCAGCCACGCCACCGCACGGTTTTATGGTGAGGCGAGAAAAATTTGTCGACGCCACCCTTCATTTTCCCACCTATACAGCCCAAGAACACGTGAACCACTTTGAGGGGGATTACCATCCTTAAAAACAAGCATCATGAGCGAAAAATCTTTGGCGCAAGGCGTGTTATTTTACAGTTCTTTATACGTGAATGGTATTTTATTAATTACGGGCATCTCGACAGGCCGCTGGGTGTTTATGTTACTCATTCTCCTCACCATGGGACTCACAGCCTATTTAATGTACATGATGACTGCTCAGGAAGAGCATTTGAAAAAGGTGGGAGACTGGGCGGAAGTGACCTTTTCCAGCCATCTGGAAAAATTGAAGCGATTTTTCTAAGCACGTCCTGTTCCACGAGGTCCGGGGGGCGATGAGCATCCACGGTCCAGACAGGAACCTCTTTTAAGGCAGAGGTGTAACGGTCCTGCAAACGTTGTAAATAGGAGAGGGGAATGTTACGGTCCATCGCTGTACGGTGCTGGAGCCGCTGAAAAGCGACGGTGGGTTCCAAATCCAAATACAGGAAAGCGTCGACCGAATAAGCCAATCGTTGATAGACATCCTCGTACAAGGCCAAATCCGAGTCGGTGAGAATGAGGGGAGCAAAGACATGGCGAGAAGTCCAAGGGCAACGCTCCACCAACACCAATCCTGTTTCGGGGAAACGTTGAGATTGTTGAAATTGGGACAAGAGTATTTGGAGTTGCAAAGGAAAAGCGAAAACGGATGGATTTTCATAGAAGGAAGGCAGAAAGGTCCATTCAGATAACGGTTCGGGGAAGCATGAGAAACGGGAGGCAAGCCGTTGCATTAAAGTGGATTTACCCGCTCCAATAGTCCCATCGATGCATAAAATGAAACGAGTCATGGTCTCTCCATCTTGAAAAACATTCTCTATTAATACAGACACTCGGAAAAAAAAAAAAAAAAAAAAAATTTTTTTTTTTTTTTTTTTAATAGTTGTAATATATTTTAAAATTTAAATACTATATCTTTACAGCTGTTAAAAATGTTTTAGAATAAAATATATTAAAACATTATTGAAAAAAAAAAAAAAAAAAAAAAAAAAAAAATTTTTTTTTTTTTTTTTTTTTTTAATAGTTATAATCTATTTTATAATTTAAATACTATATCTTTACAACTGTTAAAAAATGTTTTAGAATAAAATATATTAAAATATTATTAAAAAAAAAAAAAAAAAAAAAAATTTTTTTTTTTTTTTTTTTTTTTTTTTTTATGCTGAGTGTAGAAATTTATGGTAGAGCGGATAGAAAATATTGATAGCTGAAATACAGAATCCATGTAAAATCCAAATTTGTATGTCAACCAATAGTTGATCATTTTAAACTGATACAGTCTTAATGATAAATCCCTTTTGATTCTGACAGACAGCACCGAAAGTTAAGTCTTCTCCAATTGTTTTTCTATTCAAAAGTTTAACGTCTGAAACGGGGAACACTGTCAACAAATAATTATACGTTCGTCGGCCAACTGCGGCAAATGCGGGATCCCATCCGTCGGTGTAATATTCTGACAATATATCGGATAAACGAGTTTTAAAATCTTCTTTTTGAATAACAAAATCAAGCTTTGTCAAAGAAGACCTTGGAAAGCCATTTACGAACCTACAGTTATATTCTACATCCTCGTAGCTAAAAGATAATCCTTCTGTATCCAAACCTATCAATATAGTTTCAAAAGGGGGGTTATAAGAAGTGATAGCAACATGCCATGGAACCATTTGTCCTTGAACACGAATAAAAGTAACGTGCACAGCACATCCAAATTTTTCCATGTCATCAAACGGAGTAACGAATAGTAACATATGTAAAGATAAAATGTTTATATCAAAATTGTAAAAAAAAAAAAAAAAAAAAAAAAAAAAAAAAAAAAAAAATTATTTATTATTATTATTATTATTATTATTTTTTTTTTTTTTTTTTTTTTTTTTTGTAAGGAAATGTCTCTATATAAACCCAAGCACAACATAACGCATGTCGCTGTATAGATATCTCCCACAATGTGACAGGGGCTCTATCTGAGATTTTAGTTTCATTTTCATTGAATCATGTGGTTTCGGGTTTCTTTTTTCCCCAGCAAGCCTGATTTATTAGCAGCCGTTGTGTATAATGGTAGTATATATTGGAGCAGTGAAAGTGTTGGGAAGTTTCTAGAATATTCCAATCCCTATCGATTTGCTGTAAAGTATGGAACTGAAAATTTAAATGATTTTGTTCCAGAATACGCTCAAACATTCAGAAAACTACCAGTGTTTTCGTTTGACCAAATGGTAAGCATCATGTCAAAAGTGAAATTTTCGTTTAAAAATGTTGACAAAATACACTCTCTCTGGAACAAAGGTTACATTGATGTTTGTGATGCAGATCCCACCTTTATTCCAAATATTTCGCCTCGAATAATGTTTACAGATAACCCAACAGGTATGAAAGTAAATGATTGGGTTAAAATCTATGTGGAAAAATGTTTACATAATTTTTCACGGTTCGACTTTATAAAAAAATCCATTAAGGAAGTGCAAAATCCAACTTTAGGTGTAACTAAAGCTACCGTTAATGATCAGAAAGAAAGTCAAGAAATTAATGTTCAAATAGATGGCTCACAAGAAGAATTAATGGACACACTACCTCTATGCAACCCAGTACTCCAAATAACATATGATGGTATGCTTATACCGGAAGAAATTTATGTCAACATCAATGGACAAGTTTATTGTTATGTTAAATCATCGGCCGAAAGTTAAAATTGTTTAAATGTACTGTAAAAAAAAAAAAAAAAAAAAAAAAAAATTTTATTTTTTTTTTTTTTTTTTTTTTTTTTTTTTTTTTTTTTTTGTAATAAAGATATGACATGGAAAGATATGTTTTACGGAATTTGCGGTCTAATCGAACTTGCAGGGAGTTTAGCGACGATATATTTTGCTTGTCTCGTTGTGTTATGAAACTTATGCGCCAATTTTCCATCCGCCATAACACGTAAAAAAAAAAAAAAAAAAAAAAAAAAAAAAAAAAAAAAAAATTTTTTTTTTTTTTTTTTTTTTTTTTTTAAGTTTAAAATAAATTGTATTTTACTTGCTTACAGGACCTTCTCAACATTTCAAAAGTCACATCTTTTCTTCCAATCCAAAGGTGACAAGCCTTTTTCCATTGCAACAAGTACGTTTGATGCTTTTTAGGAAATAATATTCGAATCAATTCGTATTCTTCCAAAATTTTTAAATCTTGTAAACATTTTCGTCTTTTCATTCTATCCCGATTAAACCAACCCAATAAATCGCACATTTTCAAGGTGGTAGTCATCATCATATAGACGAGTAAACACATTTCATCTACCGTTTTTCGACAACGTGCTCTCTCATAAATTATTTGCAATTCTTTTAACGTAAACAGGGACATCTTTGTTTTTTTCGGATGGGTGTTATAGCAGACCGTTTGATATTGCTGGTACAATTGAAACGTCCCGATTTATATGATGCCATTTTGAAGCGAATACAACCCTATAGCCTCCGTTCGGTTTTAAAAATATTGGAACAGCATTTACGTCGTATTGACGATTTAAATATCTTTAATGAAAATGTTCACGTGGTACCCGAATTTGTTTGGACCGTTATCAAACATATGAAATTTCCATCTGCTTGTGACGCATATGGAATTAAAGTTGTTTGTCGGGTTACGAAATCAGATACTCAGGGCGCTTTAGACAGTAAACATATTCCCGCTATTACCAACTCTCCTAATCTCGAATTTAACGTTGAAAAAGATATCTTGGATGAGTTGGCCTTGTTTTCGAATCACATTCAAATTTTTGAATTGGCCAATCGACATAAATATGCCACCGTATTTATGAGTCAAGACACCACTTTACCATTTTTAATCCAACGTTTGCCCCAGGCTTGTATTTTGGAAAGGGGGAAGGAGTTTAACAAAGGAAAAAATGCGGAAGGGGAATACAAGTACCTAACCGCATTTAAATACATTTTAGTGGAAGATCGAGGTTCTGTCAAAGTGCTTTATAAAAATCTGACGGATTTATATTTAATTTTAAGATGTGTACCCTTAAAGCACATTGCAGCGTTTTCGGATATTCGATGCCTCTTTAAAAAGTGTGGCATTACATGCGCTTTCTTTAATCTAGTCCATGTCACGAGACGACAACTTTTTGTGAATGATGACTCGAAATACGAAAAGGATGTCATTACCCTTTTAACGTTCATGTTTTGTCGAGGGGAGTTATTACCCATGAATCGGGAAGGATTAGCTAAAAACAAAGACAGACCGCCGATCGACGTGTTGAGTTTTGAAGCTATGAAACGAAATTGTTCCCGTTTAATCACGGGTCCGGAAAGAGAAGTGTGGCATACAGTACAAACGTCTTTGGAATGTGTCTATTGTGGTAGGCAATTTAAAGAAGGGACGGGAGGATCTTTTGCCGTCATCAATAGTGTGGATGTCAATGTTTGTAAAGATTGTCTATTGTGATCCCATCCCAATCTGAGTGGATCCTTGGCTCTTCACTATTAAAATTCTCCAAGTTTGATTGACTTTGAGTCTTATCTAAAATCAATGCATTCTGCCTTCTCAGCAGTGGGAGTGGCTTTCATCGTATAAAAGGATTGTGCTGCTCGGCGACGGGACTCATTGCGATGGCCTCGTTCACTTATATTCCTGCACCTCGCCACGACGGCATTTTTCGATTAACGGGTGTCTTGGGAGAAAATTACAAAATATATTTTTACATGAGTGATGTGGTAGTGATGCTTAATAAAGACAGTGTTTTTGAATTGAAATATGCCTCCTGCCAGCTAAAAGATGTGTGTTCACTCCAAATGTTGTCAAGACCTGATGCCTGGGTCATTGAATTTCATGCCCTCCGTAACTTGCTGGGTATTATGGAAGAGTGGGACTTGTTTGACGAATTCAAGTATGGCCATGTAAAAGTTAAATATCACCGAAACAAGATCCCAGAACTCACCAGCTGCAAATGGACTGAGGGTATACGCTTTAAAAACTGGCTGTATAATTTACAGACGACTGTGAAAAAAGCACTTGCTAAAATAAATACCCGCAAATCACCAAAACCACTGAGACTTTAACTTCTCAAGCCCAAAGGGTGTCGAAGTGCAAAAAAATGGGGTTGAAAATACTTGGTATCCAAGTATTTTCAACCCCATTTTTTTGCGATGACATGTGCACCAAATTTGGTAAAATATCCTTAAAAAAAAAAAAAAAAAAAAAAAAAAAAAAAAATCTTATTTAATTACGTTTTCATTTGAACCCATGTCATACCATGGATGAATGTATTCCTTGTGACTACTGTCTTGCGACATTTGAAACTTTGCAAGAGTTTCATGACCATATGCATCCCATGGATCCCTCCTTCTGTATTCTTTGTTACGAACAATTTCCCCCCGGTACTAGACGACATCATTTCGAAGAACACTTAACCAAGGAATGCAGCTCCTATAATCCACTGCAATTTAAACTGTACAATTTACGCATACCATTAGCAAAAAATATGAAACCTTCTCCTAATAATAAAAAAACTAAATTTTGGATTTATGTGCAGGGTCAAAGATACTTTTTAGAACGAGATGATACATTGTTATCAAAATCGGAAGAAGAAATAAATTTTTTATTTGGCTTTTTGAATAATCGTATCCCAACAATACAGCCTTTTGAAAATTCACCCATCATTCATTATTCGAGTTGTTTGAAAATGGTTATAAAGATTATTACAAACAATTAAAAAAAAAAAAAAAAAAAAAAAAAAAAAAAAAAATTTTTTTTTTTTTTTTTTTTTTTTTTTTTTTTATAATATAAATATTTTATAATATAAATATTTTATCTTTACATCTGTTGAACAAAAATATTTTACCTTATAACTTTATTATAAAATATTTCTGTTATAAAATAAACTAAAAAAAAAAAAAAAAAAAAAAAAAAAATTTTTTTTTTTTTTTTTTTTTTTTTTTTATGAAATATGTGTAGAACATTAAATATAAATAAACATTATAATATTCTTTATTCTTTACTTTAAGATGTCGTATCTCTATTATAACTTAATTATTAAAAAAAAAAAAAAAAAAAAAAAAAACTCACAAGCCAGTTAAATAAAAAGAACGTCGCAATTATTTGATGTGAATACTCTTCTAATCAAGGAACCCCTTCAAAGAAGATACTTAAAATCAGTGAACCAGTTCTTTATTCAAAAAGATTTCCGATTCATCCAAAGGATCGTTTCTCCCCAGATTAGACCTACATGGCAATAATTCAATTCCACTTCTGTCAGACGAATGAACAGATTTGAAAGGTGAATTTACTAAAGAAACTACAGTCTCCAACTCTTCTCCATAAGTTAAAGTGACATGTTTTCCAAACTGTACTTCATGCACCATACGAAGCAGGATCAGAAAAACACAGTTAGAAGTGAATTTATCGTGCAAAACATATTTTCTTACATGATACAATATCAATATAAATTTAATACTATTTGTGCCAAAAATCAGATGGAAAAAGATACGCTTGAAATATTGAAAGGAATGCTTATCGAGTTAAACAATGAATATGGATCGGATTTACGAAATCAGTGTTTGGATATACACCCAATAAATGAAAATACAATAGAATGTATCTTAACAGATATTTCTAATGAACTTTTTGCTGAAGGGATCACTTGGATCCGAATCGTAACGTTTTTTGCCTTTGTTGGGGAATTAACACGCAATGTGATTGCTAGGAAGTTGTCAGAATCTTTGGTAAATATTATATTTATGCATTTCTCGATATTTGTCCGCGAAAAATTGGAAGTCTGGATTCAGGAACACGATGGCTGGGAAAATATAAATATCGAGAAAAAAGTGAAACCACAACTTTCATGGTTTAAATTTCTCCTGTATACTACATTGATAATAATGGGTACTATAAGCAAAGTGCAAAATGTGTTAAATGGAAGTGAGATTTTTAAATCAAAAACTGTGTAGTTTAAAATGATTCCAAATTTGTTTTATGATGTTAACAAATATTTTTCAAAAGTATATTGAATGCATCTCAAAAAAAAAAAAAAAAAAAAAAAAAAAAAAAAAAAAAAAAAAAAAAAAAAATTTTTTTTTTTTTTTTTTTTTTTTTTTTTCCAAATATATACAAGTACATTTGCTACAAGATGTTTTGAGAATGTTTTCAATGTAAAGAATGACATTCGGATAGGTCGCCCGCCCACTGCCCTCATTTCATCTCTACTCTCCAGTCGCGTTTGAGAGGCGGGGTTTGATTGAGTCTTATTTAAACCGTTTGAGATCTGTAACGCTTATTCTGTTCATCGCCATGGGTACTGCATGCCTGCCTTCTTTGTCACCATTTGATCTTCCGGCTTCGGAGATGAATTTCTCTGTGCTCGAAAACTGCTATCAAGAAGTTAAAAATTGGGACCTCCGATTTACGAAAAAACTGTATAAACCCTTTGTGTATCCACGCTCCTTGATATCCGTGCCGAAAGTTTTTTGCTATGAACTTGAACCGCCTGTGGAGCCGGAACCCAGTGGACCGTCGCATGTTTCCAAGCCTGTGCAGCCGGAACCCAGTGGACCGTCGCATGTTTCCAAGCCTGTGCAGCCGGAACCCAGTGGACCGTCGCATGTTTCCAAGCCTGTGCAGCCGGAACCCAGTGGACCCTCGCATGTTTCCAAGCCTGTGCAGCCGGAACCCAGTGGACCCTCGCATGTTTCCAAGCCTGTGCAGCCGGAACCCAGTGGACCCTCGCATGTTTCCAAGCCAAATCCCAGTGGACCCTCGCATGTTTCCAAGCCTGAACCTAGTGGAATAGCCCATGTTTCCAAGCCTGTGCAGCCTGAACCTAGTGGAATAGCCCATGTTTCCAAGTCTGATCCCAGTGGACTCGCCCATGTTTCCAAGCCTGTGGAGACCGACACCCTTCAAGTGTGCCGAGAGGCTCTGAAAAACCTTGATATTGTACCACCCCCCAACCACTCGCTGCCTCAGCCAGTCTGCCCGAAAAAAACACAGGAACTGCCTCGAGTCCCGTCGCCTCGGCCAGTGTGCTCCAAACCACTGAAACGCTCTGGACTGTCACTTGGAAAACCCTTCAAAATACCGAAAGTGAGCCCACCCAATGTGTTTCGAAACTCTCCAGTGGACATTAAAAAAATATTTGAAAAATCCAAGACTCTATCGGTCTCTACACAACCACCGACTTTAACCAATTTGTTTCGAGAACTCGGATCCACACCGGTCGGGGGACCCAATAAGCCAGTTGAAAAAGGTTCACCCAAGCCCGTGGCCTCTCCGGTGTCTTCAAACCACTCATCCGGTCCCCTATTTTTCAAGCCACCGCCACGGAAATCACCATGGGACACTTATTGCTACCCATCTATTTTTAAACAAAATTTCAAAAATAGACCACGATGGCCAACATATTTCAAAACAGATAAATTGTCTAAGCAAGTGGCCTCCCCGGCAAGTAAACCCACTGAAAAAAATTTTGAACCTGTGGCCTCCCCGGCCAGTAAACCCATTGAAAAAAACTCTGAACCTGTGGCCTCCCCGGCCAATAAACCCATTGAAAAATTTTCTGAACCTGTGGCCACCCCGGCCAGTAAACTCATTGAAAAAAATTCTGAACCTGTGGCCTCCCCGGCCAGTAAACTCATTGAAAAAAATTCTGAACCTGTGGCCTCCCCGGCCAGTAAACCCATTGAAAAACTTTCTGAACCTGTGGCCTCCCCGGCCAGTAAACCCATTGAAAAACTTTCTGAACCTGTGGCATCTCCGGTGACTCGAAAACAGTCATCGACTTCCGTATATTTTAAGCCATCGCCCAAGAAATCATCTGGGGATCCTCCCATACCCAACTATTTTCAACGAAAACTAAAAAGTAAAAAAATTTCAAAACGCTCAAAATATTCTAGAAAAGGAACTCTTGTGGAAGCCTCGACTAAACAGTCGATTTTTTTAGAATCTGAAAAAGGAACTCTTGTGAAAGCCTCATCTGTCCAGAAAACATCACCTGAAACTACAATTTTTAAAAAACCTTTTGAGAAGAAACCTGATTCACCTGATGCTGATGTGCTGATTTTAGATGTTGCGGATGAATCCGATTTGGATGACTACTTACTGGATTATGCCCCCCCAGACTCACCCTGGTTTCAAGAAACGTTAGACACGTCTCAAGTAAAAGAAAAGAATCCACCCCAAGAAAAAACCCGTGCTAGCAAAAAAACAGGTCCCGTGAGATTTTCACGAATTAAAGATTAAAAGGTCCATGTTTTTCAATTATTCAATACTCTGCCAAAGGGACCCGGTAAAATAACAATCTATAGTATCGTTCTGATGTACTCTTCAAAGATGGACGCTTTATAAATGATGACTTTTTTCCTCAAGCTAAGAATTTGGCATTGGAAAGTAAAAAAATGGGTCAAAGGAAATTGGAAATCCAATTTCCTTTGGCCCATTTTTTTGCGTTCAACAACTTGCCAAGATTGGTTCACTAAAAAACACATTCAATGTGTTTGAAAATATTTTTCTATTCATGTTTTTATGTCAGTCTTGAACATAATGGAGCAATTTTTAAAACTATGTAAATTTTTCCAATCTTGGTCTATTGTATCCTAAGAATCTCCTTTCTATTCAATAAACATTCAATTGTAGATAGTATTGTCGACTTTTAAATTTTATTATACTATTTTTGTTACATAGTGTTCATAATAGATGTCCAACGTTATGTTTTCAACTTTTCATGACGACCCATATGTCCATAAAGACTTTGACCTCATGGTGCGTTTCCTGTCATTCTGCGGTTACCACGTACTGCTTAGCTTATAAATAGAGGAAAACGAGCGCACATGCTTTCATTTTGAGCCTGCTTTTAGTACCATCATGTCATTCGTGCTCGTTTACAATATTGCTGGACGTTCTACTATCCCTCATCATTCTTTGACAGGGATTATCGGTTCAGATGGCCTTGTGTATTGGCTTTGCAAAGATGTTGCTATCGTTTTGGGGAACAGTAGAACCTATGGAAGAAATTTAAGCAATATCAGGGTACGAGATGTTACGGGACCGTTGGATAACGTTGATCCAAAATTTTTGCAAAAACGAGTCATTTCGCATATCCACCTGAGTATTTTGCTTAAAAAAGCGAGAAGGAGTACGGTGCGGGAATTTGAGCAAAAGATAAACAGCCCTGATACGCAAGTGACTGTCCATCCAGGACGGCACCTTACAGATTTAAAGGATCCTACCTATTTAGTCATTTCCAAGAACAGAGAAAACCAAGATTACTTTTTTGTCTGGCTGGAAATGTTTAAAGAAAAGGTACTGGAAAATTTATATGTCAAGATGCCGGTTTTGGATGATGATTTTGTAGCCTCCTTCATAAAATATGCAGAACAACCAGAAACAATCCCCAGCACTATGCCAGCTGTAAGCATGTAATGGACATTTCAAACATTTACCAAACTTTCTTCATCATGCTCTTTTGAGTGTTTGAAGAGTAAAAAAACCAAACTTTCTTCATCATGCTCTTTTGAGTGTTTGAAGAGTAAAAAAATGGGTCAAAAGAAATTGGATTTATCCAATTTCTTTTGGCCCATTTTTTTACGACACACAAGTTACCAAGATTGGTAATTCATTTTTGAAAAAATGTGAATTTATTCATTTCACGAAAATATAATATGTATTTTACACTATAATATATAAAAATTTGAAGCGTTGGCCAATCAGTTGTGATAACAAGTTTAAAATTAAGTTTATTCTTTATCTATTTTTGTGTGCACGTGAGAATGAACGCATATAATATAAATGTTTTATCTTTACATCTCTTGAACAAAAATATTTTAGTTCATAACTTTATTATAAAATATTTATATTAAAAACATTTATATTTAAAAAAAAAAAAAAAAAAAAAAAAAAAAAAAAAAAAATTTTTTTTTTTTTTTTTTTTTTTTTTTTTTTAATATAAATATTTTATCTTTACATATGTTGAACAAAAATATTTTACTTTATATCTTTATTATAAAATATTTATGTTATAAAATAAAAATATTATTACTAATAATATTATAAAAATATATTTAAATATCTTATATAAAAAAAAAAAAAAAAAAAAAAAAATATATATATATATATATATATATATATATATATATATATATATTATTATTATTATTATTATTATTATTTTTTTTTTTTTTTTTTTTTTTTTCCAATAGATATTTAAATATATTTTATAATATAAATATTTTATCTTTACATCTGTTGAACAAAAATATTGTACTTTATATCTTTATTATAAAATATTTATGTTATGAATATAATATTATGAAAATATATTTAAATATCTTATAAATATATTTAAATATCTATAATATTATTAAAAAAAAAAAAAAAAAAAAAAAAAAAAAGTTTTTTTTTTTTTATAATAGATTTTTAAATATATTTTATAATATAAATATTTTATCTTTACATCTGTTGAACAAAAATATTTTACTTTATATCTTTATTATAAAATATTTATTTTATAAAATAAAAATATTATTAATAATAATATTTTAAAAATATATTTAAATATCTATAATATTATTAAAAAAAAAAAAAAAAAAATTTTTTTTTTTTTTTTTTTTTTTTTTTTATAATAGATTTTTAAATATATTTTATAATATAAATATTTTATCTTTACATCTGTTGAACAAAAATATTTTACTTTATATCTTTATTATAAAATATTTATTTTATAAAATAAAAATATTATTAATAATAATATTTTAAAAATATATTTAAATATCTTTTTTTTTTTTTTTTTTTTTTTTTTTTTTTTTTTTTAATATTTTATCTTTACATCTGTTGAACAAAAATATTTTACTTTATAAGTTTATTATAAAATAATTTCTAAATATAATTTTATTGCTATTATTTTTTCGTATTATTTGTCCATTTAAAAATTTCCAAGATTGGTAAAGCCCTTTTCGCAAAAAAAGGGGCTTGAAGGAAGTTGACAGAGCAACTTCCTTCAAGCCCCTTCTTTTGCTTGAAAAAAACACACACTTTAAAACATAAAATTCTATTTATTTATAAAATTTATCAATCAATATACATTATGCCATTTGACGTATAAATTGTTTATACTCAATGTTTATATTGGGTCATTACCTTTGTCTCTACCTGAGATGCTGAAATACATGGGTTTTATGTATCCAAAGCCAGTCATCGAAGGCTATACCATAAAATTGGGCACAGTTGCAACAGTTTAAGTTATGCTCCTGGCGCAGAAAGATGTCATACTTTACATTTTTTTTACCCTGCAACAAATCTTGAAGATACTTTAATTCATCGGAACTATTCTTTTCCTCCTTCAACAAAGTCATTAATATGTCTTCACGAATCATTTTAAATTTCTTTCTTTTTTCGACTTGTCCGAATCCAATATCCCGATAATAGCACGTGGTGATGTCATCACTCCATTGTGTAGCCTCGTTTCCTTTACGTAAACACATGGCAATATGATAGGTTGAATAATAGACGACACCCTTCTGGGATATTGTCCCAAAAAGGAAATCTGTTTGGTGGAGTCTGATGCGAAAATCAGGTGTACATTTCACGTCGACATTGTAAAAGTCCCATTTGCGTCGAAGGGGTGTCAAGGTCATAACATCATGCCCTCAAAATCACACGGACAACACGTCAACACATGTTCTGTTGCTTGCATCCTGTCATAACGTACATATTCACAGCCTGTGAGTAAAGAGTACAAAAAACGTGCTTCCACTTGATCCTGTCGAAACGGTTTCAAAAACATGAGTACCTTTTTTCGTTCCATCAGGGGATAGTGTGCTTTACCCGAATCCTTCCCGATATCCTGATAACGGCACGACTTGGCATCATCTCCCCACGTGTAAGGATCCTTTTTCCGTAAAATACAGCCCACGTCATGGGCAGAAAGAAATAGAAAGCCCTTTTCGTCGAAAGTGCCAAACAGCAAGTCCATACGCAAATCCGAAATGAAGAGCTTCACTCTAAAATCTCGAGGATACATGTTAAAGAGGAAAACGAAGCAACTGATGAAAACTCTGGCCTGTCAATGAGTATAAAGCAGTCTCACATCCGGGGGTGGGCGTGGCGGCATAAACGTGCGCCATTCGTTCAGCCAAGCAGGAAGAGGTTTTCCTTCGGGGGCGTGACATTCCTCCAATTCGATCACCTCGTGCACTGGAGAGACTTCCCGAAAATGGGTCCGGATTAAAATATCCAACAAGTTATTGGCGAGGCGGGTAGAATGAAAAGTGCATATTCTCAGCATCAGTAAAGCTTTTAAGGTGTGCTGTACAATCACCCATCCCCAGGCCGTGTGTGGGCAAAATATCGCTCCATTGGCAACAGGCCACCGATTCAGCCCAACTATCGACATTGGGTTCTCCTAGAACAAGTCCTACATGGACAGCTGAGAAATAAATTTTGCCATTGCGACCGATGCCGCCCAACAAATGGTGAGAGGACTGGAAACGTAATCGAAAAAACATTTGGATGGCCAGTGACATGGGCTGTGCGAGTAAACGATTTTTATATTAAAAAAAAAAAAAAAAAAAAAAAAAAATTTTTTTTTTTTTTTTTTTTTTTTTTTTTTTTTTTTACGTTCGTTAATAACATTTTATAACAATACTATAATGATTTTTTTTAGTAAATCCAAAGATTCCATATTAAACAAATTCTATATTGATACATTTTTCACAGATTGGCATAAACTGGACATAGTTTCATTGGTCTGATCAATCTGTAGCTGGTATACATAACCTACAGTTCCAAAGGGATGCGTTACTTGACTAACATGAGAAATCCATGATGTAATGTTACTTTCTTTGAAAAAACTAATTAGTGTAGATAATATCTGACTAAAGATTTCTAGATAACGATGCTGAAATAGTCTCCGACATTTTACAAAAAATTTACCAGCAATAATAAGACTCTCTAAAACAAAACACTGATAGGGCATTGGTAATACACCTACTAATGATAGTTCATAACGAAGGAAATGAAATTCCCCGCGTAAAATAGCATGATATAATCGTTGTTTTAAAACAGGATCAATATCCATGAGTGTGTTGATGTCCATTAGATTAATTTGTATTAAATGACAATGTTTCGAATAGTAACGTTCCAACATTCTCTCCACTGTACAAACCATATTTCGTTCTACTGCATTCATCATTGAAATGTTTGATGGAGGCGAATTCTCATTTCCATTAGCAAGACTAATTGACTTGTTCAACAGAATTTTATAAATGCGATTTGTATTTATTACTGCATTCATATGGCATGAATCGATGTGACAGGCATTGCAAGGAACATCGGGCAAACGAGCCATGTCATAAATATATGAGAAAGGAATGAACAGTCTATATTTATAAAAAAAAAAAAAAAAAAAAATTTTTTTTTTTTTTTTTTTTTTTTTTTTTTTTTTTTTTAAGATTTTAATAAAATCTGTTTGTTGCAAAGTCTTTTAAAATATCTTTCAATGTTTTTTCTAAATTTTGAAGTGACAGTTCATATTCTTCGTGAATATTTAAACTTAATCCTTCATCTGTACCAGAAGTTTCAGAGTCTAATTTTTGAACAATAGTGTCCCATTCTTTCCTAAATATTTGATAAACATTTTCAAAATTTTTTACAGTGATCTCCAATTTCCTTATTAGTTCCACTCGATCAATTCCTTCTCTATTGGCCATTATTATAAACTATCCCTTGTTTTATTACACTTGTATTTATTACTAGTCAAAATATCATTGAAGGGTAATTTTAAAATTTTATATTTATATAATAATGTAACTTCATTATTTTCTATAAAATATTAGAATCAACGAATCTTTCTTTGGTCGCAAATTTTTATAACATTAAAATAGGTTTGTTATGTTTCCATTCAGGCGGTTTAAGATCCAGACAACACTATTTAGAAATATATACTTTATTGAAAATTTTAAACATAAGTTTTTAAAAAATCAATTCTCATACATTATTCAGCTTTTTTCCCACTTACATATTCCACATCCGACGTTTCCAATAATTCAGAATCTGCCACAGGAGTCAGGACAGGTCGTAAGCAAAATGAAACACTGCTTGCGCAATAGCTGTTTTGGGAGGTAAAACAACCAATCTCTCAGGATGACGATTTTCTAACAAAACTTCCACACTGCCTCTGTAATCAGGATCCACAACACCTGCACAAACACTCAAGTGTTCCTCAGACGCAACAGAAAATCTGTCCCACAAAAACATGGCCAAGTATGAGGGACAATTAACAACGACGCCGGTATCTACTGCTATACGTTCACCGGGCTTGAGAATGACCTCATGAGGAGTATATAAAACATATCCTAAGGAATGCCCTTCTGGTCGAGAAGGTATAATTGCTTCTGGAAAGCGTTGGAAAAATGTAACCCTAGGTGCAAAGAGTTTGAAAAGATGGGAAACGAACCAGTTGATGCAACGTTGTAGAGCCATCCTATTCGTTTAAGTGCAGGAATAGAATATACGATGCAATATATACTGTTGATAAAAAAAAAAAAAAAAAAAAAAAAAAAAAAAATTTTTTTTTTTTTTTTTTTTTTTTATATAACGTAAATATTTTATAATAAAGTTATGAAGTAAAATATTTTTGTTCAACAGGTGTAAAGATAAAATATTTATATTATAAAATATATTTAAAAAAAAAAAAAAAAAAAAAAAAAAAAAAAAAATTTTTTTTTTTTTTTTTTTTTTTTTTTTTTTTTTTTTTAACATAAAATATTTTATAATAAAGTTATGAAGTAAAATATTTTTGTTCAACAGATGTAAAGATAAAATATTTATATTATAAAATATATTTAACAATATTTAAAAAAAAAAAAAAAAAAAAAAAAAAAATTTTTTTTTTTTTTTTTTTTTTTTTTTATAACGTAAATATTTTATAATAAAGTTATGAAGTAAAATATTTTTGTTCAACAGGTGTAAAGATAAAATATTTATGTTATAAAACATATTTAAAAAAAAAAAAAAAAAAAAAAAAAAAATTTTTTTTTTTTTTTTTTTTTTTTTTTTTTTTTATAACGTAAATATTTTATAATAAAGTTATGAAGTAAAATATTTTTGTTCAACAGGTGCAAAGATAAAATATTTATATTATAAAACATATTTAAAAAAAAAAAAAAAAAAAAAAAAAAAAATTTTTTTTTTTTTTTTTTTTTTTTTTTTTTTTTTTTACATAAAATATTTTATAATAAAGTTATGAAGTAAAATATTTTTGTTCAACAGATGTAAAGATAAAATATTTATATTATAAAATATATTTAACAATATTTAAAAAAAAAAAAAAAAAAAAAAAAAAAAAAAATTTTTTTTTTTTTTTTTTTTTTTTTTTTTCAGCTATAAGTAATTTTGCATTTTACACTCAAATCATAAAAAAACATGAATATCGACACGCAGGTTATTGTTTTACATAGTTATACCAACCTACTTTCTCGCCATAATATCAATACTTGTATCCTATCTTCACTTTCAGTTAAGGAAGAAGATAAAAGAATTATTCAAGAAATTCAATTTGCAATCAATCATTTTTATGCTAAATTTAACCAACGCATTCTTCAAGATATTAATACAATAAAAAAAACTTATGGAAATCTATCAGATTGTTTAAGAGATTTGATTTTCCATTCATTTGCAAATGGAATTGATTGGAGTCATATTATCTGTTATATGATCTATCATGTTGAAGCAACGGTTCGTTACATTCAGAAAAATTCGGCTGAAAACACCCTAGATTTTGCCTGGTCTATCTTGTGGGAGAATTTTGAAAAGTATTTGAATCCATGGATTCAAGAACAAGGTGGATGGTTAATTTTAGCAAATCGGATTACGACTGCACGAAACTTTAATGAACTTTGGAAACAATAAAAAAGGTAGCGAAACTACAAAAGAAAATACACTAACTCAAAAAAAAAAAAAAAAAAAAAAAAAAAAAAAAAAAAAAAAAAAAATTTTTTTTTTTTTTTTTTCAATTTTAAAGTGACTGTTTATGTGATTTAAAGTTTAAAACCTGTAGAATGTCCCGTTTTCAATGTCCTGTTTGAAATTATCAAAAATAAATTTTTAAGAAAAAAATTATCAAGAACAGTATCATACTATACATCAGATACGATATGGTTTTTGAATATGGGGGTGACGGATGAACGGCAGAAGGAAGTTTGTGTGCATGGACGGGTTGTGTTTGTGGTTGGGGTTTCGGGAGTGGTTGTGTGGGTGGTTGGGGTTTCGGGAGTGGTTGTGTGGGTGGTTGGGGTTTCGGGAGTGGTTGTGTGGGTGGTTGGGGTTTCGGGAGTGGTTGTGTGGGTGGTTGGGGTTTCGGGAGAACAGTGGGTTGTACAGCAACCGTTGTTTTGGGTTCACACAGGGGAGGTGAATTGGACCAAGCACCATTGTCCAGGCAAATAGAGGATTGAGTTTCACCGGTGAGTGTACAGTGAAACACCACCACATCTCGAGTCGAATAACTCGTTTGTTGAGGAAATATCGTAATATTGGGGTAAGGTCCAGGAGGTGGGCACGCGATCCCAACAAAATGACATTTTATTTTATCCAAAGGAGGTGTCCAGAGTCCATTAGCACCACAATATCGATGTTGATAATTTCTCGACAAACCTTCCATTTGATACCCCTGCTGACATCGAAACTCTACTTTTTCGGCAAATGTGAACAGATGACCGATTCGGTCAGCATGATCCACAAAGCCTGGATCACCACAAGAAACGGGTTGACATGGCGAATCCATTTGCCAAACGGCCTTATTATTCACCAATTGACACGTAAACACAGGACGATTTTTGTACTGCTTTAAGATATAACCGTCCTTACATTCATAAGGTATTTCTTGTAGCACATCAAACGGTGGTTGAACATGAGCCTCTTTTAATAAATGGACCGTATCATCCACGGGATAATCTAGGCATCGTTGGGACATTTCTAAATCTTTTCTTTTCAGTATAGAAAGGTTATAATATGGATTCATCTAAAACACAATATCCAGCATTCCGCCAATAACTTGTCAAAAACCGTTTTAAACGTTTAAAAAAGGCATGTTTCGCATGTCGACTTTTGAAGGGGGTAAATGGTTGATGTTTCATCTTCATTTTGAGGCTTTCTTTACATCTGTTATATGTAAATATGTTTTGTTAGAATAAAATATAATTAAACACCTATATTAAAAAAAAAAAAAAAAAAAAAAAAAAAAAAAAATTTTTTTTTTTTTTTTTTTTTTTTTTTTTTTTTTTTTTTTTTTGTGTAGAAATTAAGATGAAACATCAAACGTATCAAACCTTATATCAAGCGCATTTGGGAAATGTCAACGAAAAAGATCTCCTAGCAGCGCGAGAGCGAGAAACGGATCCATTTTATCACAATTTAATTGATTTGATCCTTGAGAAAAATGAAATTAAAGTCGATTGGCCCATCACCCTCTTTACCGACACATTCCGCTCTGGGTCACCCCGGGAGCGTTTGGATGAAACCGTCTTTGCCTTCATACTTCGTCTTGTGGCCATCAACAAAGAAGAACGCTATTTACGTACATTTCAGAAACCCGAATCATTTGATGCCGTTATGGCGTGGGAAGCCATTCTACGTCGCATTATTTTATGTTCTTTCGCTCTTCTATACAATGTTCGCTGGACACCTGAAACCATTTATACGTTTTTGGAACCCACTGTCATGGAACTCTTAAGTGGCGGAAATGTCTTTGCTCTTCGAAACCTCATGAAATCGCTCGGTATTCCTTTGGCGCGTGAAACTCCTTATCAAGCCGAACTTCATTTTGAAAAATTAAACTTTTTGCACGTAGGTCAATACAGTTCTTTTTACTGGCGATATTTACATTGGATGGCGGAAGCCTATCAAATGCGCACAGAAACTCACATGGCTTTTTACAAACGTTGTTGGCTAGAGTTGATTAATGAATCACTGTATCGAACGCTGCGTTGCGGCATCTGCATGTACCACTTTCGAACCATGTTGAACGAACTGAAACCTCAACTCATGGATCCGAAAACCAATTTTCCTAAACTGTGGTTTGATATACATAATCGGGTTCATGCTCAAAGACGAGAACAATATACGTTTCTAAAAGAACCCGATTATACCGAGTCGGAGTATGAATCGGATCGTGATTTCATGCTCCAAGCTTTAGGGCCATAATAAGAACTTTTCCCCACGTTAGGTTTTCGAAAAGGATTCAGGATCAGCTTCTCAAAAATGAACGGAGTCACTGCTTTCCGTTCCCCTACAGAGAGCGCATGAATGTCTCCAATCATGTCTGGACGCGAAGACCACCACCAAACGAGAGATATATCGGAATCGATACGGCTAGACAGGTACTCGTTTGGATCGTAACGTTCTAGGAAAGAATTATACATTAACCCCCCATATTGGCCGTGATAAGAGTGAGGCTGGATGAGGACAAAATTGGATCGGGGATCTTTATCTTTGGGTGCACTATAAATGGGAATGTCTGATACATTCAAATTTTTAAATTGGGTAATTAAATCGGTAATGGATTCAAAAGGCACGTACAGGTATGTCATGGCATCTTGACCACAGGGTGGTAAAAACTTTTATATACAATTGAAAAAAAAAAAAAAAAAAAAAAAAAAAATTTTTTTTTTTTTTTTTTTTTTTTTTTTTTTTTTATATAAAATATAATCCAAATTACTATTCACACCTAATGGCACGGTTACCAAAATTTCCTTGTTCATTTTGTCATGTAGACCCCTGTCGTATTGGTAGATTGTGGAAAACAGATCTCATTTTTAAACATCTTTTGAGAGAATCCATCTGTCTTACAAATAATTATTTGGATGAAAGATTGTTTTTTGATCCAACAGACTATGGAACAATGAATGAAGTCGAGTGGCAAATGTATTGCACACTTACTAAAATTCAAAAACACTTTTTTAAAAAGCATCCAAACAAATTGAATATCACAACAGAAAATGTCAACACTATGATGGATATTTGGCCTGTGTTGAAACAAAAAATGTATGAATTGGTCAAAATGACAATGGAATTGGGTGAATTTCATGTACTTCGTCATGAATTTGGTTTAATCGGAGTACTACCAATGCCTTATCAATGTGTTACGTTAGAATGTCTTATTATCACTGGAAAATTTACATCAGAATGTATGGTTAAATTTCCAGACTGTACGAATGAAATTTTCGCAAACGTATCCAATATGCTGCTTGATTTTTTTGAAGAAGTAAATGTGATGGACTGGATTCACCATGTAAGCTTTACCATGCACCCATTTGGAACAATTACATAAAATTTGCATTTGTTGTGTCTACTAACATAAATGTTTCACAATTGAAAAAAAAAAAAAAAAAAAAAAAAAAAAAAAAAAAAAAAAATTTTTTTTTTTTTTTTTTTTTTTTTTTTTTTTTTAAATATCAGTATTAAAATTATTTTTAGTATATAAAAAGAATATAATATTGATTAGTTGAATACTGCTTTAGAGAAAACATGTATCCCTCCAATTTTAAAATTACATTTTTTTTTCAAAGTCAACCCGAATACATTTTGGGGACGGTTGGGAAAGATGGTCGACTCTATTTCGACTTGTTGGGTATTGGCCGAATGTTGAAAAAGAAAGATATTTTTAATTGGGCTCTCAAAAAAATGAGTTGCCGATTCGAGGACATTGCCCTCCAGCCGGATACCCTGAGAAGAACGCATCCCATGATTCGCTATTTTCCCTTAATATCCCTCTTGAAAGACCATCTGAAAACACCATCGATGGAATGTCGTCTTCTCTACCAATTATTGCGAGGACAGATTCATCTCAAATATAAAGGAATTATTTTGAACGAACACGTGTTAAAATTTTGCCCTTGTAGTCGATTGAAAGGAATTCCGTATCCAAATTGGATTCAATGTCACACAGCAAAATTATTAAATTCTTCCGTCTGATGGGGGCAAGGAGGGTGGAGCTTTATGCTCCGCCTTTCCCGTCGAATATAAAAGATTGTTGCTGCTTGGACCGGTTTCAAACGATGGCTTTTCCGAACGTGCTGCCCCCCGAACTCGTCCTACATATCCTTCGAAATTATATCCCCATCGAGGATAAATTGGATAGTTTATGGCCTATTCCAGAATTTCAACCCTACCTGGAAGACCGTGGAGCTTGGAAAACCGCTTCGAAACACCTCTCCATTCCCTTTCTTCAATGGATGCATCAGTTTCCGTCTGGATGGTATATTCATACACAAAACTGGTACTACCGACTCTTTTTAAAAGTGGACCCTTATACCATGACCCTGTCTTTTCATCATTATTTACTGGACCAAGGTCTCGATCCGTTAGCCACTCCAACCCGCATCACGCGCTCCTTCAACTTACCCATCCTAAAAAGAGTGTTGGCAGAATTTTTTAACAATTTTATTTACAGTCCCACATTAGGCTCACCCACGTATCACTTAAAGTCTGACCAGCGTTTAATCGTGGATCCCAGTCACGAGAGACTCATCCATTTATACGATTGGGAAGATGGATTCTACGATCTCCCCTTTATTATACCGAGACCCATGAAAGATGAAAAGGGACGCTATCATTTTAAAGTCACACTAACCTATCAACGTATGCTCATCGTACAATGTATGTTGGCCCGAGGACAGTGTCAGTGCCCAGAAGAAATCCGCACCCTGTTACCTTATTGTGAAGGAGAGGAGGGACCTCTCAAAGTGATCAACGGAGACACGCTAAAACAAGCTGGTATCCAGACTTTTCAAGCCGGTGACAATGATCAAATTGAAGGAACTATGACTCATAAAATGAAAAAATTATTTCATTTACCTCTGTCACACATCCATTTGCCCACCCCGCGGAAGGACTGAGAAGGTGAAACTTAGAAAAAACTGTATAAATGTATAAAACTGTATAAAATGTATAACTGTTATAAATGTATTTTACTGTACATTGTATTGTACTGTTTCTTTGTATTTTAGTTGAATAAATATGTTTTCTCTAACCGGTTGACCACAGTGAAACAAGCAAAAAAGGGGTTGAAGGAAGTTGCCAAGGCAACTTCCTTCAACCCCTTTTTTTGCAAAAGCAGCTTTGCCAATCTTGGAATTTTTTGAAATTTAAAAATGAATAAATCTATTGTAAAATATTTTCTAAATTTATAATTATTTAAAAGTGGAGAAAAGAATCAATATATTATAACACACACTCACAAAAAAAAAAAAAAAAAAAAAAAATTTTTTTTTTTTTTTTTTTTTTTTTTTTTTTTTTCTAGTAATATAATATATTTTATAATAAAGTTATAATAGAGATAAGATATGTTAGAGTAAAGCATTGTATGATGTACATTTAAAAAATATAATTCTCTAAATATATTTCATAACTGTAGATGTTAAAAAAAAAAAAAAAAAAAAAAAAAATTTTTTTTTTTTTTTTTTTTTTTTTTTTTTTTTTTAATGCAGTATAAAAGGCCGTGCATTCGCTTGCTCGTTCACTCGTTTTTTATAATAGTATATATAGGTTTAAATGCCATAACATATGTGATACAAATGGATCAGATCACTTCGGATAACATAATGGATCTCCCTTCTTTAAAGGAGATGACTAAACGATTGAGAGTTCAAGCGCACAAATTTTTCCAGTGCATAGATGATATGCATTCATTAGTAAGTAATAAGGATAGTGAATTTCGAAAACAAATACAACGAGCAGTGCATAATGAAGGTTTGAAAGAGGGTGTAAATAATTTGATATGTGAAGTGTTTGATACAATCAAAAGTGTCAATAATTTAGAACTACATTACAAGCGTGATCTTCAAGAATTGCATCTGTTAAGTGACTTGCACGAATTACAAAAAGAATTGTACATTATTTCAGAAATTATGAAATTGTCTCAAAATCAATTAAAACACATGTAAAAAAAAAAAAAAAAAAAATTTTTTTTTTTTTTTTTTTTTTTTTTTTTTTTTTTTTTTTTTTTTAAGAATTAAACGTTTTAAAAGTACATCATAAAACATATTACTCTTTAACTTTATTATAAAATAGTTTAAACCACTGTTGAAAAAAAAAAAAAAAAAAAAAAAAAAAAAATTTTTTTTTTTTTTTTTTTTTTTTTTTTTTTTTTTAAGAATTAAACGTTTTAAAAGTACATCATAAAACATATTACTCTTTAACTTTATTATAAAATAGTTTAAACCACTGTTGGAAAAAAAAAAAAAAAAAAAAATTTTTTTTTTTTTTTTTTTTTTTTTTTTTTTTTCAAGCCTTATATATTACGTTACTTCAGCAATTGCGGTACTCTTCCACCTAGCGTGTGTCTTCAGTTGCACTTTCAATGAGGATGGCGACGGCACTTCCACAGTTATTAGACTTGCCCGCGGACATTTTATTCCTGATTTTGAGAGACTACGTTCCACTCAAAGATAAACTGCACACGCTTTATAAAATGCCTGAATTTCGATCGTTTCTAAAACATCGTGCATCCTATCTGAATTCTCCTGGTCCATTTTCGATGGATTATATTAAATTTATGGGTTTGTATCGTCCCGGATGGTATTTTCATCGGTGTCTTTGGAATCGGTGGACCTATGTGCAATTCGATGACACCACGTTACAATTCACAGAGTATGAGTTTAACCTTAAATACTGTTGCTTCCGACCCAACCACCGGGTTGATTTTTTTCGTCAATCCCTTTCGACCATGAAAAAAGATAGGGAATTCTGCTTTCCTCTAAAACTTTACGTAGAAAATAAATCAGATTATTTGTTTTATTACCTGGAAGAACATGGATACATTGCGGTACACTATACACCTCCTTTGTGTAAAATGGACTTTGAAATTTATCCTTGGAAAGACTATCACGAAATTCCGATCGACAAACCCATCCTTGTGAAAAATTATTTGGAAGAGCGTTTTTGGGAAGTGACATTGACCCGTGAGAAAAAAATAACCCTAAAATGTGTGGACCATGTCGAGTGTGATTGCAAACAAACATTTCATGAACTGGACCCAATAACCTTCGAATTATCAAAAGATTTCACCTGTCTGACGACGGATAGAGGAGGGATAATTCCTCTGCAAACATGTTCCAATTACAGACTGGCGGACGAAAAACATGTTGAGGGATTTACTGTATATCATGTATGTCACATTACTCAAGAAGAGAAAGGAAGATTAATCGTAGAAGAAGACAAACACGACCCACGGTTGAAGAAATTTCTAATGGATAAAGACACAATCTGTAAATTTGAAAATGTGTAATATATAAAAATTATAATTAAAAATGTAAATTTTTGGTAACAATGTGCAGTTGATCTTTTTTTTTTTTTTTTTTTTTTTTTCAATAGTTGTAATATATTTTATAATAGTCTCAAACAAATTTCATATAACACAGCATAAAAAAAGTAGTATTATAATATTTTATAAAAAAGTTATAATAGAGATAAGATATGTTAGAGCAAAGCATTGTATGATGTACATTTAAAAAATGTAATTCACTAAATATATTTCATATATATAAATATTGTATTAAAAAAAAAAAAAAAAAAAAAAAAAAAAAAAAAAAAAAAAAAAATTTCTGCCTTATAAAAGGCCGAGCTATCTCTCTCGTTCACTCGACTTTTGTTCTTCACGCTGCTTGTGCTTGCCTTACTCTTCCACCTGGTGTGCATTTTTAGTAGCATTTTAAACAACGATGGCGACGGCGCTTCCTCAGTTATTAGACCTGCCCGAAGACATTTTATTCCTGATTTTGAGAGACTACGTTCCGCTCAAAGATAAACTGCACACGCTTTATAAAATGCCTGAATTTCGATCGTTTCTAGAACATCGTGCATCCTATCTGAATTCTCCTGGTCCATTTTCGATGGATTATATAGAACTTTTGCGCTTATACCGGCCCGGATGGTATGGTCATCGGATATTTTGGAGTCGGCGGACCTATGTGCGATTCGATGACGCCACGTTACAATTCACAGAGTATGTGTATGATATCGATTACCATTCCTTCCGACCCAACCACCGTGTTGATTTTTTTCGTCAATCCCTTTCGAAAATGAAAAACGATAGGGAATTCTGGCTTCGTCACGAATTCTATGTAGAGAATGAGACAGATTATTTGGTCTATGGTCTGGAAAAACATGGGTACATAGTGGTACACTATACACCTCCTTTGTGTGAAATGAGTATTGAAATATTTCCCTTGAGAAGAAATCACATTATTCCGATCGACAAACCCATCCGTTTGAAAGATAATTTGGAAGAGCGTTTTTGGGAAGTGACATTGACCAATGAGAAAAAAATAACCCTAAAATGTGTGGACCATGTCAAGTGTGATTGCAAACAAACATTTCATGAACTGGACCCAATAACCTTCGAATTATCAAAAGATTTCACCTGTCTGACGACGGATAGAGGAGGGATAATTCCTCTGCAAACATGTTCCAATTACAGACTGGCGGACGAAAAACATGTTGAAGGATTCACTATATACCATGATAATGAAGATAAGTTCGGAAGATTAATCGTAGAAGAAGACAAACACGACCCACGGTTGAAGAAATTTCTATTGGATAAAGACACAATCTGCAAATTGAAAAATGTGTAACTTATTTTTTTTTTTTTTTTTTTTTTTTTTTTACGTTATTTCAACATTTGCCATACTCTTCCACCCAGCATGCGTCTTCAGTTGCACTTTCTATGAAGATGGCGACGGTACTTCCACAATTATTAGACCTGCCCGTGGACATTTTATTCCTGATTTTGAGAGACTACGTTCCGCTCAAAGATAAACTGCACACGCTTTATAAAATGCCTGAATTTCGATCGTTTCTAGAACATCGTGCTTCTTATCTGAATTCTCCTGGTCCATTTTCGATGGATTATATTGAACTTTTGCGCTTATACCGACCCGGCTGTTATGTTCATCGGATTGTTTTGGGTCGGTGGACCTATGTGCGATTCGATGACGCCACGTTACAATTCACAGAGTATGATTTTAACCTTAACTATTGCTTGCGACCCAACAACCGTGTTGATTTTTTTCGTCAATCCATTTCGACCATGAAAAAAGAAAGAGAATTCTTGCTTCGTTTCCAATCTTTCGGAGAGAAAGAGTCAGAATATTTGATCTATTGTATGGAAGTATGGGGATACATAACGGTACTCTATACACCTCCTTTGTGTAAAATAGCCTTTAACATTTGTCCTTTGAGAGGGTATTACAAAATCCCGATCGACAAACCCATCCGTGTGAAACATTTTTTGAAAGATTGTTTTTGGGATGTGACATTGACCCGAGAGAAAAAAATAACCATGAAATGTGTGGACCATGTCGAGTGTCGTTGCAAAAAATCTTTTCATGAACTGGACCCGATAACCTTCGAATTATCAAAAGATTTCACCTATCTGACGACAGATAGAGGGGGGATAATTCCTGTGCAAACATGTTCCAATTACAGACTGGCGGACGAAAAACATGTTGAAGGATTTACTGTTTACCACAAATATGAAGAAGAGAAAGGAAGATTAATCGTAGAAGAAGACAAACACGACCCACACTTGAAGAAATTTCTAATGGATAAAGACACAATCTGTAAATTTGAAAATGTGTAACATAAATAATAAAAATTTTAAATTTTTGTGACAGTATATAGTTAAGAAAACACAGCTTAGATAAAGTAGTGTATATATGAGTCATCCAATACATAATCCACAGCATTTACGAAATTTTAAACCTCCACAAACATTTCATGAATGCAAAGAAAATGACTGGTTTTCAGATCTTCCACGGGATGGTTATATTTTAAATAACCCTCAGGCACGATGGGGAAGAAAAGAAGGACGAACGTTATTTGCGGAATTGAATGATGCGTGGAAAAGAAAGAAATGAAATCTAAGGTACATAAAAAAAAAAAAAAAAAAAAAAAAAAAATTTTTTTTTTTTTTTTTTTTTTTTTTTTTACATAAAATGTTTTATAATAAAGTTATGAAGTAAAATATTTTTATTCAACAGATGTAAAGATAAAATATTTTTATTATAAAATATATTTAAAAATATAAAAAAAAAAAAAAAAAAAAAAAAAAATTTTTTTTTTTTTTTTTTTTTTTTTTTTTTTTTGTAGTAATATTAGTAGAATATATTTTATAATCAAGTTATAATAGAGATAAGATATATTAGAGTAAAGTATTCTGATATATATTTAAAATATTTAATTCTCTAAATATACTTCATATTAATAGATGTAAAAATAAAATATAAATACTATTAAAAAAAAAAAAAAAAAAAAAAAAAAAATTATTATTTTTTTTTTTTTTTTTTTAATATATTTTTAAATATATTTTATAATAAAAATATTTTATCTTTACATCTGTTGAATAAAAATATTTTACTTCATAACTTTATTATAAAACATTTTATGTAAAAAAAAAAAAAAAAAAAAAAAATTTTTTTTTTTTTTTTTTTTTTTTTTTATATAAAGAGGTAAACATTTTCATTTATAGTTTAGTTTCTCTTTGGTCAGATGGAAGAAAATCAGTATCTGGATTGTATCCAAAATATATTAAAATATGGTAATAAAAGATTGGATCGAACAGGTATTGGAACTCTATCTCTTTTTGGAATGAATATGCGATGGAATCTTAGAAATAATACATTTCCATTATTGACAACTAAAAAAATGTTTTGGAGAGGAATAGTTGAAGAATTATTATGGTTTATAAGCGGTTCTACAAATTCAAAAGAGTTGGAGAAAAAAGGTATCACAATATGGAAAGATCATAGTTCCAGAGAATACTTGGACTCGCTAGGATTTTATGATAGAGAGGAAGGTGATTTAGGTCCTGTCTATGGATTTCAATGGAGACATTATGGTGAAAAGTATATTGATATGAATATTCGTTATCAAGGTTTAGATCAACTCTTGAATGTCATTGAAAAAATTAAAACCAATCCCAATGATCGAAGAATTGTACTATGTGCCTGGAATCCGTTAGATATTGATAAAATGGCTCTTCCCCCATGTCATTGTTTGGTTCAATTTTATGTTGCAAACAATGAATTGTATTCTCAAATGTATCAGAGATCAGCAGATATAGGGCTGGGAGTACCTTTTAATATTGCTAGTTATTCACTTTTGACTTGTATAATAGCTCATCTAACGAATCTAAAGCCAGCCGAATTTATACATGTTATGGGAGATGTTCACATATATTTGAATCAAGTGGATCAATTGAAACAACAAATACAAAGAAAACCATTTGAGTTTCCAAAATTGGAAATTATAACTAAAAAAGAAAATTTAGAGGATTTTAAATTTGAAGATTTTAAACTTCTTAATTACAAACATCATGGAAAAATAAATATGGACATGGCTGTATAGTATAGTGTCTATACACAGGATCGAAAGTAAGTTTTGGAGAGCTAAAATCTGGAGAGTAACAACAAACACAAGAGGTTTCTGAAGGTTATTATCTAAATCAATACAATTATTCATCATTTTAATTTTTATTTAGACACAAATAAATAAAACTTGACTTTTGAGTTAAAAATTTAAAAAATTTTGTTTCATTTTCTATAAAAATTTGTTAGCTACAAGATGTATTTAAAAATAGCCTTTTTTGTACAAATTTTAATTTGTACAAAAAAGGCTATTTTTAAATTTTTAAAATTTATTTTTTTAAATTTTAAAATTTAAATTTTTTTTAAATTTTAAAATTAAAAAAAAAAAAAAAAAAAAAAAAAAAAAAAAAATTTTTTTTTTTTTTTTTTTTTTTTTTTTTTTTTTTTTTTAGTGTGTATATATATAAGGTTCTTCAAATTTTCTTTTCATTCTCTCTTCGCATGCCGTTCCCACACATCCCTCTCGGAGATGGCTCATCTCCGGTTATTAGACTTGCCCGTGGATGTTTTGTTCTTCATTTTTCGACATGTGCCCCTCAAAGATAAATTACATACCCTCTCCCAAATGCCGGAATTTCGTCCATTTTTAGAAGATCGTGCCTCGTATCTGGACTCCTCAGCTCCTTTTTCGTTCAAGTACATCCAATTTCTGCATCGATTGAGACCCGGATGGTACTTTTCTCGGAAAAATGCGTTTCACCGATTTTACATGCAAATAGATGACACCACATTGCATGTCAATAAATATCACTTTGAATTACAAGAGCTTCAAAGCCACCATCGGCCGAATACTTGTGTACTCTTCTATCGGAAGACCCTTGACAACATGACAAGAGAATTCGTGGAAGCCTTTTCCGATTTCGAATATTTCATAGACCAGGAAAATCTCCTCACTTATTATATCAAGGGGTACGGTTATATTGTTGTGCATTACGAGCCTTTGCGCAATTTTCAAGAAATTTATATCAATAAAAGGTGCCGATATTTTCTATTTTCTGAAGAATCGATCCCCTTGGTGCGATGGCTGCCTTCCAGTCCTCAATGTTTTTTCGATGTCTCGTTTACCGAAGAGAAAAAACTCATCGCTTCCTGCACAGACCCTCAAAAATGTCAGTGTCAAGATCCTGTCCAAGAAATGGAACCCATTACCTTAGAAATGACAGCCGACTTTAGGATTCTGTTTTGGGAAGGCGCCGACCCGATCCCCCAGTTGGTTTGTTCAGATTACAGATTGGAAAAAGATCATTACGTCGAAGCATTTCGAATATTTCATTATAGACCCCATGCGCAGCACCAATTTGGCACTATGAGACCCATTTGGAAAGAAGACGAAAATGACAAACTTTTGAAAAAGTTTTTATGGCCGAAAAATCAAATTGTAAAAACATATTAAGAAAATTGTAAATTTTTTTTGTAGTATGATATTGTAATAGAATGTTTTATAATCTAGTTATAATAAAGATAAGATATGAGAGTAAAGTATTGTATGATGTACATTTAAGATATTGAATGTTTTAAATATATTTCATATCAACAGATGTAGAAATAAAATGCAACTACTATAAAAAAAAAAAAAAAAAAAAAAAAAAAAAAAAAAATTTTTTTTTTTTTTTTTTTTTTTTTTAATGCAATAGCAAAATGAACAACGGGAAATACCCAAATGATTAACAGTTTCTCTCTGAGACATTGGAATTGCGGAATAATAAAGAGATACAATTTGACGTGCTACTTCTTCAGTGACTCGATTCCTAAAAAATGGATTTTTTCTTTAGTTTAAACTCTTTTTTTATTGTCTTTGAGAAAGATGAAATGCATTTTAACAATAAAATTACATGAATGTCTCATTTTAATGTCCAGATTATGAAAAAGTGGACCACAATTTTTGGAGACGACACTTTTTTGCTTGTCTGAAAGAAATAGCATCGGAGGCTAAAAAAAAAAAAAAAAAAAAAAAAAAAAAAAAAAAAAAAAAAAAAAAAATTTTTTTTTTTTTTTTTTTTTTTTTTTTTTTTTTTTTTTTTTTTTTTTAGTAGTGTAATATATTTTATAATCAAGTTATAATAACTTGATTATAACTTGATTAAAAAAAAGCTTATTTAAAAACTTATAAAACTTATTAGAAAAAAAAAAAAAAAAAAAAAAAAAAATTTTTTTTTTTTTTTTTTTTTTTTTTTTTTTTTAAATATATCAAGTATCTGCATTCCTCTCTTTTAGAATTATGGGAATCGACAACTTTTGCAAATTCTTTGATCCCGTCTGTCCTCCTTCCTCCGAGCCCGATTCTTTTGATTCTTTACTGATCGATGGTCAAAGTTTTTTATATGTTGCTATAGAATACAGTCTAGAAACTGTGGAAACACTCTTGTTTGATGAAATCTGCAAATCTACCTGGAATCAGTTTCGTAGTCTCTTAGATTTATTTATCAGTTTTCCACGAGCTTCCCACCCCCTGACCGTCCTGCTCTCCTTTGATGGAGAAGGCGTTCCTATAAAATGGCGTACCCAACGCGAGCGTCGCCAAGGCAAAAAAGGCGGTGGTAAATCCTTTTACCAGTACATGCTCTTTGGTAATAATACTTTGACGATGGCCGTTCAAAACTATGTGTTGAAAATGCTAAAACTGTCCAACTACACGTTTACTTTTGTTTTAGCGGGTTGTAATGTACCCGGCGAAGGTGAACATAAAATTTTTCATGTTGCGAAATTTTTTCCCGAGTGTCGACATTCCATTGTTTTCAGTGTGGATCAGGATGTTTTCATTTTAGCTTTTTTGCGCCTCTCTCAATTTCAAACGTTGCAAATTTACCGCTATAAACAATTTTATCCCATTACCCGTGTTGCCTCCTTGTTACCGTATCCTCTCCAACGGATCGTGGACGTGAATAGCATCGGAGGCTAAAAAAAAAAAAAAAAAAAAAAAAAAAAAAAAAAAAAAAAAAAAAATTTTTTTTTTTTTTTTTTTTTTCTTTTTTTTTTTTTTTTTTTAATAGGGTTAAACTGGTGTATAAAAGGCCATGCATTCGCTATCTCGTTCACTTGGCTTTTATTTTTCACGATGCTTGTGCCTGCTCTGCTTACCTTTGGATTACTTTTTTCATTTGTGTCGCATTGGATAGCATTCCAAAAGTGTATTCAATAATTTTAAAGACTTTATTCAACGCCATATTTGAGGAAGAATGGACTCTGTGCAAATCAAGTGTCGTTTACATTTCCTGCATCTTTTCAACGTGAGATTTGTTATTTTACTCCCTATTTGAGGAAGAATGGACTCTGTGCAAATCAAGTGTCGTTTACATTTCCTGCATCTTTTCAACGTGAGATTTGTTATTTTACTCCCTATTTGACGAAGAATGGACTCTGTGCAAATCAAGTGTCGTTTACATTTGCTGCATCTTTTCAACGTGAGATTTGTTATTTTACTCCCTATTTGACGAAGAATGGACTCTGTGCAAATCAAGTGTCGTTTACATTTGCTGCATCTTTTCAACGTGAGATTTGTTATTTTACTCCCTATTTGACGAAGAATGGACTCTGTGCAAATCAAGTGTCGTTTACATTTCCTGCATCTTTTCAACGTGAGATTTGTTATTTTACACCCTGTTTGACGAAGAATGGACTCTGTTTGTTTGATGGACTTGCCACTCAAGGCCATGACTTTTTTATTATCTCATGTCACAACCATCCTAGGTCGCTTTCTTTGAAAAAACTTCGATTCTACTTTCTCATCATTCAACTCCGTGACTCGGTGACAGCTTCCCAGACGCCTACGCAGTGACTCACGCGGATGGGTTGGACCGGAAAGCGCGAAGCCCGGTGATTGGTTGGACTCGCGGGGGAATCGACTATATAAGGAGAGCGTCGTCGTTCATTTCCTTACTCTTGCCTTGCCTCTGGTCGAGACTTTGTGAAAGCGATGGAGGAGAAAAAAATTTTCAAGAAGCCCTTTTCTTCCACCCGAATCACCCCCAACTCTATCGAAGTGATTGATGCCAGAAAGCTAGAAAGTTTGAAGCGAGACGTGTTTCCCTGCCAAGTTCTCGAGAACTTTCCGGAAGAAGACCGGTTGCCCCGTCCATCGGAGTTTGCGGTGCTACCGGAGCGACACCAGATCTATCCCTATATTATATATTTAACTAGTGCTTACAAAGTGGCCTATTGTTCCGTCAAGTATGATGATGTTATCCGCAAACATTTTGTGGATACATTAAAATATCTGATGTCTGCAGCCCCCTACACCTCCCGAAACTGGACAGATGCGATCCCTTTGCTACAGAAACCCATCTTAAAGACGAAGAATGTGAATCACCGTACCTGCTTCAAATTTAATATTCACTTTTTTCTCACCAAAAAGTACTTTACCTTCGGAAATAGATTAGTGGAGCCTGGGACGATGCATGTGATCCAGACTGGAAAACATCCCCTATGTATCTATACGTTGGAAAGGAAAAAAAGGGGACTCAATTTAAAAGGATTCGTCGATACAGAGCAACATAATTATAGAACTGTGATATTAGCCATCGATAGTATCTACATTATTCCCAGTGGTACGGTGTACGTCTTATACACCACAGATCGTTCCTTCTTTTCACTGCACCTCTTGAAAGAAGATGTGGTACTCCCTTTCTCTCATGTGACTACAATCCGCAGCACTCAGGCCACTTATCGGACAGATGATATCTACCGAGTCCCTGTACAGACTCCTTGCATTGAAACTCGCACTCGGCCAGACGACAGTAGTGACAGTGAGGAAGAATTTTCGACAGATCCAGCCGATCTCCCGGAGGAGGCGCCGGCCAAGGCACCCATGACCTCAAGAGTCCCCACCCCTCCTGCTGCGACGCCTGGACAACCTCTTGTCATTATCAAAAAAGTTTATGAGAGACATTTTCCTGTCGAAAAAAATATCGTATTATTGCATACCAACCTCATAAAACATTTACAGAGATTTATGTACAAAGAATATGACGACCCTCGACCCCCCATCACCTTTTATGCAACGGAAGATCCTGTGGAGGTATTAGATTTGTCACGTACCAGCCATCTAGACCAGTCTCGTGCCAGCAGTCCGGACTTGCTCATCGTGGATGAAATTTTTTCCCCGACCCCTCCGGAAGAGTCTCCCAAAGAAATTGAGCAAAGGGACAACGAGGAGCCTGAATGGAAACGAGCTCGTCTGGAACCGACTTTTTCACCCACGTCCCCAGACGAACAATCGGCAGCCATTTCCAAAATTGTCCAAGATTTGGTGGACACGGAAACCCATTGGCGATCCACTCCCCAAGGTGTGTCGGCGGCCATTGACAACACTGTCCAAGATTTGGTGGACACGGAAACCCATTGGCGATCCACTCCCCAAGGTGTGTCGGCGGCCATTGACAACAGTGTCCAAGATTTGGTGGACACGGAAACTCATTGGAGATCCACTCCCCAAGGTGTGTCGGCGGCCATTGACAACAGTGTCCAAGATTTGGGGGACACGGAAACCCATTGGCGATCCACTCCCCAAGGTGTGTCGGCGGCCATTGACAACAGTGTCCAAGATTTGGTGGACACGGAAACCCATTGGAGATCCACTCCCCAAGGTGTGTCGGCGGCCATTGACAACAGTGTCCAAGATTTGGTGGACACGGAAACCCATTGGCGATCCACTCCCCAAGGTGTGTCGGCGGCCATTGACAACATGGTCCGGGATTTAGAGGGCCTCGGCTCAGAGTGGAATCCACAACCCAATGAACAATCGTTGTTGCAAATAACCCCACCCAATTGGGAATCCTCCACCGATCCTGTCAACCGATATTTTCGTGAATTTTTTACGGTGAATCAAACATTTTTCGAAAAAAGTGACTAACTGGAACTGGATGGAAAAGGTGCAGCCTTTCTGTATACATTTATGTGTGATATCTTTGTAAAATGCTCCAAATGACTTTTAAACACTGCCGAGTAAATGGGCAAAAATGCAATCTCACCGATCTCAATCACCGAATGTAATGTCAATCTAACCGATCCTGTCAACCGATATTTTCGTGAATTTTTTACGGTGAATCAAACATTTTTCGAAAAACTGACTCAATGGAACTGGATGGAAAAGGTGCAGCCTTTCTGTATACATTTATGTGTGATAATTTTTTGTAAATATGCTCCAAATGACTTTTAAACACTGCCGAGTAAATGGGCAAAAATGTAATCTCTTCAATTAATTTTTAATAAAAAGAGATTGTTTATCATAGTTTGTTTTTTTGTTATGCCTTTCAAAGTATGTATTACACCTTCATTTTTAAAACCTTTTGGAAAACTCAGTAAAAGTTAAAGTTAAAATAGTACAAACATTTTTACATTTTTTACATTTTTAGTGATAAATGTGTGTTATAGAATGTATTCTTGAATAAGTGTCATTTTTTAAAATAGAGCGAAAAAAGATGTCTCCAATATTATTTAAAATGCTTAATTTACCTCCATAAAAAATTGCATTGAATTTTATATATCGGAATATAAAGATAAGAAAAAAATATTTTCTAAATATTTTTTGAAATTTTGAACATGTTTGAATCTATTTGTACATTGAGCAAACTATACATTTTACAATTATTTATTTTCCAAAAATCATGCACAGTGTTATGACCTGTAAATGAATCTAAAAAATTCAAAGCATTTTATTTCAGCTATAAAAAGAATTGGGTGGCCAGTTGTGTGTGGAAAAAACCCTAAAAATGAACCCCTTCACTTTGGATCCCGAAAATTCTGGATGGGGACAAGTTTTGGATCCTGTTTAAAGTCTTAACCCCATGCGTTCAAGACTGAGAATTTTCGCCTGGTAATACCGTAACCAACTTGAAAACTTTATGCCTCGGCTTCGCCTCATTACATAGGGTACAGAGCCTCTGTACTGGATTTGAACCCTACCGTGCTCAAAAAAATCCAACAAAACGTCTCCCCAAGTCACTCTCCATAAAAGTCGTAATAAATCAAAGATTTCAATCACACGCCAGCGTCGCATGCGCAAAGGACAATTGTGAGACACGGCGCCCAATTGGGATGAACCAAACTGCGCTACAAAGTTGGGGACCGACTCTACGTTTAAATATTTGGCAATATCGACTACTCTAAAATAAACATCCCCGCTAAAAGTCACATATCCCCACAAGCTGCCAGGAGATAGACAGAGTCGAAACGCCATCTCGCTTGATTCTTTCTATTTAAGAGTACATCATCAAATACTTGAGCCCTGTAAGCTTTTATTAAAAAATATATTTAAAAGAATAAAGAAAAACTAGTAAAAAATATAGTATCTTTATCAGAACATCAGCCTCAAATGAATCAAGACCATTACTCCTTCTATGACAAAATATGAAACAACTAGCGTTTTAGGAACAAGAGCATTACAGATTTCGATGTAAGCTCCCGTTTTAGTGATAGTGGATGATGAAACAGATCCATTGCAACTTGCAATGAAAGAATTAAAAGAGAGAAACATTCCACTCATTCTAAGATATCTTCCTGATGGTACACGTGAAGACTGGAGAGTAGATGAATTAATTATTAATAATTAAGTTACACTTTATCATTACTATAAAATATATTTAGAAAAATGAAGTAAAGATAAAGTAGCAAAAAATATATTATCTTTATCAGAACATCATCCTCAAATGAAACAAGAAAAAAAAATCACAACTTATATGACAAAATATGAAAGAGCTAGAGTTTTAGGGACAAGAGCTATTATAAAATACATTGCAACTATTAAAAAAAAAAAAAAAAAAAAAAAAAAAAAAAAATTTTTTTTTTTTTTTTTTTAATCTATTAGTATTATAAATATTTTATCTTTACATATGTTGTGTTATGAAATATGTTTGAGACTATTATAAAATGTATTACAATACAACTATTAAAAAAAAAAAAAAAAAAAAAAAAAAAAAAAAAAAAAAAAAATTTTTTTTTTTTTTTTTTTTTTTTTTTTTTTTTTAATACTGCCTTATAAAAGGCCGAGCCATCTCTCTCTCGTTCACACGACTTTCGTTCCTCACGCTCCTTGTGCTTGCCTTCCTGTGGAAGCCTTTTTCTCTTATTCCATCGTTGGATCGCATGGGTTTTCCTTCTCCATGCGTCTGAAAGTATTTACTATGGGATATAAAATGTTTGAATGAATAGCCCCCTTCACAGAGTGCCCATCCACAAGAGGCTTCTTCTGCAACCTGTTTACACCCCCTATGGATGAATGGTTTTTTAAAAACGTCACTTGTAGGATGTCCTTGTGAAACTCCCCCCACGTCCGATTGGATTGGAAGCGGAAGCGGAGGCGGAGACACGCTCTCTTATAAAAGGTCCTTTCCACCCCGGTTCCGTCTCACCATGATGCTCCAGCTGCACCTCACCGGTCAGCCTGCTTTGTGGGGATTCTTGGGAAGAGACGGCCAGCTCTTTTGGCTCGACACCTCGGCCACCCAGCTTTTAGGAAGAGCCGTGAAGGGCCAAGCCCGGGTCCAGGAGGTGGCGGACGAGGAGGCGCAGGAACTGTACCCACTGAGCTGGCTGCAACAGAAAGTGATTCCCCATTTCCAACTGATTGCCCTGCTGGACCATTTCAAGGTCAAGGAGCCTCTCCACCTCTTCGAGACGGACTTTGGAGTGAGGGTGACCCATGCCAAAGGGGTGTATAGGCTCTGTCAGTCGAACGCAGCGGATGCGAGTCCATTTTGGCCCTGGATTGAGAACCTCCTCCACCAGAGACCGACGTCGCCTGCCTCTTTACCCTGCCGTCCAGGCTACTCTCCCGCGTCCAGTCCAGGCTACTTTCCCGCGTCCAGTCCAGGCTACTCTCCCGCGTCCAGTCCAGGCTACTCTCCCGCGTCCAGTCCAGGCTACTCTCCCGCCTCACCCGTCTACACACCGGCCTCGCCTGCCTATTCCCGAACAAACCCAGTCTACTCGGCCACCAGTCCCTGCTACACGCCGGCCTCGCCAGTCTACTCTCCCTACAGTCCCTGCTACACGCCAGCCTCACCGAGCTACACGCCAGCCTCACCGAGCTACACGCCGGCCTCACCGAGCTACACGCCGGCCTCACCGAGCTACACGCCGGCCTCACCGAGCTACACGCCGGCCTCACCGAGCTACACACCGGCGTCTCGTGTTGCCACGCCCCAGCCCAACAGTTCTTCCCCCTCGGTCGTCACTTGCAGCTCCAGCTCGGATTCCAGCGACACGGAGGACACTGCACCAAATTACCCGCTGGATACTGGTATTATCATTCTAATAGACAAGATACCCGCGAAAAAAGTAATTATAAAAACGAAAGGACTGACCCAAACTCTTTACGCGTCGTAACTTGTTTGTATGAAAAAAGATTTTTCAATAAAGGTTGTTTGGTTGTAAAAGGTGTGTTTCTTTCCCCAGCAGAAAAAGGGGGTTGAAGGAAGTTGCTGTGACAACTTCCTTCAACCCCCTTTTTTTGCGAAAAAGGTTTTGCCAATCTTGGAAACGGAAAGGGATAAAAGACTCTTGAAAAATAGACACATCTACAGTTACGAAATATATATTAAGAGAATTCAATGTACTATTCTATTTCAACTTTATAATAATTTTAATTCTATTATAACATTATTATAAAATATATTACAAAAAAAAAAAAAAAAAAAAAAAAAAAAATTTTTTTTTTCTTTTTTTTTTTTTTTTTTTTTTTTTTTTAATAGTAGTTATATTTTATTTTTACATTTGTTGATATGAAGTATATTTAAAACATTAAATATCTTAAATGTACATCATTCAATACTTTACTCTAATACATCTTATCTTTATTATAACTTGATTATATAATATATTACACTACTAATAGAAAAAAAAAAAAAAATAAATAAATAAAATTTTTTTTTTTTTTTTTTTTTTTTTTTTTTAACCATTTGGAAAAAATGGTTGTTGTTTTCGGTCGAGAATTGACACCTGTCCGTGGTCACTTTTGAATTTAAATTAAATTCTTTACTTTTTGAAAAAAAATTATTTGTTTAGTAAATTGAAATGTTTAAAATCACTGTAATAAAGAAGAAACTAACATATTTAAAAATGGTTAGAAAAAAATTATCAGATATGGAAAAAGCTGAAGCCAAAGAAAAACGTCGTTTAAAGAAACGTCTTAAAATGCAAGGATATGTATTATTAAAAAAAAAAAAAAAAAAAAAAAAAAAAAAATTTTCAAATGGTTTTTGTAATTTCTTAAATTACAATTTTTTTTTTTTTTTTTTTTTTTTTTTTTTTTTTTTTTTAATAGTAGTTATATTTTATTTTTACATTTGTTGATATGAAATATATTTAAAACATTAAATATCTTAAATGTACATCATTCAATACTTTACTCTATTACATCTTATCTTTATTATAACTTGATCATAAAATATATTACACTACTAAAAAAAAAAAAAAAAAAAAAAAAAAAAAAATTTTTTTTTTTTTTTTTTTTTTTCTTTTTTTTTAATAGTAGTTATATTTTATTTTTACATTTGTTGATATGAAATATATTTAAAACATTAAATTTCTTAAATGTACATCATTCAATACTTTACTCTAATACATCTTATCTTTATTATAACTTGATCATAAAATATATTACACTACTAATAAAAAAAAAAAAAAAAAAAAAAAAAAAAAAAATTTTTTTTTTTTTTTTTTTTTTTTTTTTTTTAATAGTAGTTATATTTTATTTTTACATTTGTTGATATGAAATATATTTAAAACATTAAATTTCTTAAATGTACATCATTCAATACTTTACTCTAATACATCTTATCTTTATTATAACTTGATCATAAAATATATTACACTACTAAAAAAAAAAAAAAAAAAAAAAAAAAAAAAATTTTTTCTTTTTTTTTTTTTTTTTTTTTTTTTTTAATATTAGTTATATTTTATTTTTACATTTGTTGATATGAAATATATTTAAAACATTAAATTTCTTAAATGTACATCATTCAATACTTTACTCTAATACATCTTATCTTTATTATAACTTGATCATAAAATATATTACACTACTAAAAAAAAAAAAAAAAAAAAAAAAAAAAAAAAAAAAAAAAAAAAAAAATTTTTTTTTTTTTTTTTTTTTTTTTTTTTTTTTAATATTAGTTATATTTTATTTTTACATTTGTTGATATGAAATATATTTAAAACATTAAATTTCTTAAATGTACATCATTCAATACTTTACTCTAATACATCTTATCTTTATTATAACTTGATCATAAAATATATTACACTACTAAAAAAAAAAAAAAAAAAAAAAAAAAAAAAAAAAAAAAAATTTTTTTTTTTTTTTTTTTTTTTTTTTTTTTTTTTAATAGTAGTTATATTTTATTTTTACATTTGTTGATATGAAATATATTTAAAACATTAAATTTCTTAAATGTACATCATTCAATACTTTACTCTAATACATCTTATCTTTATTATAACTTGATCATAAAATATATTACACTACTAAAAAAAAAAAAAAAAAAAAAAAAAAAAAAAAAATTTTTTTTTTTTTTTTTTTTTTTTTTTTTTTAATAGTAGTTATATTTTATTTTTACATTTGTTGATATGAAATATATTTAAAACATTAAATTTCTTAAATGTACATCATTCAATACTTTACTCTAATACATCTTATCTTTATTATAACTTGATCATAAAATATATTACACTACAAAAAAAAAAAAAAAAAAAAAAAAAAAAAAAAATTTTTTTTTTTTTTTTTTTTTTTTTTTAAGATATGATAGAGTAAAGTGTTGTATGGTGTCCATTTACTATAAAACTTATTCATCAATTTGTAGCCATCATTCTTCAAGAAAACACCATGAATACTAAAGATACTTTAAACGATAGCGGATTAGCAGAAGACGATCCCAACCCCCAAATCCTGCTTTTCTGCGAACAAAGGGTACCCTCCACATTTGTATCTCGGTGTCTGAAAAGTTATTTAAGAGTGGATGGCATACAAAAAAAGATTGACAATTGTCAAGCCAATATAACACTTGTTTATAAAAGATCCAACGGTATATTCAAGTCCATTCCTATTGATTGCGTCTATGAAATAGGATGGAATGTTTGGTATTTAAGAGTGTGTATATTGAATTTTAAAAAAATGTACGTCTATAAATTGTATTACGATAAGCATCAAACCAATCTTCCGGACGTTGCAGAATATCATATACTCTTTGATTTGAATGCCGCCATGGAGAAGTTGGATCCAGAAAAAACGTATGATGAAGTAGACGTGTGCGTCCTTACTTGCGACTGTACCCGAGAAGATTGTACGGGACATCCCGAAGGTTATAAAATTTTGAAATTGGAACAAATAACGGTTCTTCGGCCGGGGTATGAAAAAGACATAACAGAAACGGGTAAACCTGCTCGGGTACAGAGGGCAGAAGAAGACCGAAAGCACTAAAAAAAAAAAAAAAAAAAAAAAAAAAAAAAAAAAAAAAAATTTTTTTTTTTTTTTTTTTTTTTTTTTTTTTTTTAGTAGTATTTATATTTTATTTTTACATCTATTGATATGAAATATGTTTAGAGAATTAAATATCTGAAATATGCATCATAGAATACTTTACTCTAATATATCTTATCTCATCTCTATTATAACTTGATTATAAAATATATTATACTACTACTACAAAAAAAAAAAAAAAAAAAAAAAAAAAATTTTTTTTTTTTTTTTTTTTTTTTTTTTTTTTTTATAGTAGTATTTATATTTTATTTTTACATCTATTGATATGAAATATGTTTAGAGAATTAAATATCTTAATTATGCGTCATAGATTACTTTACTCTAATATATCTTATCTCATCTCTATTATAACTTGATTATAAAATATATTATACTACTACCAAAAAAAAAAAAAAAAAAAAAAAAAAATTTTTTTTTTTTTTTTTTTTTTTTTAATATTATATTTATATTTTATTTTTACATCTAGAGTTATGAAATATATTTGGAAAATTACATATGTACATCATAAAATGCTTTGCTCTAACTTTATAACTTTATTATAAAATATATAATACTACTACAAATGGGATAATAAAAACGTAAAAAACGTTTAAAAAAAAAAAAAAAAAAAAAAAAAAAAAAAAAAAAAAAAAAAAAAACGTTTAAAAAACGTTTAAAACGTTTTGTAACGTTTAAACGTTGTAACGTTTAAAAAAAAAAAAAAAAAAAAAAAAAAAAAATTTTTTTTTTTTTTTTTTTTTTTTTTTTTTTTTTTTGTAAATGTATATTATTTCATTTCCTTTTTTCTTGCATGACATTTTAGAAATTTTTGTTGAAATCTTTGGTAATTTTCTTCTACTTCTTCTTCTATTTCATCCTTAATTATGTTCATCATATCTTGTAACGTATCTCGTATCATCTCTTCCTTGATTTTTTCTTCATCTTCCCCAATTTTTGAATAGGCTGAAATGAATCTATTGTAATTTACATAGGATTTCAATATATTCTTGATTAACGGTTTACCATTATTTGCATTAAACTCCTTTCTCACAATCTTGAAAATGTTTCTCGAGCAAGCTAATTCCTGTTCATTCTTTTTCAAGACAAACCCTTCCACAAACTTTTTGGAAAAGGCACTTTGATGTTTTTCTACTATAGCATATAAATCGCTTATAGTTTTGTAATTTATATTTAAAATGGGTAGATAAGGTAATCCCACTTTTTCAAATAACGCAATAGCATCGCTGTATTTTAAATATTTTTTCTCATCTACATTACAAAGATCAAAGGCTCTGAAAAAATATTTTTCACTTCCCAAAACAGTTGCAGATGTAGGATCATAATAGTTCATCGTAGGTATTGTTTTACCAAATATTTCACCATAAATTAGAAAATTGTAGTCAAGGACATTTTTTACCTTTTCTACAATTTGTATCAATGGTTCGATGATTTCGGGTAAACCAAATGGTTTAAAATCTTTATCAATTATTACATTTCTACTCTGAAGTCGAAGCGTATCTTTGATATAACCAATTGCAAAGTTTGATCCATGAATCTTTTCAGTCACGATAAAGCCATCAGTGAACGAAAATTTATCAGTAATCAATTTACATTTAATGTGATGATATTTGATAAGATTATTTAAATTATCCATACCGAATTGCATTCTGTTTACTCCAACTAAATGTCTGCTATTTATATTCTAAAAAAAAAAAAAAAAAAAAAAAAAAAAAAAAATTTTTTTTTTTTTTTTTTTTTTTTTTTTTTTTTTTTTTTTTTTTGGACTAAATATTTTATTTTCCGAGAAGGGTCTGCCTTCTTCTCTCCTCTTCCCTTGGCTCCGTTACCCCGGCTCGGATCCGTGGATTCCGACCCCCTTGTCCCTTTCCAGTTGACAGCCGGCTCTGAGACAGTCGACTGCACAATGTTTCGAGCACCGGACCCTCGGCGATTCCGAACCAGACGCGGCTCGCCTCAAAGAGTGGAGTGGCCCCGTTGCGGAACGAAACCTTTGCACGAGGGGGGTGGTGGTGGTCGAGAGTATGGTTTCAAAAGACGCTTGGCTCCCAAGGGGTTGTGTAAAAAAGGCGTACAAGCACTGTGTTTCAAAAAAAGGTCTGCCTGACTAGGTGTTGTGTAAAAAAAGGCGTACTGTCAACAGACGCCTGGCTCCCAATGTGTTTGTTTCAAAAAAACATCTGCCTGACTAGGTGTTGTGTAAAAAAAGGCGTACTGTCAACAGACGCCAGGCTCGCAATGTGTTTGTTTAAAAAAGACGCCTGAGTTGGAGACTCCCAAGGCGTACTGTCAACAGACGCCTGGCTCGCAATGTGTTTGTTTAACCCTTTCAGGGGCAAGGTATTTCTGCTCCGAAAATGTTCAAATAATTGATTCACACCACAATTTAAGAACAGATTTATTTGAAAATAATCAAGAGCTGTTTTTCACGAATATTATAAAATCCAAATTGTACTAAAATTATACTGGTGCCAGTTCGAAATTGGAACAGTAATATTATGTGTTTGCACACTGCAAACACCGCCCCTGAAAGGGTTAAAAAAGACGCCTGAGTTGGAGACTCCCAAGGTGTTGGTTTAAACCAGACGCCTGGCTCCCAAGGTGTTGGTTTAAACAGACGCCTGGCTCCCAAGGTGTTGGTTTAAACAGACGCCTGGCTCCCAAGGTGTTGGTTTAAACAGACGCCTGGCTCCCAAGGTGTTGGTTTAAACAGACGCCTGGCTCCCAAGCTAGACGCCTGGGTCCGGTCCCTCGGGAGACATGCGTCCACAATCGTCGCACCGGTTTTTTTTCTGTGCGATCCGAGTCGCACGCTCCACGTTTCGGGCCACAGAAGGGTGGGACGGAAAAAAAACCCGTAGGTCGCATCGTGGCGGGCCTCCGTGTCACCAGAGCGAACATGGAGGCTCTTTGTAGAAAGCGTGTGACTAGGTTGGAAAACGAAAAACGGGCGACAGTCGAAATAAGTTTTCATCCAACCCTGGAAAACGAAATCTGGAGTCTCTTTTTTATGTAGATATTCAAAGATGAGTATAGATACTTAAAGATAATTATTAGATGAGTCATTGAATCAGATGAGTCATAAAAAAAAAAAAAAAAAAAAAAAAAAAATTTTTTTTTTTTTTTTTTTTTTTTTGAGATGAGTCATAATTTTTTTTTTTTTTTTTTTGAGATGAGTCATAATATTTTTTAATGACTCACCTAATTATAAAAAAAAAAAAAAAAAAAAAAAAATTTTTTTTTTTTTTTTTTTTTTTTTTTTTTTTTTTTTTTTTTTTGAAATGAGTCATATTTTTTTTTTTTTTTTTTTTTTTTTTGAGATGAGTCATAATTTTTTTTTTTTTTTTTTTTTTTTTTTTTTTTTTTTTTTTTTTTGAAATGAGTCATTTTTTTTTTTTTTTTTTTTATATAATTAGGTGAGTCATTAAAAAATATTATGACTCATCTCAAAAAAAAAAAAAAAAAAAAAAAAAAATTATGACTCATCAAAAAAAAAAAAAAAAAAAAAAAAATTATGACTCATCAAAAAAAAAAAAAAAAAAAAAAAAAAAAAATCGGTGGCTCATTCATGGAATCTTATTTCTATTTTTGTTTTTGGAAATGTGTTGTGTTGTGTTGGAGAGTGTTTCTTGTGGAAATGTGTGTGGGTGGGAGAGTGTTTCTTGTGGAAATGTGTGTGGGTGGGAGAGTGTTTCTTGTGGAAACGTGTGTGGGTGGGAGAGTGTTTCTTGTGGAAACGTGTGTGGTTTCGTGTGTGGTTTGGAGAGTGTTTCTTGTGGAAACGTGTGTGGTTTGGAGTGTGTGTGGGAGAGTGTTTCTTGTCAAAATGTGTGTGTGTGTGGGAGTGTGTTTCTTGTCAAAATGTGTGTGGGTGGGAGAGTGTTTCTTGTCAAAATGTGAGTGGGTGGGAGAGTGTTTCTTGTCAAAATGTGTGTGTGTGGGAGAGTGTTTCTTGTCAAAATGTGTGTGGGTGGGAGAGTATAAAAAGAACTTCACAAATTTTATAACAAGATTCCATCCTCCATGGTTGGATGAAATCTTATTTGTGAAGTTGTATTTGTGGAAATAAGTCTAAAAAAAAAAAAAATGTTTGTGTTGTTTGTGTTGTTTGCGTTGTTTGTGTTGTTTGCGTTGTTTGTGTTGTTTGTGTTGTTTGTGTTGTTTGCGTTGTTTGTGTTGTTTATGTTGTTTATGTTGTTTGTGTTGTTTATGTTGTTTATGTTGTTTGCGTTGTTTGCGTTGTTTGTGTTGTTTGTGTTGTTTGTGTTGTTTGTGTTGTTCGTGTTGTTTGTGTTGTTTGTGTTGTTTGTGTTGTTTATGTTATTTGCGTTGTTTGTGTTGTTAATGTTGTTTGCGTTGTTTATGTTGTTTGCGTTGTTTGTGTTGTTTATGTTGTTTGTGTTGTTTGTGTTGTTTGTGTTGTTTATGTTGTTTGCGTTGTTTATGTTGTTTGCGTTGTTTATGTTGTTTGCGTTGTTTATGTTGTTTGCGTTGTTTATGTTGTTTGCGTTGTTTATGTTGTTTGTTGTTTGTGTTGTTTGTGTTTGTGGAAATGTGAAATATTATAACAAGATTCCATGGTTGGATGAAACTTTATTTCTAAATTTGTATTTGTGGAAATGTGAAATATAACAAGATTCCATGGTTGAATGAAATTTTATTTCTAAATTTGTATTTGTGGAAATGTGAAATATTATAACAAGATTCCATGGTTGGATGAAATCTTATTTGTAAATTTGTATTTGTGGAAATGTGTCTGGATTGGAGTCGAGTGTCTGTAAAAATGGGTTCAAATTGGGGTAAAAAAAAAAAAAAAAAAAAAATTGTTTGTGTTGTTTGTGTACAATTTTATTTGTGTATCCAATGTGTGCTAAAGCCCATCTGTGGTGGGACTTTGAAAGGGAACCTAACCCGCATTCACGCTCGAGGAGAGTTTCCGTTTTTGCCGGAAGCTCCCTTCGAGTTCGAAGGGAAACCACAGAAAACCTTCGAAGGCTAGGCCGACGGTCTGACCGTCTACCCGACTCCGCTCCGTCTCGGGTGAAACTGGTTTCCTGTAAAAGAAAACGCCCTGTAAAAGAAAACGCGAAGACACGCGAAACTTGGTACTTGAGTCTTGTTTCCTGTAAAAGAAAACGCCTTGTAAGATCGAAGCGCATCTTGTAAAGAAAAACGCGAAACTTGGTACTTGAGTCTTGTTTCCTGTAAAAGAAAACGCCCTGTAAAAGAAAACGCCTTGTAAGATCGAAGCGCGTCTTGTAAAGAAAAACGCGAAGACACGTGAAAACTTGGTACTTGAGTCTTGTTTCCTGTAAAGGAAAACGCCCTGAAAAAGAATACGCGTTTTCTTGTTCATTGTAAAATCGACGAACTATCGATGCAATAATATCAAAAATATCAAATATTTATCAAGTATTTATCAAGCATTTATCAAAAATATCAAGTATTTATCAAAAATATCAAAAATTTATCAAGTATTTATCAAAAATTTATCAAGTATTTATCAAAAATTTATCAAGTATTTATCAAAAATTTATCAAAAATTTATCAAGTATTTATCAAAAATTTATCAAGTATTTATCAAGTATTTATCAAATACATTTATCAAATACATTTATCAAATACATTTATCAAATACATTTATCAAATACCAATTTCTTAAAAAATGAAAAAACGTACCTTTCATAGTAACCTTTCATTTTTACATTTTCTATGAAAACTTGACTTTAAAAACATGACCTTCTTCAAAACAAACTTCCCCACAGGATTTTTTCACTTTTTAAAACACCCTTATAAGGATGTTCTATCAAACACTTTTTAAAACACTTTATAAAACAAAACCTTTATAAAACTTGACCTTCTTCAAAACAAACTTCCCCACAGGATTTTTTCACTTTTTAAAACACCCTTATTATATTATAAGGATGTTCTATCAAACACTTTTTAAAACACTTTATAAAACAAAACCTTTTTAAAGCATAACCTTTTCATACACTTTTTACCTTTTTAAAACACTTTATACACCATTACCTTTCCCCACCACTTTATAAAACAAAACCTTTATAAAACATAACCTTTTTAAAACATGACCTTTTCATACACTTTTTACCTTTTTAAAACACTTTATACACCATGACCACCTTTTTAAAACCAAACCTGTGGCCACCTCTCATGCATCCATCTCTCTGTGTGAAAAAAGAAAACCACCCACCTTTGTAAGCCAGGGAAATGGGCCGGCAAGCCGCCGAAGCGGCTCAAACCGGTCATCATCATCATCATCATAATAATAATAATAATAATTATAAAAAAGAGTACCACCTTGGACATTTCTGTCTCACGCCCCCTAGACAAACCGTTCCTTCTTTCTTGTCGGAATCTCCTTCGCTAGACCACGCTTCCTGTTCGCTTCCCCCTTGTCCACCTTCCAGTCTTCCAGAGTGCCGCCAGAGCTTTCATCCCCCGAGGACCGAATTCGACCCTCAGATATCCGAATTCGGGTCAAGCGACTCTTTACCACGGTGGTTCTACGCGTACCCAAAGGCCTTGCGCCCCCGTAAGGGGATGGGCAACATCCAGGCGCTCCCTCCATCGCGTTGCTACCACCCTTTCCCACCGTGGCATCTCCCAACCCCGGAGGCACCTGGACCGCAGTGCACAGAGGCCTCCGGTCCTGAGAGACTTCTTCTACTGCGCGCCCACGGCACACGGGGTGCCCCAGGCGCCTTCCAGCCGGTTGCCTCTCATCGAGGCCCCAGACCTACAGGCTCAAGCAATGGCCATGCCGGCACAGAGCGTCAATTGACGAGGTTCGTTCCCATTACGGTGCGAGACACGGTCAGGTAATCTCTTTGTACCAGGAATTCGAATCCCGAACTCCCCATGCACGTACCGGGTCGCCCTGCAAGGGGCGCCGTTTTCGGAAAAAACCTCTAGACCCCGCCAAGAGACAACCGGCCAACAGTAGCCCTTCGGACACCTTGTCGAGCTCCTTTGAACACCCGGAAGGGATTGGAAGGTTTGAAGGGTTCACTACTGGAGAAGAGCGGCGGCTGAAGTACAGACGATCCCTGCTGGAGAAGGGGGAGCAGGGTGGCTCCCATCACTCTGACCCTGGCGCCGCACTGGGAAAAGAAGTGGCTACCGGGGCCACGGTAGCCCTCGAGGAGAATCCTGCGAGCGGCCCCTACATACTGCATGGGAGCGGCGGTCCTCCGCACTCTCTCTTCCATCCGACCTTACTGAGGGCCAGGAATCTTAGGGCCGTGCATGCGAACCCCCTGCCTATACTAACCGACAGCGAGTATCGCGGTCCATGCTTGCAACTGACCCACAGCAGAGGATCGGAGAGGAGGATTGGAGTGACCCCATGTCCCCGGTATGCGGCCATCCGGCGAGTTCGGGGTGTAGTATCTGTATCCGCCTCCTCGCCCAGCGGGAGAGGGTAGGATCTGAGCAGCCCCCTGTCTCTCCCCTTCTGTCTAGAAGAGGTGCCACAGAAACGTCGCCATCTGAAAAGAAGAAGAAAAAGGACATGAGTGGAGCAAAAAGAAAATGGACACTCTTTTCATAGTCAAGTTTCAATTTCAAAGAACATGGCAAAATTTTAAAACTCTTATCCTCTCATGAAATACACTTTAGAAGAAAATGGATTAAAAACTTAAATTTTCAAAGTGTTGGATACATTCTCTTTAACAGAAACTTTTTTAACAAAGTCGCAAAATAAAAACAATCTTTTTATATTCAAGTTTCAATTGTCAACATGGTCGCATAGCCAAATACTCTTATCCTCTCATGAAATACATTTTAGAAGAAAATGGATTAAAAACTTAAATTTTCAAAGTGTTGGATACATTCTCTTTAACAGAAGACGGCGAAATTTTCAAACTCTTATTCACTCATTTCAGAATGGTTTCAAAACACCCTCTCAAAAAATCAATCTTTTTAACAAAGTCAAAATATAAAAACAATCTTTTTATATTCAAGTTTAACTTTTCAAAGTGTTGGATACATTCTCCCGGCGAAATTTTTAAACTCTTATTCACAAACTCAATACATTTCAGAATGGTTTCAAAACACCCTCTCAAAAAATCAATCTTTTTAACAAAGTAACTTTTATCGCATCATAATACAAAGTAAAACACTCACAGGCAGAATAATCCAAAGGCACAAGCATCGAGAAAGACGAAAGCCAAGTGAACGAGCTAGTGAATTCACGGCCTTTTATACACCCGTTTGACCCAATTAATTTTTTTTTTTTTTTTTTTTTTTTTTTTTTTTTTTTTTTTTGTGACCTCAATATTTTTTTTTTTTTTTTTTTTTTTTTTTTTTTTTCAAGGTGTTGGATACATTCTTTTTAACAGAACATAGCGAAACTTTTAAAGAATGAATCTTTTTAACAAAGTAACACATTAAAAACTTAAATTTTCAAAGTGTTGGATACATTCTCGCATAGCCAAATTTTCAAACTCTTATCCTCTAATGAAATACACTTTAGAAGAAAATGGATTAAAAACTTAAATTTTCAAAGTATAGGATACATTCACTTTAACAGAACATAACGACATTTTCAAACTCTTATGCTCTCATTTCAGAAGAAACCGTCTCAAAAAATCAAACTTTTTAACAAAATCACAAAATAAAAACAATCTTTTTATATTCAAGTTTAAATTTTCAAAGTGTTGGACGCAGCAAAATTTTCAAACACTTATGCTCTCATTTCAGAAGAAACCGTCTCAAAAAATCAAACTTTTTAACAAAATCACAAAATAAAAACAATCTTTTTATATTCAAGTTTAAATTTTCAAAGTGTTGGACGCAGCAAAATTTTCAAACACTTATGCTCTCATTTCAGAAGAAACCATCTCAAAAAATCAAACTTTTTAACAAAGTCGCAAAATAAAAACAATTTTTTTATATTCAAGTTTAAATTTTCAAAGTGTTGGATAACAGAACGCAGCAAAATTTTCAAACTCTTATGCTCTCATTTCAGAAGAAAATTGTTTAAAATACCATCTCAAAAAATCAAACTTTTTAACAAAGTCACAAAATAAAAACAATCTTTTTATATTCAAGTTTAAATTTTCAAAGTGTTGGATTACAGAACTAAGCAAAATTTTCCAACTCTTATACTTTCATTTCAGAAGAAAATTGGTTAAAATACTATCTCAAAAAATCAAACTTTTTAACACAGTCACAAAATAAAAACAATCTTTTTATATTCAAGTTTAAATTTTCAAAGTGTTGGATAACAGAACGCAGCAAAATTTTCAAACTCTTATTCCCTCATTTCAGAAGAAAATTGTTTAAAATACCATCTCAAAAAATCAAAGTTCCAAAATAAAATAATACGAAGTAAAATACTCACAGAAATCCACAGGCACAGAAATCCACAGGCACAGAAATCCACAGGCACAGAAATCCACAGGCACAGAAATCCACAGGCACAGAAATCCACGGGCAGAGTAATCCACAGGCAGAGTAATCCACAGGCAGAGTAATCCACAGGCAGAGTAATCCAAAGAGCAGGCACAAGCATCGAGGTAGACGAAAGCCAAGTGAAAGAGCTAGCGAATGCACGGCCTTTTATACACCAGTTTGACCTCAATAATTTTTTTTTTTTTTTTTTTTTTTTTTCAAGGTCGCAGAGGGTTGTGCAATAGGATATAGGCTTCGTATACCTTACAATGTATTACAAAAAAAAAAAAAAAAAAAAAAAAAAAAAAAAAAAAAAAAAAAAAATTTTTTTTTTTTTTTTTTTTTTTTTTTTTCAAGGTTGCAGAGGGTTATGCAATAGGATATAGGCTTCGTATACCTTACAATGCTAAAAAAAAAAAAAAAAAAAAAAAAAAAAAATTTTTTTTTTTTTTTCCCAAGGTCGCAGAGGGTTATGCAATAGGATATAGGCTTCGTATACCTTACAATGCTTAAAAAAAAAAAAAAAAAAAAAAAAAAAAATTTTTTTTTTTTTTTTTTTTTTTTTTTTTTTTTTTCAAGGTCGCAGAGGGTTATGCAATAGGATATAGGCTTCGTATACCTTACAATGCTTAAAAAAAAAAAAAAAAAAAAAAAAAATTTTTTTTTTTTTTTTTTTTTTTTTTTTTTTTTCCAAGGTCACAGAGTGTAGAAATGCAGTATAAAAGGCCGTGCATCCGCTTGCTCGTTCACTCGGCTGTCTTGTTTCACCCAGTTTTTGCCTGCCTGCCTGCCCTCCTGCTGGATGACCTTACCACCGCCGATATACAGGGCCGTTTTCCAAAGACTTGGATTCTGTGGAAGATGCAGGAGGAGACTGGTTGCTTTCCGTGAGCTTTCGGGCAGACGGGTTTAGTTTATGAAGACTGCCACTTCCCGAGACATGGATTGAATTGGGTGCCATTGGAAAAGATGGACTTGTATTTTTTCGGTGACCATTCTACGATAAAACTCTGTTTTCTTTGATAGAGTCCAGCCGCATTTCGAAAGACATTTTTCAAAGTGTTGGAGTGGTCGAAACAGGCATCGAACTGAAAAAGATTGACTTTTTGTGACATTTCCAAGTTAAAACCGTTTTCTTGTATGGAGCCCAGCCGCATTTCGATAGACTTAGAATTTTTTCAAAGTGTTGGAGTGGTCCAACTGAAAAAGATTGATTTTTTGTGACATTTCCAAGTTAAAACTTAAACTGTTTTCTTGTATGGAGCCCAGCCGCATTTCGATAGACTTAGAATTTTTTCAAAGTGTTGGAGTGGTCCAACTGAAAAAGATTGATTTTTTGTGAAATTTCCAAGTTAAAACTTAAACTGTTTTCTTGTATGGAGCCCAGCCGCATTTCGATAGACTTAGAATTTTTTCAAAGTGTTGGAGTGGTCCAACTGAAAAAGAGTGATTTTTTGTGACATTTCCAAGTTAAAACTTAAACTGTTTTCTTGTATGGAGCCCAGCCGCATTTCGATAGACTTAGAATTTTTTCAAAGTGTTGGAGTGGTCCAACTGAAAAAGAGTGATTTTTTGTGACATTTCCAAGTTAAAACTTAAACTGTTTTCTTGTATGGAGCCCAGCCGCATTTCGATAGACTCTGAATTTTTTCAAAGTGTTGGAGTGGTCCAACTGAAAAAGATTGACTTTTTGTGACATTTCCAAGTTAAAACTGTTTTCTTGTGTGGAGCCCATCTGCATTTCGAAAGACTGCGACATTTTTCAAAGTGTTGGAGGGGTGGAACTGAAAAAGAGTGACATTTCCAAGTGAAACCAGAGAACGGTTCGTGAGATTTTATCAAAGAAGACCTCCCTCTCTTTCCACCCCATTCTCACGCGCGCGCTGACGCAGGCTTCAGTAGCTCTCTGTCTCGAGGACGATGAACAACTGCATGTGTTGCTCTCTGCCGGTCCTCAACGGCTCGCGCTTGACGCGGTGCCAGCATGCGGTCCACCCGCCGTGTCTGCTGGAGCAGGTCCGAGATGCCCGGCATCTCAAGTGTCGGGTGTGCGGGGCCACACTCAAGGCCCCGGACCTCACCTTTCTCTGGATCCAGTACAGAGATAGGTTGACGGATGAGCAATTTCGTTGGTTGCGGGAAAAAAGAAACGAAATTCTGATTCTCGAACTGGATCCAGAAGATTTGGAAGAATCTCACCTCCAAATCTAAAGAGTCTCATCCGTCGCAGAAAAAAGAGTTGAAAGGGGAAACCTGTTCCCCTTTCAACTCTTTTTTTTGCACCCAACCCCTCACCAACGTTGGTCCCGAAAGGGATTTATTCGTATGAAATATGTTTAAACATTAAATATAAATATACATCATACATTTCTTTACTCAAAACTTAATTATAAAATATATTGTAATACAAAAAAAAAAAAAAAAAAAAAAAAAAAAAAAATTTTTTTTTTTTTTTTTTTTTTTTAATAGTATTTACATTTTATTTTTACATCTATTCATATGAAATATGTTTAAACATTAAATATAAATATACATCATACATTTCTTTACTCTAATATATCTTATCTTTATTATAACTTGATTGTAAAATATAGGATACTACAAAAAAAAAAAAAAAAAAAAAAAAAAATTTTTTTTTTTTTTTTTTTTTTTTTTTTTTTTTTTAATAGTATTTACATTTTATTTTTACATCTTACAAAAAAAAATTTTTTTTTTTTTTTTTTTTTTTTTTAATAGTATTTACATTTTATTTTTACATCTATTCATATGAAATATGTTTAAACATTAAATATAAATATACATCATACATTTCTTTACTCTAATATATCTTATCTTTATTATAACTTGATTGTAAAATATAGGATACTACAAAAAAAAAAAAAAAAAAAAAAAAAAAAAAAAATTTTTTTTTTTTTTTTTTTTTTTTTTTTTTTTAATAGTATTTACATTTTATTTTTACATCTATTCATATGAAATATGTTTAAACATTAAATATAAATATACATCATACATTTCTTTACTCTAATATATCTTATCTTTATTATAACTTGATTATAAAATATAGGATACTACTACTACAAAAAAAAAAAAAAAAAAAAAAAAAAAAATTTTTTTTTTTTTTTTTTTTTTTTTTTTTTTTTCAAGGTCGCAGAGTGTAGAAATGCAGTATAAAAGGCCGTGCATCCGCTTGCTCGTTCACTCGGCTGTCTTGTTTCACCCAGTTTTTGCCTGCCTGCCTGCTGGATGACCTTACCACCGCCGATATACAGGGCCGTTTTCCAGACTTGGATTCTGTGGAAGATGCAGGAGGAGACTGGAAAAAGATTGCTTTCCGTGACCTTTCTGGCAGACGGGTTTAGTTTATGAAGACTGCCACTTCCCGAGACATCTTTTCATGGATTGAATTGGGTGCCATTGGAAAAGTTGGACTTGTATTTTTTGGATACCGTTCGACTCGTTCGCTGAGAGGATGGCCAGACATTCTCGACTCGTGTGTGTGTATTGCAACGTGCCGCAGGGAGGACTGGGTTTAATTCTAAGAGAGTGTGGTCACGGATATCATGCGGGGTGCATCGTGCATTATGTCAAAAGCTGTTGTGATAACAGAGAGCTCCCCCTGACGTGTTTGGAATGTGCCACCTCCATCCACTGGCGAGAACTGAGGGCCGTATGGACGGTCCTCTGCCATCCCCTGAAGATTTTTTGGATACCGTTCGTCTCGTTTGCTGAGAGGATGGCCAGACATTCTCGACTCGTGTGTGTGTATTGCAACGTGCCGCAGGGAGGACTGGGTTTAATTCTAAGAGAGTGTGGTCACGGATATCATGCGGGGTGCATCGTGCATTATGTCAAAAGCTGTTGTGATAACAGAGAGCTACCCCTGACGTGTTTGGAATGTGCCACCTCCATCCAAAAAAAGAGTTGAAAGGGGAACAGGTTTCCCCTTTCAACTCTTTTTTCTGCGACGGATGAGACTCTTTAGATTTGGAGGTGAGATTCTTCCAAATCTTCTGGATCCAGTTCGAGAATCAGAATTTCGTTTCTTTTTTCCCGCAACCAACGAAATTGCTCATCCGTCAACCTATCTCTGTACTGGATCCAGAGAAAGGTGAGGTCCGGGGCCTTGAGTGTGGCCCCGCACACCCGACACTTGAGATGCCGGGCATCTCGGACCTGCTCCAGCAGACACGGCGGGTGGACCGCATGCTGGCACCGCGTCAAGCGCGAGCCGTTGAGGACCGGCAGAGAGCAACACATGCAGTTGTTCATCGTCCTCGAGACAGAGAGCTACTGAAGCCTGCGTCAGCGCGCGCGTGAGAATGGGGTGGAAAGAGAGGGAGGTCTTCTTTGATAAAATCTCACGAACCGTTCTCTGGTTTCACTTGGAAATGTCACTCTTTTTCAGTTCCACCCCTCCAACACTTTGAAAAATGTCGCAGTCTTTCGAAATGCAGATGGGCTCCACACAAGAAAACAGTTTTAACTTGGAAATGTCACAAAAAGTCAATCTTTTTCAGTTGGACCACTCCAACACTTTGAAAAAATTCAGAGTCTATCGAAATGCGGCTGGGCTCCATACAAGAAAACAGTTTAAGTTTTAACTTGGAAATGTCACAAAAAATCACTCTTTTTCAGTTGGACCACTCCAACACTTTGAAAAAATTCTAAGTCTATCGAAATGCGGCTGGGCTCCATACAAGAAAACAGTTTAAGTTTTAACTTGGAAATGTCACAAAAAATCACTCTTTTTCAGTTGGACCACTCCAACACTTTGAAAAAATTCTAAGTCTATCGAAATGCGGCTGGGCTCCATACAAGAAAACAGTTTAAGTTTTAACTTGGAAATTTCACAAAAAATCAATCTTTTTCAGTTGGACCACTCCAACACTTTGAAAAAATTCTAAGTCTATCGAAATGCGGCTGGGCTCCATACAAGAAAACAGTTTAAGTTTTAACTTGGAAATGTCACAAAAAATCAATCTTTTTCAGTTGGACCACTCCAACACTTTGAAAAAATTCTAAGTCTATCGAAATGCGGCTGGGCTCCATACAAGAAAACGGTTTTAACTTGGAAATGTCACAAAAAGTCAATCTTTTTCAGTTCGATGCCTGTTTCGACCACTCCAACACTTTGAAAAATGTCTTTCGAAATGCGGCTGGACTCTATCAAAGAAAACAGAGTTTTATCGTAGAATGGTCACCGAAAAAATACAAGTCCATCTTTTCCAATGGCACCCAATTCAATCCATGTCTCGGGAAGTGGCAGTCTTCATAAACTAAACCCGTCTGCCCGAAAGCTCACGGAAAGCAACCAGTCTCCTCCTGCATCTTCCACAGAATCCAAGTCTTTGGAAAACGGCCCTGTATATCGGCGGTGGTAAGGTCATCCAGCAGGAGGGCAGGCAGGCAGGCAAAAACTTGGTGAAACAAGACAGCCGAGTGAACGAGCAAGCGGATGCACGGCCTTTTATACTGCATTTCTACACTCTGTGACCTTGGAAAAAAAAAAAAAAAAAAAAAAAAAAATTTTTTTTTTTTTTTTTTTTTTTTTTTTTTAAGCATTGTAAGGTATACGAAGCCTATATCCTATTGCATAACCCTCTGCGACCTTGAAAAAAAAAAAAAAAAAAAAAAAAAAAAAAAAAAATTTTTTTTTTTTTTTTTTTTTAAGCATTGTAAGGTATACGAAGCCTATATCCTATTGCATAACCCTCTGCGACCTTGGAAAAAAAAAAAAAAAAAAAAAAAAAAAAAAAAAAATTTTTTTTTTTTTTTTTTTTTTTTTTTAAGCATTGTAAGGTATACGAAGCCTATATCCTATTGCATAACCCTCTGCGACCTTAAAAAAAAAAAAAAAAAAAAAAAAAAAAAAAAAAAATTTTTTTTTTTTTTTTTTTTTTTTTTTTTTTTTTTTGTAATACATTGTAAGGTATACGAAGCCTATATCCTATTGCACAACCCTCTGCGACCTTGAAAAAAAAAAAAAAAAAAAAAAAAAAAAAATTATTGAGGTCAAACTGGTGTATAAAAGGCCGTGCATTCGCTAGCTCTTTCACTTTTCTTTCGTCTACCTCGATGCTTGTGCCTGCTCTTTGGATTACTCTGCCTGTGGATTACTCTGCCTGTGGATTACTCTGCCCGTGGATTTCTGTGCCTGTGGATTTCTGTGCCTGTGGATTTCTGTGAGTATTTTACTTCGTATTATTTTATTTTGGAACTTTGATTTTTTGAGATGTATTTTAAACAATTTTCTTCTGAAATGAGGGAATAAGAGTTTGAAAATTTTGCTGCGTTCTGTTATCCAACACTTTGAAAATTTAAACTTGAATATAAAAAGATTGTTTTTATTTTGTGACTGTGTTAAAAAGTTTGATTTTTTGAGATAGTATTTTAACCAATTTTCTTCTGAAATGAAAGTATAAGAGTTGGAAAATTTTGCTTAGTTCTGTTATCCAACACTTTGAAAATTTAAACTTGAATATAAAAAGATTGTTTTTATTTTGTGACTTTGTTAAAAAGTTTGATTTTTTGAGATGGTATTTTAAACAATTTTCTTCTGAAATGAGAGCATAAGAGTTTGAAAATTTTGCTGCGTTCTGTTATCCAACACTTTGAAAATTTAAACTTGAATATAAAAAAATTGTTTTTATTTTGCGACTTTGTTAAAAAGTTTGATTTTTTGAGATGGTTTCTTCTGAAATGAGAGCATAAGTGTTTGAAAATTTTGCTGCGTCCAACACTTTGAAAATTTAAACTTGAATATAAAAAGATTGTTTTTATTTTGTGATTTTGTTAAAAAGTTTGATTTTTTGAGACGGTTTCTTCTGAAATGAGAGCATAAGTGTTTGAAAATTTTGCTGCGTCCAACACTTTGAAAATTTAAACTTGAATATAAAAAGATTGTTTTTATTTTGTGATTTTGTTAAAAAGTTTGATTTTTTGAGACGGTTTCTTCTGAAATGAGAGCATAAGAGTTTGAAAATGTCGTTATGTTCTGTTAAAGTGAATGTATCCTATACTTTGAAAATTTAAGTTTTTAATCCATTTTCTTCTAAAGTGTATTTCATTAGAGGATAAGAGTTTGAAAATTTGGCTATGCGAGAATGTATCCAACACTTTGAAAATTTAAGTTTTTAATGTGTTACTTTGTTAAAAAGATTCATTCTTTAAAAGTTTCGCTATGTTCTGTTAAAAAGAATGTATCCAACACCTTGAAAAAAAAAAAAAAAAAAAAAAAAAAAATTAATTGGGTCAAACGGGTGTATAAAAGGCCGTGAATTCACTAGCTCGTTCACTTGGCTTTCGTCTTTCTCGATGCTTGTGCCTTTGGATTATTCTGCTTGTGAGTGTTTTACTTTGTATTATTATGCGATAAAAGTTACTTTGTTAAAAAGATTGATTTTTTGAGAGGGTGTTTTGAAGCAATTCTGAAATGTATCGAGTTTGTGAATAAGAGTTTAAAAATTTCGCCGGGAGAATGTATCCAACACTTTTAAAAGTTAAACTTGAATATAAAAAGATTGTTTTTATATTTTGACTTTGTTAAAAAGATTGATTTTTTGAGAGGGTGTTTTGAAACCATTCTGAAATGAGTGAATAAGAGTTTGAAAATTTCGCCGTCTTCTGTTAAAGAGAATGTATCCAACACTTTGAAAATTTAAGTTTTTAATCCATTTTCTTCTAAAATGTATTTCATGAGAGGATAAGAGTTTGAAAATTTGGCTATGCGACCATGTTGACAATTGAAACTTGAATATAAAAAGATTGTTTTTATTTTGCGACTTTGTTAAAAAAGTTTCTGTTAAAGAGAATGTATCCAACACTTTGAAAATTTAAGTTTTTAATCCATTTTCTTCTAAAGTGTATTTCATGAGAGGATAAGAGTTTTAAAATTTTGCCATGTTCTTTGAAATTGAAACTTGACTATGAAAAGAGTGTCCATTTTCTTTTTGCTCCACTCATGTCCTTTTTCTTCTTCTTTTCAGATGGCGACGTTTCTGTGGCACCTCTTCTAGACAGAAGGGGAGAGACAGGGGGCTGCTCAGATCCTACCCTCCCCCGCTGGGCGAGGAGGCGGATACAGATACTACACCCCGAACTCGCCGGATGGCCGCATACCAGGGACATGGGGTCACTCCAATCCTCCTCTCCGATCCTCTGCTGTGGGTCAGTTGCAAGCATGGACCGCGATACTCGCTGTCGGTTAGTATAGGCAGGGGGTTCGCATGCACGGCCCTAAGATTCCTGGCCCTCAGTAAGGTCGGATGGAAGAGAGAGTGCGGAGGACCGCCGCTCCCATGCAGTATGTAGGGGCCGCTCGCAGGATTCTCCTCGAGGGCTACCGTGGCCCCGGTAGCCACTTCTTTTCCCAGTGCGGCGCCAGGGTCAGAGTGATGGGAGCCACCCTGCTCCCCCTTCTCCAGCAGGGATCGTCTGTACTTCAGCCGCCGCTCTTCTCCAGTAGTGAACCCTTCAAACCTTCCAATCCCTTCCGGGTGTTCAAAGGAGCTCGACAAGGTGTCCGAAGGGCTACTGTTGGCCGGTTGTCTCTTGGCGGGGTCTAGAGGTTTTTTCCGAAAACGGCGCCCCTTGCAGGGCGACCCGGTACGTGCATGGGGAGTTCGGGATTCGAATTCCTGGTACAAAGAGATTACCTGACCGTGTCTCGCACCGTAATGGGAACGAACCTCGTCAATTGACGCTCTGTGCCGGCATGGCCATTGCTTGAGCCTGTAGGTCTGGGGCCTCGATGAGAGGCAACCGGCTGGAAGGCGCCTGGGGCACCCCGTGTGCCGTGGGCGCGCAGTAGAAGTCTCTCAGGACCGGAGGCCTCTGTGCACTGCGGTCCAGGTGCCTCCGGGGTTGGGAGATGCCACGGTGGGAAAGGGTGGTAGCAACGCGATGGAGGGAGCGCCTGGATGTTGCCCATCCCCTTACGGGGGCGCAAGGCCTTTGGGTACGCGTAGAACCACCGTGGTAAAGAGTCGCTTGACCCGAATTCGGATATCTGAGGGTCGAATTCGGTCCTCGGGGGATGAAAGCTCTGGCGGCACTCTGGAAGACTGGAAGGTGGACAAGGGGGAAGCGAACAGGAAGCGTGGTCTAGCGAAGGAGATTCCGACAAGAAAGAAGGAACGGTTTGTCTAGGGGGCGTGAGACAGAAATGTCCAAGGTGGTACTCTTTTTTATAATTATTATTATTATTATTATTATTATGATGATGATGACCGGTTTGAGCCGCTTCGGCGGCTTGCCGGCCCATTTCCCTGGCTTACAAAGGTGGGTGGTTTTCTTTTTTCACACAGAGAGATGGATGCATGAGAGGTAGCCACAGGTTTGGTTTTAAAAAGGTGGTCATGGTGTATAAAGTGTTTTAAAAAGGTAAAAAGTGTATGAAAAGGTCATGTTTTAAAAAGGTTATGTTTTATAAAGGTTTTGTTTTATAAAGTGGTGGGGAAAGGTAATGGTGTATAAAGTGTTTTAAAAAGGTAAAAAGTGTATGAAAAGGTTATGCTTTAAAAAGGTTTTGTTTTATAAAGTGTTTTAAAAAGTGTTTGATAGAACATCCTTATAATATAATAAGGGTGTTTTAAAAAGTGAAAAAATCCTGTGGGGAAGTTTGTTTTGAAGAAGGTCAAGTTTTATAAAGGTTTTGTTTTATAAAGTGTTTTAAAAAGTGTTTGATAGAACATCCTTATAATATAATAAGGGTGTTTTAAAAAGTGAAAAAATCCTGTGGGGAAGTTTGTTTTGAAGAAGGTCAAGTTTTATAAAGGTTTTGTTTTATAAAGTGTTTTAAAAAGTGTTTGATAGAACATCCTTATAAGGGTGTTTTAAAAAGTGAAAAAATCCTGTGGGGAAGTTTGTTTTGAAGAAGGTCATGTTTTTAAAGTCAAGTTTTCATAGAAAATGTAAAAATGAAAGGTTACTATGAAAGGTACGTTTTTTCATTTTTTAAGAAATTGGTATTTGATAAATGTATTTGATAAATGTATTTGATAAATGTATTTGATAAATGTATTTGATAAATGTATTTGATAAATACTTGATAAATACTTGATAAATTTTTGATAAATACTTGATAAATTTTTGATAAATTTTTGATAAATACTTGATAAATTTTTGATAAATACTTGATAAATTTTTGATAAATACTTGATAAATTTTTGATATTTTTGATAAATACTTGATATTTTTGATAAATGCTTGATAAATACTTGATAAATATTTGATATTTTTGATATTATTGCATCGATAGTTCGTCGATTTTACAATGAACAAGAAAACGCGTATTCTTTTTCAGGGCGTTTTCCTTTACAGGAAACAAGACTCAAGTACCAAGTTTTCACGTGTCTTCGCGTTTTTCTTTACAAGACGCGCTTCGATCTTACAAGGCGTTTTCTTTTACAGGGCGTTTTCTTTTACAGGAAACAAGACTCAAGTACCAAGTTTCGCGTTTTTCTTTACAAGATGCGCTTCGATCTTACAAGGCGTTTTCTTTTACAGGAAACAAGACTCAAGTACCAAGTTTCGCGTGTCTTCGCGTTTTCTTTTACAGGGCGTTTTCTTTTACAGGAAACCAGTTTCACCCGAGACGGAGTCGGGTAGACGGTCAGACCGTCGGCCTAGCCTTCGAAGGTTTTCTGTGGTTTCCCTTCGAACTCGAAGGGAGCTTCCGGCAAAAACGGAAACTCTCCTCGAGCGTGAATGCGGGTTAGGTTCCCTTTCAAAGTCCCACCACAGATGGGCTTTAGCACACATTGGATACACAAATAAAATTGTACACAAACAACACAAACAATTTTTTTTTTTTTTTTTTTTTTTACCCCAATTTGAACCCATTTTTACAGACACTCGACTCCAATCCAGACACATTTCCACAAATACAAATTTACAAATAAGATTTCATCCAACCATGGAATCTTGTTATAATATTTCACATTTCCACAAATACAAATTTAGAAATAAAATTTCATTCAACCATGGAATCTTGTTATATTTCACATTTCCACAAATACAAATTTAGAAATAAAGTTTCATCCAACCATGGAATCTTGTTATAATATTTCACATTTCCACAAACACAAACAACACAAACAACAAACAACATAAACAACGCAAACAACATAAACAACGCAAACAACATAAACAACGCAAACAACATAAACAACGCAAACAACATAAACAACGCAAACAACATAAACAACACAAACAACACAAACAACACAAACAACATAAACAACACAAACAACGCAAACAACATAAACAACGCAAACAACATAAACAACACAAACAACACAAACAACACAAACAACACGAACAACACAAACAACACAAACAACACAAACAACGCAAACAACGCAAACAACATAAACAACATAAACAACACAAACAACATAAACAACATAAACAACGCAAACAACACAAACAACACAAACAACACAAACAACGCAAACAACACAAACAACGCAAACAACACAAACAACACAAACATTTTTTTTTTTTTTTAGACTTATTTCCACAAATACAACTTCACAAATAAGATTTCATCCAACCATGGAGGATGGAATCTTGTTATAAAATTTGTGAAGTTCTTTTTATACTCTCCCACCCACACACATTTTGACAAGAAACACTCTCCCACACACACACATTTTGACAAGAAACACTCTCCCACCCACTCACATTTTGACAAGAAACACTCTCCCACCCACACACATTTTGACAAGAAACACACTCCCACACACACACACATTTTGACAAGAAACACTCTCCCACACACACTCCAAACCACACACGTTTCCACAAGAAACACTCTCCAAACCACACACGAAACCACACACGTTTCCAGAAGAAACACTCTCCCACCCACACACGTTTCCACAAGAAACACTCTCCCACCCACACACATTTCCACAAGAAACACTCTCCCACCCACACACATTTCCACAAGAAACACTCTCCAACACAACACAACACATTTCCAAAAACAAAAATAGAAATAAGATTCCATGAATGAGCCACCGATTTTTTTTTTTTTTTTTTTTTTTTTTTTTGATGAGTCATAATTTTTTTTTTTTTTTTTTTTTTTTTTTTTGATGAGTCATAAATTTTTTTTTTTTTTTTTTTTTTTTTGAGATGAGTCATAATATTTTTTAATGACTCACCTAATTATATATAAAAAAAAAAAAAAAAAAAAAAAAAGACTCATTTCAAAAAAAAAAAAAAAAAAAAAAAAAATTATGACTCATCTCAAAAGAAAAAAAAAAAAAAAAAAAAAAAAAATTTTTTTTTTTTTTTTTTTTTTTTTTTTTTTTTATAATTAGGTGAGTCATTAAAAAATATTATGACTCATCTCAAAAAAAAAAAAAAAAAAAAAAAAAAAAAAAAAAAAAAAAAAAAATTATGACTCATCTCAAAAAAAAAAAAAAAAAAAAAAAAAAAAAAAAAAAAATTTTTTTTTTTTTTTTTTTTTTTTATGACTCATCTGATTCAATGACTCATCTAATAATTATCTTTAAGTATCTATACTCATCTTTGAATATCTACATAAAAAAGAGACTCCAGATTTCGTTTTCCAGGGTTGGATGAAAACTTATTTCGACTGTCGCCCCGTTTTTCGTTTTCCAACCTAGTCACACGCTTTCTACAAAGAGCCTCCATGTTCGCTCTCGTGACACGGAGGCCCGCCACGATGCGACCTACGGGTTTTTTTTTCCGTCCCACCCTTCTGTGGCCCGAAACGTGGAGCGTGCGACTCGGATCGCACAGAAAAAAACCGGTGCGACGATTGTGGACGCATGTCTCCCGAGGGACCGGACCCAGGCGTCTAGCTTGGGAGCCAGGCGTCTGTTTAAACCAACACCTTGGGAGCCAGGCGTCTGTTTAAACCAACACCTTGGGAGCCAGGCGTCTGTTTAAACCAACACCTTGGGAGCCAGGCGTCTGTTTAAACCAACACCTTGGGAGCCAGGCGTCTGGTTTAAACCAACACCTTGGGAGTCTCCAACTCAGGCGTCTTTTTTAACCCTTTCAGGGGCGGTGTTTGCAGTGTGCAAACACATAATATTACTGTTCCAATTTCGAACTGGCACCAGTATAATTTTAGTACAATTTGGATTTTATAATATTCGTGAAAAACAGCTCTTGATTATTTTCAAATAAATCTGTTCTTAAATTGTGGTGTGAATCAATTATTTGAACATTTTCGGAGCAGAAATACCTTGCCCCTGAAAGGGTTAAACAAACACATTGCGAGCCAGGCGTCTGTTGACAGTACGCCTTGGGAGTCTCCAACTCAGGCGTCTTTTTTAAACAAACACATTGCGAGCCTGGCGTCTGTTGACAGTACGCCTTTTTTTACACAACACCTAGTCAGGCAGATGTTTTTTTGAAACAAACACATTGGGAGCCAGGCGTCTGTTGACAGTACGCCTTTTTTTACACAACACCTAGTCAGGCAGACCTTTTTTTGAAACACAGTGTTTGTACGCCTTTTTTACACAACCCCTTGGGAGCCAAGCGTCTTTTGAAACCATACTCTCGACCACCACCACCCCCCTCGTGCAAAGGTTTCGTTCCGCAACGGGGCCACTCCACTCTTTGAGGCGAGCCGCGTCTGGTTCGGAATCGCCGAGGGTCCGGTGCTCGAAACATTGTGCAGTCGACTGTACAAGCAGCGCCATGCTAAATGAGGGACGAAGGGGGCAGGCCCCGGGCGCTGAAATTTAGAAGGCGCCAAATTTATACTACCATCGTCATTTTTACCATCATTCACTACCATCGTCATCAACTTCGAAGGGGTGACACCCGATCTTTATTTGTAAAAAAATATGCATAATCTTACAAGGTTTTGGAAAAAATTCTGACGTAAAATGATTTTCTAGACAAAACAAGGCGCAACAGACTTACTTTTATTTTCTTGGAGAAAGTGAAATGGTACCAAATGCGGCGTCTAAATTAGGTTTGTAACAGTGAGCAAAAACCCATTTACACAATGTGTGGGTAACTAAGACAAACTTTAAAAGAAAGAATTTTTTTCTACACGCAGCGCTGTGCGAAATGTAAGAAGAGAGCGAAAGGGGGGGGGGAGAGCATGGTCCCGGGCGCTGAAATTTAGGGGCGCCAAATTTATACTACCATCGTCATTTTTGATCTGTCATAAGAAAAAGTTGGGATGGAAGGGGGAGTGCCAATTTCTAACTTTGTCCCGGACGCAATTTTCTCTTTGCATGTCCCTGTACATACGCGCTGCATTGAGTTTTGCAGAATTCGCGATGAGTGATGAGTCATTGTTGTCAGGGGTGTAGTCATAAAAATAACAGAGGATATACCCTCTAAGCAGAGGGTATACTCTAGAGTGTGTATACTAAGCTTTCTTGGGTAACAGAGGGTATAAGACGTGTCTTTAAAAATTACAGAAGGTATACGGCGTATACCCCCGTATATCTTCACTACATCTCTGATTGTTGTGATCTTCTTATTTTGGAGATCCTGTTCGCTTTCGTCAACGTGAAACTAACAGAAAAAAATTATGAAGTACTAGAATAGCTAGAACATTATTAAAAATATTATCTGTATACATTTAAAAAATATATTAATTTTGTAAGCCTTAAAAAGCAAATGAGTTTTTTTTTTCATAAAAAAGGGAACTAGTTTGTTTTTGAATGTTTCTTTGTTTCAATTATCCAATCAAAATCTTTTAAATATGTTCGATATGTATCCAATGGCAGGACCTTCATCGCGAAAAATACATAGACTGTCTGGCACCGAAGAGCATCACTTCTGTTTCATTTTTTATCCTTTCTTAGTATTTAGTTCATTATAAAATCATGTATGATAAGTATTCATTTGAAAGATGTTATACATTTTGTATTATTAGAATTTGAATGCTATAATTGTTAGAATATAGGGTTTTATCAATTAAATTTTTTGTTCTAAAATTGAAAGATCCAAGTCCAAGCAGTTAATAGGTAAATAAAACTTTATTTTTTATTTAAAAATCAAATTTTAATTTGAAAACAAAAGTGTTTGAATGTTCTCTGTAAATGTAAATATTCGAAAGTCATGTCATTCGTGAATTTTGTACATACGTTAGAGCAGGTCTGCCCAATACCGCACTCCAGGGTGTCCTTTGAATGTTCTCTTTGTGTTCCTTTCATGTTCCACTGCATCCTGTTTCTAAGTTTTTTATTTCTGTATAAGATTGAAGGGAATCTGTCTAAAGTAAAAAGATATTTAGCTTACTTACGATTTTCAATCCAATAAATTTTACGGCAGAAAACTGTCAACAATGGAGTGTTTTTCGGTCTGGATCGATTTCACCCGAGACAGATTTTTTACGTATAAAAAGCTGTTTAAAATATATTCTGCTTTAAAATCATTGTTTATACGCTTTTGTTATTACAAGCAGTAATAAGATTTTTGGTTTCTTTCCTTAGAAGTTTTTTTTAAGAAAGGGGATCATTAGAGAGATGAAATATTATATTTACCATGTTTCATATTTTTTCGACCTTTTTTTTTTTTTTTTTTTTTTTTTTTCATAGGTCTTTTTTTTTTTTTTTTTTTTTTTTTTTTACATAGGTCCCTACATATAGAACAGCTCTACATGTAAATCATAGAGAGCTTTATGTTATCACCTTCCCTTAGGAGCGGTAATTTTATGTACGTGTATCGACAATATTACTATAGCGAGTTAAGAGCCTACACTAGTTATGTGGTAACTCGAACGCTAATGTTAAACCTGTTGGAGTATTTTTTACGATTTTCTCTCTTTATTGTTTTAAATGATTTTTTTTTAATGGGATACCTGAAGTCAATATCTATTGTCCATTTGTACTTTTTGAGTTTGGTTATAGTTTTTTTACTTAAGGATAGTAGTATCACTTTTAGAACTGGGTATAAATAAGGTTACTGATCTCTTGTCTAAATTTGTATTTTGTTTGTGATCTTTTTTTAAAATACGAGTTTTTATGCGGTTTTTTTTTTCGAAATAATAGTTTTTTATGCAGTCCTTTGTCGAAATAATAGTTTTTTATGCAGTCCTTTGTCGAAATGAATGTTTTTTTACGCGATTCTTTGTTGAAATTCGCAATTTTTACGAAGTCTTTCGGAGAAATTCGCATTTTTCTCACGATCTTTTGGCGAATTTCCCCCCCCTGTCTTTTGATGAAATTTGCATTTTTTCGTGGTCCTTTAACGATATTTTGCGCTTTATCCGCAGAACTTTGAATAAGTTCGTGTTTTTTCCTTGATAATTTGACGAAATTGGAGGGTTTTTCCTGAAAACGATTGACAAAATTGATTTTTTACGACAACTGCGATGTATGATTCACGATTTTTGGTGTTCGATATACCGGATTGAGGAATTTTAAAGTTTTCAACATGAAATGACTTAAATTTTCGACTTTGCTGTTAATTGGACGCTAATAGCAAATAAATCGTCCATAAAATTGGCAGAATATTTTTAATTTTTTACGCTAAAAAAGTTTTAAAAATAAAAATTGTTTCGTTCCTAAAATTTTCCGCAAAGTTCTTAAATTTTTTCTGCACATGGCGTGCATGCGTGCGTTTATATTATAGAATTCTGGATATTGGTATTGGTATAATTAACATTTTGATGCTCCCTGAATCCATTTCCCCCATCTATATGAATGTACGTTGATTTCTTCTTTTTTTTAAAGATTCCAAACCAAGTGGTTCCAAACTTTGTTTTTGGTGTTTTTTCGATAATGTCTCAATGTAATTTGTGTTTATGTGTGTGTGAGAGAGCTAATACAATATTGCCAAAGTTTTGAAATTCTAATGACGCACATATATATGCAATAAGTTTTAAATAGTAAAAACGGATTCATGGATCCTCAAATGTAAAAATATATCAATTTTGTCGTAATCTGGTTTTAAACATGAATACAATCAGGGTATGCTAATGTATAGCAGATAAATGTTTACTATACTATCTGAAATATAAAAATAATTCTCTTCTTCCTGCTCACGTTTATGTTGGTGGTGGTGTGTGTGTGTGTGTGTGTGGGGGGGGGGTGACACCATTTACGTCCGCCCCGGGTGTCACCCACCTTAGCTAC
>CAXHSM010001255.1:0-35000 GCA_964019185.1 Maratus speculifer | reverse complement strand
CTCTAAATGTAAACAAGGAAGAGCACACACGTATAAAAATTTTAAGCAAATCGAATAATACTGTATGAAAAACCCATCTGTCTAAATCATCGCCAAGTAGATATAACGGCCTGCGCATTTCGCCAAAAACCACCGAAACAGTGAAGCTGGATTGAGCTTCAAACCCTAAACCATTTCATTGGACCACGTGGCACAAACTCTGCCCAAATTAGCAATGTAAGAGCTGATTTCTGTTCTGAGCACATGGTCATTGTTTTGGTTTAGAGTTTGCACGATTGGTCAGAATAACTTGGAGTCAGTCAGAGTCCTCTGGCGGGAGACTTCATACATTAATCTCAAATAAATGGGCCTTATAGATATAGTTGGCCATGGTCTAAATTAAGTGGGTGGGATTAGACTCCCGTTTTCTTCCTTTTATGCTTAACCAATGAAATCCCAATACAAATCACAAAAACATCTTATTATAATGAACCTAGTATACCAAGTTTGAAACAAATTGGATATTTCTATAAAGAGTTATCACGTTGCGTACATATATCACATACATATGTACATACTTACGCACATACAGCAAACTTAGAAAGTATAAAATGACATTAACCTCTAATGAAAATAGACAGTGACCTCTTTCGAACTTCCCACGATTTAAAAAAGGGTTCTTTATCTTTAGGAACTCCATAACTTAGTTCATATTCTTGCTATTTAAAGAAGCGTTTGAGAAAATAAGGTTTCTTTTGCTACCACAGATATTTGCAAACGCTTCCCAGTTGTTTTTGTAGTGTATTAATCGGTGTTATCAACATGGAAATAAGTTTTTCGGATGCTATCAGTTCTCAAGTAAATATTCCCATGTTCAACAAATATATTTTACAGACCAAACGTGATAAATGAAAATAAGTTGAAGCTGGTGTGAATCTATTTGAAAAGATAACAATTTCTTAAACGCACCACAAAAAAAATGTACTTAAATTCGCTATGCCTTTAGAAAGATCTTAGTCTTTTTTCGTCAGGTGCAAAGAAGACTTAAGAAATTATCAAAACGTGGGATCATTAAACGTTAAATATTAGTAATTTTTTTAATTTTCAAATTTAAGGCCAATTTTTTTTACAATTTAGATATAAGTCTATAAACTTATAGACAAACATTAAAAGACAGCAATTATACTGGAAAATTAATTATTGAAGCATTTAATTAATCAATCTACACATGAAAATTGAGCGTGTTTCTAAGTAAAATTATATTATTACAGGTACTAAATACGATTTATTTACACAAAACACATAATTATGTATAATAAAACATTATAATAAATATCTTATTATACGTTTCAGGACACCAGATCATCTTTAAAAATAAATTTACGGCAAAAAAATCGACGTTTATATGGTTACGCAATTCGGAAATTCCAACTTCTTATTTGTGAAAAGTGCATTTATTGCAATAAAATGTTACTAAAGTACATATAGATACTTTCAAATTAAAAAAAAAATGATTTTAAAGATAGATAAAAGAGATTAAAGTTCTTACTTAACGTGTTTTGCGAGAAAATAATAGCTTTGTTTCGATCGTTACTTTTGTACATAAAAAAAAATACCGAAAAAGTCTTTCTAGAAAAGTCCTTCTAACTTCAAGAAACAATAAATTGGTAGTGCCATTTGTTAACAAAATTATAAAACAATCATGGATTTCCTTTATGCATTCGCTGTTTATCATTAGAATCTCCTGGAAACAAGTTAAAACTTTTTTTTTCTTGGTACATTGGAACAGTTAACGCTATGAATGACCAAAATTGGCCCCTTTGGTCAAAAAAAATTAAAATTTTAAGATATTTATACAAAAGTTTTAATATAAATTATATCAATTTTTGTCTCTGAACAAAATTAAGAATTCAGTGAAAACAAAAATTAAAGTCAATGATGAATAAATTTATTCAAAAGCTTAAAGTTATGATGTTGTGTACAGTGTCCCCCTTTTGAGAACGTCCCAAGTGTGCCTACTATGAAAGCAGTAGCAGGATACTGCAGCAGAATGGTGCTACTGCTTTCATGGTAGAAGCACGTCTTCTTCTTCTGATTAAGAAACACTCAGATCTTTCGAAAAGCCTAGCGATTTTAAGTGCTTTTTCACGGTGTGTTTAAGACATTTTTGTCTCTTCAAACATGATAAATTAACAGCAATAACATTTATATTAAAATTAATATTATTTTGTTATTCTTCATGTAAAAATTCGGTTACGCAACTGAAATTCTTTAATGAAGATTTTATAATATTTTAAAGACACAAACTCCGATTTAACCCTTCGCGCTTATATTAAGTCTATACATAGATGTCAAGTTGGTTGGAATAAACTTTCGTTGGACGCACTGTTATACAAAATACGCACGATTGTGAAGGAAAAAGAAAATTTACTCATTCTCCTTTAACTCTTTCGAGTCCAATTTTATTCCCCATTTTGAAAGCAAAATTATTTTTATTTTAAGAATGTTAATCGTTAGGTTAATCAGATCGTTAGATTACCCTGATAGACTTACAGAAGTTTAAAGGTTATTTCATTGTCTGAAATATAATGAATGCATTTACTTTGTGAATTATTCGATTCATATTTATATCCCTGTAGGCTAAGGAAGAGTTTTTGAAGACGTTTGTAAAACAATGTATTACAAAATTATTTTAGAGGGTATTACAACTTTCTAATGTTTTTTGCATTTTATCACACATAAATTGATTCATTAAAGTAACTTATATTTTAAATTTAAAATGTGAAAAATATTTATAAAACAAATTAATTGCTAACGGTGCATGGAGAATTGAGTAAATTATTATTATTATTATTATTATTATTACTAAATGTTGAAACACAAACGAATTCATAATAAGCAAGAATAGCTATATAATATCATTTTTATATGTAGAGAGTAAATGATTAATTGTTAAAATAAAATAATACTGGATAAAAAGACATGTACTATTAATAGCACACCAAACCCGAAAGGGTTAAACTTTAGACATGTATAACACAATAACATGTTTTAGTTTTATGTAAAAATTATGTTTCAGAGTTCACCATCGTGCACTATCTTTCAAAGAAGTTTCCAATAGTAAAACTTTTATTTTCTCTCTTTGAACATACAGAACAAACTTTGCTCTTTGGGTCTTATGCCTTATCTTTTTTAAACTATTTTTAATTTCAAGATTCAATTGTTTTAGAGGCTTTCTGTTTGCTTTTTCAAAATAATTTAAAAAATATCTTAAAGTGTTAAAATGCCTAGTTACATTTAAATAGGGGAGAGGTGGTCACCTTTGAACATTTTTTCAGAAAATCAATATATTTCTTACTTGAATCATATTTATTGAGTTTTAAATATTACATAATAAAAACAACGCATATCTTCCTCATATGAGCCATAAAATAAACATTTTCCAAAGAAATTAAATAAGTTGGGAGGATTTTAAAAATTGAAAGATTTTTGTTCAAATCTGCCTTATGTAGGGGTACCTTTGACAAGCAAGGGGCACCTTTGAACAAATGAATAAAATATGAAAATATTGAGAGTTTTTATAAAAAGTTGCATATGTTACAGAAATATAAAGTAATATAAATAAAATTAAATAGCTACATTTTGTTGAAATTACTAAATTTTTTGTTATTTAACCAAACTTAAATCCATCAAAGTTGATATCAAAACTCATTGTTGGTAAAACACAAAGTGTCCCTCCAGTTGTGTTTGGTTGTGAAAACTTTTTTACAATATCCTTGAAATACACCAATGTAATATCTGATGCTTCTGGAAAATTAAAATTTTTCATTCCCTATTTTTTAAGAGACCTGATATAAAATCTCGTTTAATCCGTAACGGAAGCCAGAAATAATGTTTGGAAACCTGTTAAATCATGAATCATTATGTTGTATCCTAAATTTGCAATTATCCAATAAAGGAATTTAGATTTGAAACTTCCCATCACTGATATATACACAGGTTGGAACCTATATGTGCAGTAAGGGGAATTGTTAGCAGTATAAGTCCATGTTCTTTGATATTCTTAATTAACCTCTTTTCACATAAAAAAATTCAGAAATAATATAATATTTATAAACATTAACAACTCTTTATTTCATAGTTTTAAGTGTTCTCTTTAAATTACTTCAATTATTATTTATCACTAGTTTATTCGGTGTTTTTTCGCTGTTCAATGGTGCCCCAACATTTTTGTTCAATGGTGTCCATCACATGGAGTTCAACATTACAACGGTTTACTCAATCCGGCTGAAGAATTTGAATAAAACAAAGCTTATAAACTAAAGCTAACATCTTTGTTTAAGCATTGAACAATAAATTAAAATTTTAGTGATAGAAATTTGTAAACAAAAATCTTAAAACTTTATTTTCTTAAGTTTAGATTCAAGAGGGAGAAGAATATATATCTTGTTTAGACAGTGCTGTTCATACAAAATGGTACAGCTTTGTATAATTATTCCCTTAAAGCAGCAGTAACGTATTGCCATATACATTTTTTTAAATAATTTATTTGAAGGAAAATATTTAGAGTGTTCAAAGGCGCCCTCAGTTCAAACGTGCCCCCCTCTCTCCTACAAATAGTAAAATATTAGTTTGAATTCTAGATAACTCTGAAGCTTTGTCGACTTAAAGCAAGACCAGTAAGGTTCATTGCTGTGGAGTCCCAGAAAAGACATATATGACTGGAAATGTTAAAAATCTTTGGTGGCTTACAGTAGATATACGACTTCAAAGGTTAAATAAAATTACTTTAAAAACTTATGCTGAACTGATGATATAAAAAATAACGGAAACTTCTTCCAAAATCAATGGCATAAAAAGTAGCTTTACTTTTACAAACATTTTTTTAAAAACCGAAAATATATTACTATCTGAAGTTTCGAATGATAAAGAATGTATTTCAGAATCGTTGGTGATTTAAAAAAAATACATTATATATTTTCTTATGAGATTATATTATAGATTCGTAAATTGAAAACCATTTTTCTTATTTTCAGGTGCGTTCGTAATTATGTAAATACGTAGCACCTATAGCAGTCATTCAATCCATCCGTTTGTCTAACCATCTGTCCGCATATAACAGAGCAAAAACTACTCAACCGAATTATTTAAAATTTAAAATATATAGTTTTTGTATAATTTCTAATGTCATTAATGAATAATGTCATTTCTAATTTTGTGAATATTGAATCCATAGTTTAATTACAGCGACAATCAAAAGTATTCCGTTACATTACGGCCAATAAGGAAATTTTTTTTCAAGTGCGTTTTAATGATGTTGAATTCTTTCGAACTTAATAAAATTGATACATCTATGAAGTATATACTAAAATATACATTCTGTACAATATGTGGTGCAAAGAATATTTTTTATTAATTTACAATGCTACACAAAAGTATTCCATTGCATAATGGTATAGGGGGAAACATTGTTTGAGGCACGTTTTAATTATGTTAAACTATTTCACATTTTACGAAATTGATATATGTTACTGAGGTTTACTACAAGTTACTTTCTGTGTAATAAAAAGCAGATAGTATTTACAGGGATGCTCATAAGATTTCGGCTTCTATACTGTATCCGAAACACTGCATACTATTAGAGCACGATCTAAATATTTTTAAAACTTCGTTATAGTACAAAAGCACCACAGTTTATAATGCATAGTGCATTGCTGCTTTTTAAAACTAATTGATCAAACGACATTCAAAATTAAATCCTTTTTACCCTTTCACTATTATGGTATATAATATGACTCTATATGCCACTCTTAATTTTCAATTACGAAAACTAATTCTTTAACTCCTGATTTAATTATCAAAGAATAAAATGAATAAGGGAAAACGTAGAGGATATTCATATATTACGCGAGAACCATTAAAAAGACGAATCTTAAAAAAACATGATCTGTCATAAACATGAATTTCACATGAAAAATACATTAGTAGCCAGAGGGTTAAATATCTATTTAAAATTTCCATATAGAATTTTTTAATTTATTGTGTACAACTCAAAAGAACTTACGCCGTTTAAGAAAGGTGAAATTACTGATTTGTACTAAGAAGGATATACGTGCTTGCAACAGATTGTAAAAAATATCTCAGTAAAATTTTTATAAAATCTATTTATATACTTTAAACAAACGCCTTTTGTAATTTATTTCAATGAAAATTCCAATAAAATCTATTAATACATTTTACTTGTAAACTTTAACAATAGGTTATTTTAGGAAAAGCATAGTTAAAACATTTATAAGGAAACGTGATTTTAAAAAATACAGAAAATTTAGGAGTATATTTTTATTTTATTATTATGAATTAAGCTTAACGATAGAAATAAATTGTATTTCAAGATGACTGAAAGACTTTTCATCATATTTTATCGTATCAGCTATTCTTGTAAATCATATTATGTATCAATTGTCACTTGAAGGAGTGCATAAATCAAGCTCCACATCATGTAAAAGGCAGTATGTTATTTATATGACAAAAATTATTTTTATGGCATTTTTTTTTTTTTTTTTACTTTATTATTATGAGCTGTTGTACTTAAACTGAAAATTCTTTAAAAGTATCAGCATTTTTTTACCTATTATTATTATTTCATTTTTATTAAACGCTGGGATTTCCTTTCAACTATAGATTAAAAAAAAGTGATGATTCGCCCATAAATTTGTCTATCGATATTTCGTTCAATGTTTGCTTTCCTAAAATATTAAGTATGCTTAAGTGTTTAAATCTGTAGATCTTGCCCTATTTTAGATTGGCTTTAAAAGGCTAATTAGAATGGTTAAGTTTACTCGTTAGTTTCTCATTAGTAGAAAACATATAGCAGAAAATAATTTGTTTAACCTTTGTGGACGAGCGACAAGTATACGAGCCGCAAAAGATGCTTAGAATCCTTGATTATTTTCACCGGTAAAATTTTATTGTAAATTTTGCCTTATTTAATCTGCATATTTTCCCGATTCAACTGGGCAAAAATTTCCGTGTTTAAAAGCTGGTAATGAAACATTAAAAATTCCGCAAAACGTGCATGTTCCGTAGGGGGATAAGAATGCACAAGTATGCACATACTATATAAAGAGTAATTGTATTTCCTAATTTTTTAACTACCAATTTTGTACAGTAAAATTCGCCTTATACGTTTTGAGAAAATTGAAATAGCATATATAATAAAATTGCGAAATAGCAAATACAGAAATACAAAGAGTAGGTCAATGGACCTACGAGAAGAATTCGCAGATATCTCCCCCCCCCCTCCCTTCCCACCTCCGTTGTTGAAATGGAACGGATGTAGATTATTTATAAATGAAGCAAAGGTAAAAAATACAATTTTTTTACAAAATGTTGCAAAATCATAAAAATATTGTAAAATGAACAGTCAAGTGCGAGTATTACTTGTGCTCAGAGGATTAAGTACAATAAGTATATGAATTATTAACTGAATTATTTAAAAAAATCATTGCTAAAGAATAAAAAGACTTTTTAAAAAAATTATACAACATAGGGTTGGTAATAGTTGTATAAACTAAAAAAGTGTGAATTGGTATACTATAGTAGTTCAGAGAGACATAAAGCCTAAATAATTTCAAATACTGCTATTCTGTATAACTTTTTATTACCTTATCCTAATCTGCTTTTGTTTTTTTGTTTATGCACTTAATTCGGTACTGTACTGATAATAAAAGTAGTGGATATTTAAAATTCATTTGACATTTCATAAGGCCATAATTCAGCGCAGTAATAAAATTTTCTTTCTAGAATGTAGTTAAAACAAAACACTTGGATGTGTAATGGATGTGGAATATTTGTAAAAAAAGCGAAGGGGAAAAGCACAATTTCTTACAAAATGTTGCAAAAAAATGGTCAAATGCAAGTATAATTCGCGCTCAGAAGTTTTCATACAATGAATTATTAACTGCATTATTAAATAAATCGTTGTTAAAGAATAATAGGATTTTGTAAAAAAATATATATATATATACAATGTAGGGTTGCTAATAGCTGTATAAGAAGATAGCGTTTCCAGGCCGAACTACTAGCAATACAAAAAGCAGCGGAATGGGGCAACACAACGGGTGAGCCATACAGCATACGCTCGGATTGCAGATCAGCCATAGAATCACTAAAAAAGTCATTTAATGTCAATGAAACAGTAGATAAAATACAAAACTTAATTAAAGAATCCAACAGTAAGTTTTAAATCAGCCGGGTCAAGGCGCACGTGGCATCGAAGGAAACGAGGATGCAGACAAGTTAGCCAAAACCGCAGCGGAAAACATAAATAACAAAAACAAATACTATATGAAAAAGCCAATCTCAAAACTGAAACGGACACTTAAAGAGCTAACAATGAAACAATGGCAGTTCGAGTGGGATTACGGGGATACAGGCAGGGAAACATATCAGTATTTTCCAACAGTAGGTGAAAGCAGACTCATAAGTGACTTTTAACTCTCACAACTCTACACAGCACATGGCGCATTTCCAGCGTATCTCCACACAGATTTAACAAAGCGGACACTCCGGACTGTCCATGCGGCACGGAGGGTACTCCTAAACATTATCTACTCCACTGCCCACTCACCCAACAGTACCACTTGGTAAACATAACAGCAAATAATGATAAACTGGGGCACGAACAATTAGGTAAAAACAAACACGTACAAAACAAAGCAAAAACAGTAATCAGGTGGTTCCTAGAAAACTGTGACAGAATCAACACATTAAAGCAAACAAACATATAAAACAGAAAACCTTGTCATTTTGGTAACCCAGAAGGAACATAATACTATATGTTATGTGTTATATGTTGTATGTTTAAAAAAGGGGGCCTAGGATTTTTTTTTCCGCAAAAAAAATTAATTAATTAATTAAATTAAAAAAAATAAATAAACTGTCTGTATATGTCTTATGTCCTTTAGCAGTGTGCAGTAGTCGCACAACATCAGCTGTAACCATGACCCGCAACATGTGAATTGCATGCACAGCGAATATCACCAACAGTTCAGCAAGTTGTGCAATATGGCATAGTAAGAAGCTTCAAACGTCTCCGACACTGCTTGTCCGCCCACTGTGTTGTGTTATAAAAACAAAATAAAAAAATTTTAAATTTATATATAAAAGGCCTAGAAATCCCCTAATGCCAAAAGAAAAAAAAATTAAAAACTGTTTTTATTTTAAGTGCACCTGTGGTGTCCGGTAGTCGCACAGCATCAGCTGTAACCCCGGCCCGCAATAAGAGCCCCCCAACAAATGAATTGCAACACGACGCATGCCAACAACGATTCAGCAAGTTGCGCAATATGGCACAGTAAAAAGCTTCAGCCGCCTCCGGCACCACATGTCCGCCATTGTATACAATGCACCATTGTAATAAAAACATGTATAATCCAATCAACGATATAAAAGACATAAACTAGTGACAATCCCAGCTACAAATAAGAGACTAACTCCAAATAAAGTCAAATAACCACGACAGAGACAAACTTCACTAGAAGTTCCACCATGCAAGTGTCACATTCTAAATTGGAGTGCTATCCCACGTCAGAGTCTAAATTCCAGTAGGAATTACACCCATGCAAGAGTTTAACTCCATAAGAAGTAAGTATCATGACAGAGACAGCTCCACTAGAGCATTAACAATTAAGAATATCTGGAAAGGTAAGGTATTAAATTAGCTATTGGGTGTTCGTATAGCTGTAATTAACAATAGTAAATAATCCTAGCCTATACACTAGCCTAGAACAGAGTCAATCAACCTGCCAGTACTGAAAACACAGTACCCCCGACGGCAGTCATACATACGACAAAATCTCATGAAACAGAGTCAATAGAGCCACACAATAAGGCAACAAGTTGCAATCTAACCACTACCATCTTCAGGCTTAACAGTAAGTTAATCTTCTTGTAACCCATTATTATTTTTCTTTTCTTTTATATATATTATATATATGTGTGTATATATATATATATATATCATCATCATCATCATCATCAACCGTTTTCGATCATATATATATATATATATATATATATATACATATATATTAATTTTTATTTATTTATTTATTTATTTTTACTGCCCCTAATTTTGGGTTCTTAATTATTATTACTATTATTGTTTTAATCCTTTAAAGCTCAATTTAATCACCTATAGCCACTTTTTTTTCTTTTTTTTTTCTTTCTTTGAGGCAACTGATTACTATTGCAATTCTTTACAGCTCAAAAACAGACCAAGTGGAGGTCTGCACGGGCCCGGGCTTGACCCGTGGCCCGTACCCGGCCTGGCCCGGGCCGGCGGAATCGTTTCAAATTTTCTAACGGGCCGGACCGGGCCAGCAGAATCAGAATAGATTTCTCAACGGTCCGGGCCGGGCCGAGAAACAAAATAAACGGGCCGGGCCGGCAAAAAATTGAACGGGCCATACGGGCCGGGCCGATAAAAAAATTTTCGGACCTGCCGGCCCGTTCTGAATATTTATGCAGAAACGATAAAATATGATCTATTTTCAACGCAAATGGTTTTAACGAGAATAAATATAAATGTGCGTCACGAACCATACTAGTTTGACAGCATCAATATAAAAATGTAACTTGTACAGTGTGAGATCGGCATTGGACAGTTAAATTGCGTGTAACCCGTTTTAATATTTTTTTAGCTGACTCATACCGGGCCGAGATCAAGCTTGCATTATTTTTCTACATATAGACTTGCCGGACCGGAACAAGACTTAATTGTTCTCAAGATCTGTAGGGCAGACAACATGATTTGTAAAATTATTAACAGCGATAAAGAACTTATGTTAGATTAATCTTTGGATACATACTTCTTGATGGTTTTTAAATTAATTTCTCAATAACGCGAAAGTTTGATGGTTTTTAAATTAATTTCTCAATAACGCGAAAGTTTGACACATTTTCAGATTAATTTTTAATTGTAAAAATATAAAAGTGATAAGCCTGACTATTGAAGACATTTGGAATCGGATAGCATTTTTCATTTTTGATGAATAAATTACTTGCATAAATTTGTTCAGATACAATAGTTTTTCAAATAGTTGCAGGTTTTTCTCCTTTCCCATGCTATCGCTTCCGGAGATTCCATTGAAAATGCTAACTATAACAATAATTTATTTTCTTTCAGTATTCTTAAATTGCTTGTATCAAAAAACGGATAATGCCACTTGATTATATAGTTTCTGAATAAAGATACCTGCTGTGCGTTTCTGAGAAAAAAATGAATTTAGAAATGTATCAGAAAGACGCAATAGAAATATTTTTATAAATCTTCTTTTATTAAATAGCTTCAAAAATTACGATGTTTTTAACTTTCTTTCATTTTTCTTTTATTCTAAGCCATATTACTTTTTTGACGAATCTTTATTTGATTGTTGAAAGCCTAAAAATCTTAGTAATCACTAATGTTGCTAATATGTATTTCCTGTAAAATATACTGGAAAATCATTCCACAGATATGTATGCATTAAACTTTAAAGAAATCTTAATTATATGAAAAAAATCTGATTTTTTTGGAAATCGTAGAAATTGTAACGGGCCAAAACAGGCCGGGCTAGGCTGGGTCTGTTTTCACTGATTTCTGTACTGGCCGGGCCGGGCATAAAATATAAAAATTTAAACGGGCCCGGGCCTGGAAATTCCGGCACTTGCAGACTTCTACCACTGGATATGAGAAACAACTGATTCTATCAACTACCCAACTATGTCAACTTCTGGAAGTGACTATTTTTATGAAGCAGTTATTACACTTAGGTTATCAATCATCGGGATATTCATTAAAATCTTTCTCCCTCAGGTCCATAATAGAATGATGCCCTCTTCTTAGTCCCTAGCCACTAAAATAAACTTTCAACATTTCCAATAGAATATCCATAGGTATTATTATATATAGCAACTTAAACTCCAGTAAGTTTAAATGGCGTAGCTATTCATGATACTGTTATAATATTAATAACTATTAACAAATTATTTAATCTGCAGTGTTAACCACTTAACCTACACAGCCACGTTCATACGAGTAACGCTACGAAGCAACTAATAATTATAGTAATTTAGGACCTGATGGCAATTAAAATGTCTGCAATACATCTAGTAACATTACATAGCACCCTAATATATCCTTAAGTAATTAGCATATCAGTTAACAATAGTATTATTATCTCCAAATAGTGATAAAGACTGTATAACCATGTAATTAATGCTGTTCCCTTTCAAGCTTCCCTCCTCCTCTTTTTTTTTTTTTTTTATAGTCGACTTAGGCCGGCAGTGAAAGGAGAGTGGGAAGTTATTATTATTATTATTATTTTTCATTTATTATTTTATTTATTTTTATTCTTTATTTAACTAATATATTTTTTTTAATTTTATTATTTATTATTATTAATTTTTATATATTTATTTATTTATTTATTTATTTATTTTTGACAGCTCGTCTCTTTATTTGGTGCAGTAGGTCTCTGTCCGCACAAAATACCGGACCCGCTCTAATGGGGTGACCTAGGGAGCCAGTTTTCCTCGGTGGGGTACGGTAGAAAGGTTTGTTCTTGTATCTTTCTCTGCAACGCTCTCGTTTGCCTTGCTATTTGGCGCAAAAATTTTCCTCCATCAGCGGTACGACTTAGCTTTTCGGCCATTCTCTCTTTTTTTTTAATTCCTCAAAATTGCCCCCAACTTTCAGCTAAGTTCAGTACCATCGTTTAGGACCAAAAACATCCAGTCCCATTTCGTCTGGTATGGTGAGTACAAGGTGTGCGGCAACAAATCACATAGTTAATCCAATGTGCAATAAACCACAAATATTACCAACAAAGCACTTAACCTAAACAGCCGAACCGGGTACTTGTCTTAGTGGTTCGCCACTTAGTCTCAGGTCTTAGTGGAATCTTAGTGGTTCGGCTAAAATTACATCATGTACGCTAATGGCGCCTGGTGCATGTAAAATCCGTCGTGGGTGCAAAGTCCTCCAAGTTACCTGTGAATTATACCTCTGGAGGTGCCTTGCCAGGTGAAGGTCTCGTCATCTGATCAAGGCTCTAAATTACGAGACCATCTTGCGAAGCCATTTGCAGTTGAAACAACAGGATGTACCATTGATTAACAGGCGAAACAAAGTATTCTCAACGACAAACAAGTACTGCAGAAATGATGGCATGCGAAGCAAAGAAATCAGGTTTATTGCCGCGTAGAGGCAATTAGGCGGTCGTCCGCCCCGATACCAGGTATCTAACCCGTTAAGCTGAGATAACTCGACAAGTAGGGGCCTGGTCATCGGTTAGAAAGAAGGAAAGAAAGATTCAACTTATACAGCTGTATAAGCTGTATCAGTAGGTAATAGCTGCAAATAGAAAGTTACTTATTGGTACATCAAAAAAATGATTTCAAGTGTTGCTATTCTGTAAAACTTCTTATCTTATCCTAATCTGCGTTTTTTATGAACTTAATTCAGTACTGACAATAAAAATAGTGCATATTAAAATTTCAATGGGCATTTCATAAGACAAGATTCAGCGTAGTAATGATCTTTTCTTTTTAGAATGTAGGTAAAACAAAACACTTCTTCAAAATTTAATCCTTCACTGCTCGCTTTTTTTTTTATTTAAAAATTATTTAAAATCTATATATTAATCTAATAATGGAAAAAATAGTAAAAGAAATTAATTATCAAATTTTCAGCTAAAATTTGACATTTTAAGGAGTATACACTATGAGGTTTCAAAATATTGTAAGGGAGACTGGGGTACATTGGTCCACTTTTGTAAATTTTGACTGTTTACTCTTAAAGTATTGATTTTTTTTTCTTTTCATCGAGTACATGCATGTTACCTATACATTAAAGTTTATACTGCATCCACTCAAAAATAATAATTATGCATCCTTTTTTTTATATATTTTTTTTAACAGCAAGTGACAAAGTGGACCATTGTACCCCAATGCCGGGGTACAATGGTCCACAGCATGGGGCTCTATGGACCACTTGTAATTTGAATAAAAATATATTAGTGTAGTTCATTTTTTAACAATAAGAAAGATAAACTATATCATAATTTGTTTATTTAAATTTTATTATTCATTTTTATTTGTTTATTCACATTTTACAATTCATTTTTATTTGTTTATTCACATTTTTTATTATTCATTTTTATTTGTTTATTCACTCTTTTAGCTCTAACTAAAGTAACATTTTTTCCTTCATTTTTTTATCATTAAGTCATTATACTGGTCGCAGATTGAACAATTAGGTTTATTATCTTCCACAAGACATTTTACAGCCTGTTTCATAACTTCATGTGGCACAGAACCTCTATTGGTTTTCCTAGGCTTGTTTCTTGGCATTGTTAAAAGAAATATGAAAAATAATATGTATCCTTTTTGTCCAATGATGCCACTTAAAGTTAAATATAAACCTTTATAGTAAGAAATATATAGATCTAAATATATGACTAAGAAAAAAATATAATAAATTTTTCTTGTCTAATTTATAAACAATATTAATGGTAATTTTTAAGGAATTTTACCTTATTTAATTATTATATCCAGATACAAACAAATAAGTAGATATATTTTTGTTTTTCTCATTCTACTATTTTATATAAATCTAACTTATTATGCATGCATGTATGCATAAGTGCAGGAATATTGAATTAATTAATTATATGAAATAAAAAACCCCTCATATGCACAAAATATTTTGTTTACAAATTTTTGGTGTTCAATTTGGGTTATTTTTTTAATTTGAAAGCTTATATTATATAGATAAATATTTCAAAAATGTATTACACAACATGAATCATTAATTAATCTACACACAGAAGTAAAATAATTTATTACTTCTGAATTTCGCATGTAATATTTAACTTTTAAAAACATGGGATACAAAACGGGCACAATGGACGATGGTCCATTGTACCCCAGTTTTTGATGGTCCATTATACCCCGTATGGAAGTTTGACAAAAACTTGATGATAAAAAAAGAAATTTAGAATTTCATTATTTTAGCTATAATAAATATAATAATGTATTGTTTTACGTTTTTATTTTGCCACACAGTGTCCTTCAAATTACAAATCTGTAATAAATAAATGAAGATATGTTTCACTGAAAATATTTACTTTTGCCTTACTCCTCCTGTGTCAAATCAATTATCAAGCATAAAATGGCTAAAATGTCAGCTATGCACATGGTTTCAACTGCTTTCAACTGCCTTCTGTGAAATATGCGGTGAAAAGAATAGTTATTATTCATTTACAGAACCGTACAAAGAATTCCATTACATAATGGCAAATGGGGACAAGTTTGCGACATATTTTAATTATATTAAACTATTTCATGTATAATAAAATTGATGTACGTCGCTGAGGCTTAATATAAGTTATTTCACGCACATTACGAATTGCATAGCTACAGGGACACACAAGAGATCAAACGGTATAAACTATCAGAAGCACTGTATATTATCGATGATGGCTGATGGATGGATGAAGTGCACTTTTTAACACTTTCGAACAAAGTTGAAAAGTGTTTATGCATTCGGTTTGTCTGCCCGGATGGCCGTCTATCCGCGCTCTAACTCCCGTAAATATACTCGGATTGATATGAAATTTCTATTTGTTATTGATGTTTATCCTAGCATGAACCCTATTGAAAATAAAGTTTCTACCATGAGTAGTTTATTTACAGGGGTAGTCAAAAGTTTTCCGATATATTACGACCTATGGGAAAAAATCATTTAAAATGAATATTAAAGGTATTACACCCTGTTAAACATAGTAAAATTTATATGGATTCGCGAAGTGAAACCATGGTTTCCCTGTTTCATGACTGCCATCTATATACTAAAATATGAAGCTTTCAAAAACAGAATTAATATAAAAAATAGGGGGTGGACCATTGTACCCCGTAATCCATTGTACCCCAGCCTCCCCTATTGCTTTAACTTGCAAGTTTAAATTAATTTTATTTGCTTAAGACTCTGGAATATTTTTTATGTTAGTATTTTTAAGTTTTCTATTAAAATATTAAAAGCAAATTTTGCCTTAATAACTTGATAGATTGTTTTTTTTTTTTTTTTTTTTTTTAACAATAAATTCTAATTTTTTGTCAAATGCAGTCATTTGACACGCACAAAATAAATGTTATTCCATTCTTTGAATGTTTTTCATCAGGAACAGAGATCATATTAACCAAATTAATGACACATAATGAAAATTATAGTATTTTCAGGTATGTGCCAGATGTGGCACATGGTGCAGTGAAAGGTGAAACTCGGCGTTGTGCTAAGCGCGCTTCGAAAAAGAGATCGCAGAGTTGCAACGCCATCTTGGTTCGTACCGTGTTTTCTCATACAAACTAGTCGCGAATCCCGTAGCATTTAAGTCATTAATTCTAATTAAATTAGTCTGTTTTTAAGAATTTGATATTTACTGCTTTTATACTACTACTGGACGTTGTATAACACAAATATAACATAAAAAGTTGTTATCTAGGTTTTAAAAGCTGATGGTACATAGTGTACGCCACACATGTCATAATCTATATCCAAAATATCCATACATTTAAGGGTGAATATCTCGGCTAATTACCGACAATTTCTCTTTTTGAGAATCATTATGAACAATTCTTTCATATGTACCTCTGCTACTAGGTACCTTCATCACCCCTCGACACTTTTGCTGACTGTCCGTAAATTCGAAATTTATTTTTAACGGTAAAAATGCTTTTTTTTTTCAAAAAGTATGTAATCTAGAGTAATCACTATAATTTTATTGCAAAGTTTAAATTGATATTTATTATTTCTTACTTTTGCAGAATTTTAGTTTTAGTAGATTTGGAAATAGATGGGATATATTTTTGAATTATATTTTCTACGATATCTCTAAAAATATAATACCTAAAATAAAGAGAAAATATATTTTTGAGTTCAGCGTTACAAAAGCTTTCATACGATATCTCATACGATATACCAAGAAGAATTCCAATATTTACAGTTCTAGTATTTTCCAGTTACCAAGAAGAATTCCAGTTCCAGATTTCGTTTAATGGAACATAAAAGGTACGTCAAAAATCAAGAGCTTAAACGTTCCTCTATTGCTCAACATTGTTGGTCTTCACAACATAAGTTTAACTTTCCTTCAGCCACCATCATCCATAAATGACCTTCCATTCTTGATCTTGATTTTTGGGAAGCTTACCACATCATAAAAAATTCTCACTCCTTAGTCAATGACTTATCTAGTACTCCTTATTTTCCAAGTATTTGGAAATCTTTAATTTAATTTTTTTTTTTCACTCGCTTTTTAGTTTTTTCTTTTGCTTGTTCTCCGATAGATGTCGCTACTTGTCCACCCAGTTGGTTTGGCTGATTTCTTCTCATTGGTTGCTTTTCTTTAGGCGGGATTGTTCCCATAGCGAGTATAGACCCCTTGCATTGACGTCACACCAACGGCTGATACTCTAATCTGGTGCACACCTGGAGCCCAAACAAAACATCATAACTCCCCATTTGCTGTTTAAAGCACGTGTAGTCTTTTTGTTTAATTTTGATTTTTCTTATCCTTGCATTAATTTTCTAAGTACTTAAAAAAGAAACGCAAATTATTATATTTACAAATGTGAAAACACCACATTTGCCTTATGTTTGGGCGACAGATGAAGCATGTGACATCACGTGCAAGGGGTCTATATAAGCTTGCGTCTCTCTGTCTTTTTGCTCAGTTTTGCTATTTTTTAGCTCGCTGAGTTTTGCACTGATGAAGAATCTCGATAGTAGATTCGAAATAGCTATTTGCTACCTTCTCATACTTTATTTGTGCATTTATAATCGTTGGTTTTCTATCTTTAAACATTTGTGCACAAAGGCTTTATTTGCTATTTTAATGTATTTGGTGTCAACGGGCCTTGATTCCACTATTGCTGTTTTTATTTTTCTTCTCTTTGCTATGTCACAAATCAATAGATTTTGTAATTTACGGCTGAAAAAGTATAGGTTTTTGGAGCACTTATATTTTCTACGCGACTGTAGACGCAAAAAAGTGATTCCTAGATTTATTTCAATACATTGTAATTTATTTAATTCAAGTAAGATAGATAAGGTCTTATTTCGTTCTAAATTAGCTCTTTTATGGGCTTTGATTCAAGAGAATCGCCAGAAAATTGCTCATATAGAGCGTGAGTTATATTGCTTACATATCTCTCTTGGTAATTCTTCTCCTGATTTTGATTCTATAGACAGAATTTCATGGAATAGAGTCCTCAAAGCGTCTTCGATTCATTGCGCAGTTCTAAAAAGGAAATTTAATACGCTTTGTAATAATTCTTTCGCCAATAACTCTATAAATTTACCTTCTGTTAACAAAAATGCTGTTGTCAATCTTTCTAGTGTCGCTTTAAGTAATAATCAATTAAATGCTCTAAAATTAAACAACAATTTCTCTGTTTCTACCCCTCCTTCGTTACCCCGTCTGATTGCTCCTATTGAAAGAGTCTTTAAGCATAGCGCTATTTCTCCTTTTTAAAAAGAGTATTAGGCATCTCATTGCCAATACTGTTGATTTCAATTCGAATGTTTATAAGTCAAATCTTAATAGTGCAGTTAAACATTGTCTAAAAAGTTTGTGTTCTGATCCAAATTTGATCGTAACTAAGGCTGACAAAGGTGGTCAGATTGTTGTTCTTGACAAGTCTTCATATTTAGAAAAATCCCATAAATTAATTAATGGTGTCCCTATGTGGATATCCACAAAGACCCTTCCTCTAAGGAAATTGATACTATCAAATCTGCCATTAAGTCTTCACACATTATTCCTGCTAAATTAAAGAGTTCTCTTATTCCTTCAATTGCTCATTGTGCCAGGTTTTATGCTTTACCTAAGGTCCATAAACCTGACATTCCTTTTAGACCCATTGTTTCCAGTATCGGTACGGCTTCTTATAAACTTGCAAAATATCTTGTTTCCATATTTTCTCCTCTCTCAAGCAGTAATTCTTTCACTGTTAAGAATTCTTTTAAATTTGCTAAGAAACTTCACAGTTTTAAGCCACAAGGCCACATGATGGTTTCTTTTGAGGTTAAATCATTATTTACTAATGTTCCTGTCGAAGGTGCTTTAGATTGCCTCAAGAAAAGGCTCTGTGAATTTCATTTTCCCTTTTTCGAAATCGAGGAGCTCCTTCATCTAACTCGTGCTTGCTTATCTCAAAATACTTTTGTATTTAACGGGAATTTCTTTCGTATGATTGACGGTTTGGCTATGGGTAGTCTCTCTTAGTCCGACGTTATGCGATTTGTACATGCATTATTTTGAAATAAAATTGTTTGAAGTCTTAAAATTTCCGCTCTATGTTCATTACGTAGATGATATCTATGCTTTAGTTGAAGTGAATTCAGATATAAATCATATTCTCTCTGTCATGAATTCTATTGATTCTTGCATTCAATTTACTTTTGAAACTGAATCGAACAATCGCCTTTCTTTTCTAAATGTTCTTGTTATTCGCGATGAAGATAATTTCCAGATTACTGTCTTTCGCAAACCTTTTGCGGTCAGTCTTCCACCTCACAGATATTCTTCTCATCCTCCTAACCAGAAAGTTGGGGCTTTTAAAACTTTTGTTTTCCGGGCTTCCAATATTTGTTCAACTCCTCAGTTACTCAGTGATGAACTTAATTATCTAAAAGCTATTGCTGTTGATCATGGTTATTCCCTTAATATTATAGATTCAATTCATAGAAAATTGACAAAATCCACCCATTCTGAAAGAAAAAACTTTAATTCGAACTCCAATGCTTTGGTTGTTTTGATTTTTTCCCCAAAATCAGTCAGCAAGTTGCTAAAATTTTAAAAAGGATCGATTTCAATGTTATTTTTTCTCCTGTTAATAAAATTGCTTTTTCAAATCTTAAGCACCCCATTGATCGCTTAGATAACTGGGGTATTTACCAAATTTCTTGCCAATGTGGTCTTTCTTATATTGTTCAGACTAAACGTGCTCTCAGATTTCGTTTAATGGAACGTAAAAGGTACGTCAAAAATCAAGAGCTTAAACGTTCCTCTATTGCTCAACATTGTTGGTCTTCACAACATAAGTTTAACTTTCCTTCAGCCACCAGCATCCATAAATTCCTTCCATTCTTGATCTTGATTTTTGGGAAGCTTACCACATCATAAAAAATTCTCACGCCTTAGTCAATGACTTATCTAGTACTCCTTATTTTCCAAGTATTTGGAAATCTTTAATTTAATATTTTTTTCACTCGCTTTTTAGTTTTTGTTTTGCTTGTTCTCCGATAGATGTCGCTACTTGTCCACCCAGTTGGTTTGGCTGATTTCTTCTCATTGGTTGCTTTTTTTTAGGCGGGATTGTTCCCATAGCGAGTATAGACCCCTTGCATTGACGTCACACCAACGGCTGATACTCTAATCTGGTGCACACCTGGAGCCCAAACAAAACATCATAACTCCCCATTCGCCGTTTAAAGCACGTGTAGTCTTTTGTTTAATTTTGATTTTTCTTATCCTTGCATTAATTTTCTAAGTACTTAAAAAATGAAACGCAAATTATTATATTTACAAATGTGAAAACACCACATTTGCCTTATGTTTGGGCGCCAGATGAAGCATGTGACGTCACGTGCAAGGGGTCTATATAAGCTTGCGTCTCTCTGTTTTTTTGCTCAGTTTTGCTATTTTTTAGCTTGCTGAGTTTTGCACTGATAAAGAATCTCGATAGTAGATTCGAAATAGCTATTTGCTTCCTTTTCATACTTTATTTGTGCATTTATAATCGTTGGTTTTCTATCTTTAAATACCAAGAAGAGATTATTTCTTTTTTCAAATAACATAATTCACTCCTCTAAATTTTTTCTAAATGTATTTGTGAATGTTTAATAATCTGTAAATTTGTAAGTTAATAGTCTCTATTACTTCCCCCAATTTGAACTTTCCACTTTCCATAGTTTACGAGTAAAATGGCTGTGACAGGCAGACACAGGAGTGATCTTATAATGGTTCCGTATTCACATTTTATGTATCCACCCAGTGTTTTATAATTTTTAACAGAATTACATATTCTAATGTTTACAGATCATGTAGTCATGTATGAAACATCCCATATGATAGTCCATGCCTTTCTCTATATATATATTTAAGTTTTGTTCTTCTTTGAGAAATTGTTTTGCAATTAAACTGCTGAAAAGCTAGTCTGAAGTTTTGTTGTCGCTACAATCAGTTGTTACAAGAAATCTGAGAAGTAAGTTTTATTACATATATTTTCATCTTTGACATTTTAATAACAGGATAATAATGGGACATACTGTTGTGTAAAGCTTTAATTCTTTTTCTTTATAGTCCAAATTTTTGCTTTCTAACTCTAACCTCAAAGCAGAGAGGGCACTTTCAATTACTGTCTTAGAAAACTTTCAATTTATCTAGTGTTTGATAACTATTATGAGATACGGGTTTTTTAATTTTCCCGTGAATTGGGGGAGGCCTTTAATTTTACTGTTAAAATAAAATAATTTGTAGCTTTTAAAGTATTAGGTACAATAGCTTAATTTTATGTTTCTTCATAAGTCTGCGAGGACTGTTTCTCACAGAAAAGTTTATGATTTCACGAATTTCCTAAAATCCTGTCTCTAGGAACTAATAAGGGAAAATATTCCCTCCTCTATGAAGAATTGCCCTTTTTGGCCTGGAACAAAAAGTAAAAAGGTAACCAAGAAAAAACGATGAAGTTGAGCTCCAGTACATTTACGATATTTGTGCAAGTACAGGGTTGTTATAATTAAAGTTCGCCTATTCAGAAGGCTCTGGAGCCGGTTCTATTGCTCCAAACGAAACAAAATTTCACTAGTACATAGTTAAAGAGATGCGCTCTGCGGAAATCGAAAAAAAAATTAGTCAATTTTTTATCACTAGGTGGCGCTGCGCCAATATTTAAGGCGATGTTTGCAGATTCATTATATCAGTATTAGTCAATCCAGACAAAACACAAAAATTTAAAAGTTTCAAAAACTTCAACGAGCTGCGAATTATTATAATTAAGTTCACCTAATCAGACAGCTCTAGAGCCTGACCTGACTCCAAACAATACAGAAAAATGAATATCATTTCATGTGATGTAATCTGCATCAACAAAAATAAAACATGTCACTCGACAATAAGGAAATAACGAAGAATAGCATGACGCATGCGCATGCTCAATGAATCCTCCGCCATTTTTAATAATGCATTCCATTCTCAGAATTGTGCTTTCTACAGCATTGCGTAAACTGTCCTGTAAGATTGAGCGAATGTGAAGTCTAATGCTGTGTTTCAGATCAGAGATTGTCTGACATCTGTTTTTATTGTCAGAATCTTTAAAAATCCCCCAAAAATAAAGGAATCTGCAAATATTGTCTTAAATATTGGTGTAGCGCCACCTACTGACAAAATTTTAAACTAATTTTTCTTTTTTATTTTCGCAGAGCGCGTATCTTCATCTACGTACTAGTGAAATTCTGTTTCGTTTGGAGCCATAGAACCGGCTCTAGAGCCTTCTGAATAGGCGAACTTTAATTATAACAACCCTGTATTATTGACTCTGGCAAAGAATAATTTAGAACCGAAATTGATTCAGAAAACGAGTGATCAGAAAATATCTAACTTTTGATTAAAAGATTTGTATTCAGTGTTGATTTCAAGAAACGTACCGGGGGGACATTCTCCATCCCCCCCCCCCCCGGAAAATTATAGATTTTGTGTTTTCAGTGCTCAAAAAGTAAAATACAATTCTCTCCTGGAACTGTATAATGTCCCCCCTGGAATCACTGAAGTCCTTCCCTGAGAAAAGTGTCTGAATTCAAGATTATTTGTATTAACTTTAATTTTAACCATATTACACTGATTTTACATGTATATCATAATTTTGTGTAGCCATACGTTAAAAGTATTCTGTTTGTCATCTAAATTATGCATAGCATTTAACAACCTAGTCTTAAAAACTAACTATAAAACTTGTAAATGAAGGCAACGGTACTTATGTATAGACTTATGTGTATTAATTGTTTGAATAGTTAATAAACATAAATATTTCTGAAAATAATATTTTTCTTTAAGTTCCATTTGACTATGTAACCTAAATGTAATGGTTATTAATTTTTTAAATAGCTACTTTGAAAGAAAGTATCTGGTGATTTACAGATATTAAAATACCTATCAAACATTGGATACAACATATCAAACACTGGGTACAGCATATCAAAAACTGGGTATATTGATATAACATTTTAAATTTTGAATTTTTTTTTTTTTTTTTTTTTTTTTTGGCAAAAACATTTTTATTTTTTAGGTTATCAGACACTGGGTACTTTACCTTATTTGTTTTATGTAGGTTAGGTAATACTTGTTTTATATATTTTAATTTTATTGATTAGAAACATGTTATATCAAGCAATGCTATTGCTTGCATCGATTATATCGATGACATCCTAATGTTTATAATCATAGATTTTCTAATTAAAATAAAATTTCAAGCGAAGACTTTTAAGGGATATTAGATGTGGGCCAAATGTCTCATTCAATGATACCTCATTCATCGTTGTATCCTACATATTAGTTAAATTTAGTATGCAATGCCCGGTGTGTACAAAACAACTTATCCAATGATAAGCTATTCATCGTTGTACACTACATATTAATTGAAAAAACGACATCTTGACAACAGAAATAATGTGTATGATAAGAAGAATTTATTAAATTGAAAGAGTCTCTTTTAAAAACGGCACACTATGCAAAAAAGAACAAAAAAAAATAAATTGAATTAAACTTTATAAATACTGAATGCGTTGCTGAAATGTTAAAATATTTAATCAAACGATATGTGAAATTAAATCCTTTTGAATATCTATTTAAAGCTTCCTCTTAGAGTACTTGCATTTTTTTTTCTCATAATTCAAAAAAATGTACAGCATGTGGGGGAACAGAAGAGTATTGATATGTATTTAAAAAGCATTTACGTGTTTGTGATAGGCTATAAAATCTTTTAATGGAAACTTTGATGAAACCTATTTATATACTTTACTTTAAAGTTTTCACAATAAATTATTTTCAAAAAGGTATTTAAATCAGGGATGGAAGAAATTATTTTTGAAAAGGTATTTAAATCAGGAATGGAAGCTTAAAAAATAAATAAAACGGTTTAAAATTAAAACGACATTTATTCTAAATCCAAGCTTAACCCTGGTAATAAAATTATTGCTTTCATTATTGGTGACAGATTAGCTATTATTCTTAATCACCGAAAAACTGATGTTATATATGAGGGGTTCACAACTATAGTTGACCAAGTCTATTTTTGTCTATTGTAAATAATAACACTTTAAATATGTTAAGAGTGCTAGTCACTCAGCGCCCGAATTCTCCTCGGTATTGTTAAGTCTGTGAGCGCTTTATGCATTTTTATATTGAAAATATCTCCTTAAGGAAATTATAGTTTTAAGTTTTTTTTTTTTTTTTTTTTTTTTTTTTTTTTTTTTTTTTTCAATGTTCTCTTCTTAAAGGGTACTACTTTTTTTTTCTTAGTAGTCAAAATATTTCTCAGATTTATGCTCAGTTTAATATTTTATGTTTTAAAAACTAACGAACTGGAAGTAAAATTTTAACACTTCATATAAAATTATGTACAGGTTTCAGAAATATTTTGGAATCTAATGGAAAGAAAGAAATCCTTTACGAAGAGAACACTGAAAAAGGAATTTAAAAATATTAATTCCTTAAAAATATATTTTGAAATACTCAGAGACTTAACATTACGAAAGGGAATTTTGGCCACTGAGTGACTGGCACTCTTAATAAATAATTAATTCAGGCTAAGTGACTTATAAGGATTATATGCGTCAATGTTCAATTTAAAGTATAATTTTTATAGTGGCCTACTTTTACAAATGACAAATTAATATTTCCGTTGTAAATTTATACGGTTTTTTTCCCAAAAAAATGAGGATTTGGTCCAGTATGGTTTTGAAATTTCCATATGTAAATAAAGATTCGTTTATTTTGATAACAAAAACTCTTGATTTTGATTCATGTACTTATTTTACTTTTTTCTCTAAATACAAAGAGTGAATCATTTTAACAGTTATCGTAAATCATGCAGTGTATACCAATGCTATCATTATCGTCATCTTTGTCATCATAATGTACTTTGCAAGATGTACTTGAGGAATAGTATTGGTCTCTACGGGATGATTCTTGAAGTATAATGATGAATTGGCTGAATGCATGACAAAAAATCCATTATATCTATATTTTTGGTCAAAGTGTTTTCCCTACGTCCCTCCTACAATGCATTTTAGCTGACATTTGACAAAGAACTTAAATTGTTTCTACGAGCCCCCTTTTCGAAAATGTTGATCTTCATTTAAGGTCTTTTTTGATTAGTAACATGAAGAGAGAATCTTTTACTAATCACACCCGCCGAACATCCATCCAACTAAAACAAGCACAGTTAGTATCCTTCTTTCTGTTTGTGATTATTTGTTCTAAAGCTATTCTAGAAACAAAGTTGGAATTCATAACTTTAATGACATGAAATTTAGGACATTCCCCCTTTGCGTTAACAATAGTTTCCTTCCAGTCTCCAGAAACATAGATGTGTTATTTCTTTCTACTTTCTACTTCAGTCAGACATATTCTACGTTGTTTGGAAAGAAAGAGTGACCGTACACTATGAATTTGAGGTCAGTTGACTCTACTGTTATGTTTGTACTATTAACTAGTTTTAACAGCTTAAAATACATTTTGACGTTCCTATTTTGACCACCACAAGCATGAGAATATAGAATAATTTTCTTATGTTTAGAGGCTTTATCTCTTAGGTGTATTGCAATAAAGGCAGAAAGTTCCCCCCTCTATTTCCTTCCAGCCGAAATCTATCCCATATTATTATTAATGGAATACACTTGAAGTATATAAACATATAAATTATCCATATCCAAGCGCCTTTAAATTAAAACATTTTTGTATCGAATTATTTTTATTGTTTTTCAGCTCAATTATTATATTTTCTTCATTTAACTTTTGTTGTGCTCATCATCACCTACCTGCTTCCATGTTAGCATTTTGTTTTTTTTAAGTCATCTCATCTCATCTCAAATAATAACAATTTTTTTTGTCATTGTTATAAACACCTCTAGCAGTTTTTATGCTGCAAAGATTGCATTTCTCATACTTGCAGCTCTTCTTCTTTATCCCATGCAATTCTGTATTCTGTGTTTAGTTTTCTAATATATGTTAGTGAATATGGTTTTTTTTTATCTAATTCTCATTGGATGTTTATAAAGCAGAAATTAGTTTTTGCAACTTTCTCGGGTGCTCTATATTGCTGTTGTTCCACTCTCCATATGCAGTATTTTATTATTTAACCTAGTACGTGATTTCAGTGAAATTTGATCAGTTACCATTCACGCTCCCATTGCTCGCATTATGATCAGCCGTGCCTTCTGCTTGTTAGTTTGAATTCATTTAAAACTTGCTACGAATACTGATTTGAAACTTTGATTTCGTACGAACTGTGAGCTTTTTAATAAACATAATTTTTTCGATAAACATTGTAAAAATATCACATTTCTTCCTATTTTCGATTAATGTCGGAATCTAATAGAACTAGCTGAAATAACTATATTTTGTTATTTACCTTTTAATTTTCAATAAATCCGATCCAGTTGATCTCGACAGATTCTTCCCGGGGAAGGAGGGCAGCGGTCGACTAAGCTTGTGGTATTTCTGGGTGTCCGATATGTTCGTGTCTGCCTCGGTGTGGACTTTTCCGTTCGGCTTATGCTGGGTTTTCCTAGGTTCTTCTTTCTTCTCACGGGGTTCCCGGTCATGAATTCCTGTTTCGCCGAACTATCATTTACTGTCATCTGTACCTATAATTAAATATTTCCGTTGGGAAAAGGTTTGTAGTCACTTTCGATTTACTTTAAGATAAAAAAAAAAATACCAAGCCTTCCATTTTGTTTCCTTTCGAAACATAACTAGTTCAAATCTAACCCCAAACCAGAAATCCATTAGTAAATGTGATTAAGGAGTCACCTTACTTAGTAAGTGTCAAATCACCAAAACGCCAATCTGTCTTACTTCCGCATAAATCTTTTCGCTTTCCTTTTTTTCAGTTTAAAAATTTTGCTAAGCATTTTTCTGTTTAACTATTTATTGACGAATTTTTAAAAAAATGTTTTTATTATTGTATTTTAAATAAAATATTCAAAGAAATTCAGATTCTTAAACATTTTTTACCATATATTTACATGATTATCACATATATACATCTGTGAATACTCGGCGAAACCGCAATGGATCGTTCCTGATTTGGACTTATCGAGATCCACCAGATCCTTGATATGAGATGATCTGATCTCACTTAAAATCAGCCAGCAAGCCTATCTACCCTCGAAACATGCATGGTCACAGTGACGTCACAATGACATCACTGTGAGTCACTTTGGTCACATCACATCTGTGATCAAAATGCCAACACTCAGTGACGTCACATTGTGACTGAGATATGACTTTCTTAAAAATTTTTAGAAAATCACAAGTATTCTTCGAAACATGTTATTTACTTTTAAAAACATGTTTCTGGCAATTTAAATATCGTCGCTTTTGTCACAGTTTCATCAGAATGTTAATGTCAAAATAGTCACAAATTAGTCACACCGTGACATCACAAAAAAGCTCTAAAACGGCCATAAAGACTTCACATTTTAGTCACTGTGACTTCACATCGACGTCACGTGACGTCACATCAACAATCGATGGTCACAAATTCACAATGTGACTTCACAACGACGTCGCAGTGACGTCACCATGCCTTACGGGTACGTTCATTTTACGCAGAACGTTCCGGAAAAAAATGACATTTAAATCAAGATTATGCTAATCATTCGATAATGTTCGTTTTTTTTAACCACTTGGAAAATGGTTGTTGTTTCTGGCCGAGAATAGACCTTGTGGTGTCCGCATTTTTTTTAATGATTAGACCAGAAGTATTAATATTTAATCCATGGAGTACATAATAAGTGACTCTGTTATACACAAGCCACGTTATGATCATTATAAAAATGACGCTTTTCGCTGATTTTTATTAATTCAGTGGAAACCATTCAAACATTTTGCTTTGTGCAATGTCCGCATTTTATTTGCTTATTGTCCGCATTTTTTCTGTTTTATATTTTATTTATTTATTTATTTACTTTACGAAATTCTTTACATTTAGAAGACGTTTTATTATAATGAGAAACCAAAATATCGTTGTTAATAAAAAAGAAAATAAAAAAAAGTTACAAAATGAAGCAAATTATCAGATACGGAAAAACTCAATCCAAAGAAAAACGTCGTATGAAAAATCGTCTTTTAAAGCAAAAAAAAAGAGGTTTTATTATCGAGCCCACCAATTACGAAATGTGTAACGATTTCGAAAAACGAAACAATGTTGAACCGATTGATTGCAAGAAAACATATTTATTTTATTTTATTTTTTAAATAGGTCTTATTTTAGTCTTTGAAGAAATCATTTTTCAAATTATTGTTGTAATTTCTTAATTCATTATTATTATTATTATTATGCATGTTTGATGTCATCTAACACTCTTTGTCTTATGCAGAAAAGTTATCAAAATGTTGTTATAAATTTGAATTTTGCCTTTCATGTAATTTTACGCTAATTAAATTAAATAGATTTTTGATTTTATATCCTAAGAAAAAAACTTTGTAATAGTATATAATGCAAATTGAAATATGAAAATCCATACATAATGAAAATATTTGTTTAATTGTCATTATTTTAAAAGCCTGTTTCGATTTTCAATCTGTGTTTGTAAGAATTTAATATCCAAATGCTATATTCTACGAGTTATAATCAAGATGTATATTTTATATTAATCATGCTACGTTTCAATATATCTAAAAAAAGGAAAAGTGATTTATTATAATATATAAGTGAAATATGACGTAAGTTTTATACGCTGATATCATTTTATTTTCGAAACAAGATAACAATATACAAAAATAAAATATATTTTAAGAAAAGAAATAAATTTATGTGTGTTCATCATTTTCTTTGAAAAACTAGGTACATACTCGTGTACTTCGCAAAGAAATACAACGCTTTCATTTTTAAATGAAAATTCTGAGAACAAATTTCTATTAAGCATTTAACTGATCAAATATTCTTGAAAAAAAACTTTCAAACAATGCCTGTTTTTTTTTTTTTTTTTTTTTTTTTTTTTTTTTTTGTTACAGAACTTTTAATCTTCAACCACCGGTTTTGCAAAATAGAAATTTTCGCATAATTGAATCAGGTAAATTCTGGGATTAAATATTGCAAAATTTAGAATAAAAACTTACTGGTGAGAATAATAATTTATGATTGGAATATGGAAACCAGTATGTGGTATGGGCAAATCGGCACAGATGTCATATACGCACCACATTTGCACGTGTTTTTCCCCCTCCAATTTGGCGAAAATTCTGTTTTTGAATAAAAATTACAAATTGCATGTAATAACAGCACATGATATTTTATTGCAATGTAAAAATAAAATAACGTGAAAAAAATGAAAGAGATTCTAGCATTTTTAAAAAGTAAATAAAAATAAATAAATGATAGTTTGATATGAATAATTATTGACATAGTATATAATAAAAATTATTTAAAGAATTACAATAAAAAATAACAGTAATTAAACATGAATTTAATAAAAAGGGAAACCATAAATAAACAGTTATAAATAATAAACTGAATAAGTAAAAAACAGTAAATATTAATACTTTTAACCATATTAAATGCATGCAACTGCATCATTTAATCAGCACATTTCACTGAAATGTGCTGATTAAATTCACTTTTCCGGTTAATCAATTTTTATAAACTTATTAAACGGATCTCCTGTTTGGCACAGGTGAGCAACGCCAAATTGGCGGGGGAAAAACACGTGCAAATGCGGTGCGTATAAGACATCTGCGCCGGCAAATCATAATTGGCTAAAACACTTTGTCCGTATAACGTAGAGACCAATCAGGGAAGCGGTTAAAACTACCAGACCAGCACAACAATGCCTAGATTTGATATTGCGGAGTAAGATTTAACCCGGGCCTGACCTCAGTTTAACCCTTTATCTACCACATCATGAATTCATGAAAATTTGACATTCTAAAGCATTTTGCGTAAATTGTTTAAACTAAATTAAAAGATTTACATAGTTATTTAATAAATTTTTGAAGGATTGAAATATTTAGAAGGATTTATTAAATTCGAATTTACAGGGATTTTGTGCAGTATTCATAACCCCACTCAAATCTTTTATTTTAAATTGTTTTCTTAGTATTTTGTAGAGTTATAAAATGTACAAATATGATGTTCTTACAATATAAATATAGAAATGTTTCCGAATTGAAAAATTCACATCCCTCTCCCTCAGCGCCAAGAAAGCTGAAAAGATACAACTGCAAAATAAATCATCCTTTTAAAAATATTTTTGTTTCGTGTAACCAATATTGCTTTTGGAATAGGATAAAGTAATGTATCTGTAACTCATTCTAAACAGTATTACAACTAACTGACGTATTAAAAGAATATTATAATAAGTAATTTTTATGGTACTTATAAATACCGTCGGTATATAAAGGGTTAATGAGGTCAATTAATTTTCCATTTCACTGGCTATGTGATATCGAAAGACAAGTGGGTAAGTGAGATCGCAGATCGCATAGAGGGTTTTGTTTAATATTTCTTTCAAAACAACTGATCCTTTAATTAATAAATCCAAATTGTTCATTTATAGTTATTAAATTCTTACATAGATGGTAGCCCCGATAAATTTAATTTTGAAATAATTATAAAAGGAAGTTATTTATTTTAATCAAATTAAAAATGTTCAATTCAAATTATTTAAATAAAATTCAAAATTTTTTGAAAATACAAAATTAAAAGAAAAAATAGCGGATATATAAATAAAATTTTTAATTTCTAAAAACGAAAAAAGTTGTTTCAACGAAATTTAAAATACTGAATCATTAATAAATCGCAATAGTTTTTAAAATAGAAAGGAACTTTGATTCCAAAAAATATTATGAAGGTAAGTGATAAAAAAATAATATACACCTTTAAACTGGCAAAAAATACGAAATTTCTTTTGGGTGGCAATCAGTTCGTCGACAATCATTTCGTCGACACCACTTTGCCGGCATATCATTTTATCGACATGTACACTATGTCGACACAGCAATTCGTCGATATGTACACTCCGTCGACATATCATTTCGTCGACATATATTTCTGATATGTATTGCACATAAGTATTAACGTATTAATAACTAAATAGTGCTAGTTTAGTCATTTTAGTAATGAACAACCTACAAAAATAGTTAATTGTTAATATAATTCTATTTAGAATCAATATTTAGTAATGAAAGCATACAAATAAACAAAATAGGGAATCTAAAAAAAAATTAGCAATTGGTATATCAATAACTAATAAAATATTTATAAAATTAATTAATTATTCAAGCTAATTCCTAATTGCTTAATCATAGGATTAATATTTTAATTATTTCAGAATGGGTTATTTAAAATGGGCGATTATTTAAGATGGGCGATTTTTATGCGTTTATGAATAAAAATGAAATGATGAATGAGTTCCTTTAGATCCCTTTAGATATAAAAATTTAATGTAGTTTTTTATGAAAATTTTTGTAAACTTTTCTCAGGATACAAAGTTTATAAAACAATAGTTATAATAAATTATTGTTTCCTATTTGAATTAATTATCAAATATTTTTTATTTTTGAGAATATCTCATACATTCTTTATATAAATACATTTAAATTATGAATAATTCTGTTATTGATAAAAATGTTTTAAAATTATTGTTTTTCCAAACCAAATTTATCCTCAGTTTGGCTTATAATTGCAAAAATATCATTTTATAGAAAGTCAAAAGAAATTTTCCCGCCAGCAAACAATTTGGAATGCAAACGCCTATTGTGTACTGATCCGTCGACGAAATGATATGTCGACTATCTGTACCTGTCGGCAAAATGCTATGTCGACGAAATGTATCTGTCGACGAAATGCTATGTCGACGAAATGTACCTGTCGACGAAATGATATTTCGATGAAGTGGTGTCGACGAAATGATATGTCTACGAAATGATTGTCGACGAAGTGTACCACTTCCATTACTTTTAATTAAATCCATCTTGATACAAGCGTTTCAACTCCCAGCAGCGGGACTCAAACTAAAAACCTTCTGTTTACAAGCGAGATGCTTTACCTCCGAGATATGATGTCTACACGTTAAAAGTTAAAATTAAGGTTCTTTTTTAAAATTTAAGTTGCAAAAATAAACGGTTGACATTGAAAAAATTAATTCGAATAAATTATACACTTTTTAAAAATTTTATGATTTGTCGTTCACATGAGGAATTTAGTTGTAAGTACGCAAAATTTGTTTGTAATACTGTTGTATTAAAACAGGGTAAAAATATTAATTATAAATAATTTTAAATAGATTTCTAAATGTAAAATATGAATATTATATTTTTATTCGATAAGATTTTTTTTTCTTGTGTAAAATTGATTTTTTCCCATTTAATATTTAAATTAAATCTGTTCATTTAAAATATATTTTAAATTTTAATATTTTTTATATTTTTTGTAAGCAACTTTATATATATATTTATATATATATATATAGTACCATTAAAAGTAGACAAGATTCACCAATGGATTTTATCAATAAAACAAATAAACAAAACGAAGAATTACAATTGAATTGAATTATAATAAAAAAAAATAGTGAAACGAGTAAATCTGAATAAATAAATAAATAAAATGAATGCAAATGTAATTTGTAGCCCCAAAAGCAGATTCGTCAGGCCCCAAATGCTCTGGAACTACAAATGAAGTGTGCGGTTTCATCCACGCATTAGCCATGAAATAGCAAAATAATACGTATTTGGGGCTACCAGCACACAAAAACCGAATTATTAAACAAAGAACAGAGTAATAAATGGTGGAAAAAATCAAATATATATATATATATATTAAAACAGTAACGTGCAGCAAATAGTATCAGTAACATAAGCACAAACTAACCCTATTTTTGCACGTGGAAAGGATAAACTTTACATTCGTATATAAATTGGACAAAAAGTAAGATAACAAAATATTGAGAACAAAAACAACTTATCTGTTGATCACCAATCATGAAGAGGACTTCGCAATAAAATTATTAATAAATTATTGATGCATTAAGCAATAGTTAATTATACAAGCTGACATACTAACACAGGAGAAAAATCAGTTCGTTCGCAATGCACGCATCGGAACTTCGCCAAATCAGTAGGGTTGCTCTATTTAAATAGAGAAAGCCAAGCGCGCCAAGCAGCTAAATAAATGAGTTGAAAAAAAAACTTGCTATGATTTAAAGTGATACAAAATATTGAAGACAATAGAGAAACTTAATAATAGTAGCAGTAAATATATTGTTATTTTACAAAAAGGAGTTAAAAGTAAGTAAAAACAATAGTTAAATCCACATGTAGACTAAGAAGTAACCATAACAAGAAAACGCTGAATGGAAATATAATTGAACCAGAGAAAATAATTAATAATCGATCATAACATGAAATTAAATTAATAAAATAATTAAAAGTAGAATTAAGTAATAACATCCATATTAACATATAACTTAAAATACCATTTTATTACTTTAATCAGTAACATTTATTTTGACTTTACATGATTAAAAACACATTATCTTAATATAGGATAATAAAAAATTTTAAAAAAAATATGTAAAATAAAATAAAAATAAAATTTAAAAAAAATAATATTAATAGTAATAATATTATTAATAATAATACCAAAAATTATATCAATAACATTAAAATTAATACGGTAAATATAATATAGCTATTTAACTATAAATATAACTAGACAAATATCCATATATTGGTGTCAATTAAACAATATAAATTTATGTTAAAATAAAGAACCCACTCTCAAATATTTTTTTTAATTAACCTTTGCGTTTTTATCCAGACAACACCACCCTCCTCCGTACTCTAACATCTACCCTCCCAACCAACCTATATATATTTTTTTTATTACTTTTTTAACATTTTTAATTTTTTATTATTATTTTTATGTTTTATAATTTTTATATAGTTTTATTATTTTTATATATCATGTAATATCTAATTATAAATTAAAGAATAGATGATTTTTTTAGGATAACCATTATTTATAGCATCATATACAAGCTTTTTAATATTAGTATTAATTAAATAAGAAGAACATAGACATTTTATTATATACAAATGGTTAAGTATTATATTACGATATACAGAATTATGAAGACATGATTTAAAATTAGTAAAGGTATTAACTTTAAAATTAAATTCTTTCCTTATGTCATAAATATCAGTTATAAATTTGTTCTCTTTTAATATAATTTTAATATCTAAGAAGTTGATAGTATTATTAAAAAGTAGGTTTTTTGAAAGTTCTAGATTGGAAGGATAATCAACAGGGAATTGAGATATACAGGTGTTATCAGTATCAATTAAAATTACATCATCTATATATCGATATAAATGTATTTTATTATTTAAATAATGAAGTTCAAAGTAATATATATATATATATATATATATATGGGGGAGCGATTCTTTCTCCAACAGCCAAGTATCATGTCTTGTAAGGTTCTTCATATCGCAACTCTGATAGAAAAGGTCTTTAGAAAGCAGACGATTTTCTGAAAAAAACTCCATTCAGACGAAAAGCCGAAGAAAAAAGTAATGAACGGAAGAGATCGTTGGATGGAATGTGGAGAGAGTTGGGGTTGACTTTAGAAGAATGTTGATTAAGATGACGCGATTAAGATGTTTTAATTAAAGTTTCCTTTTGAATGTTCGAAT
>CAXHSM010001254.1:0-20000 GCA_964019185.1 Maratus speculifer | reverse complement strand
ACTATAAAAGATAATCTTATTACTACGCCTAATTAAGTTTTATGTGACGCTAAACGATATTTAAAGATGCACTATTTTTATAATCAGCACCAATTTAAATTAACTAGTATATCTGCAGATCAAGAGCCTCAACGTCAGCTTTTCTTTTTCTTTTCTTTTTTTTTTTTTTAAACACACTTAGCGTAATATTCAACTTCTTGGAAACTGTAATTTAAAATTTTCGAATTACGTAATTATTTATAAGAATAAAATAAGAATAAGAAATTTTAAGCCATCAAAAGCCGTTAAATTAAAGATTTAGTTATGTTAGGATATTCTGAAAAATTCATGATCTATTAATTTTGTTTTTTTATTACACCACAGTAGATTACTTCAGGGGGGCGGAGCCCCCCTGAACCCCCCGTAGCCTCATTAAATTTAAATTTCTAACTTTCTATCAATCTGCTAACGGTTATCGTATACTTTGTATTTCTTTCTACATTTTGATTTATAAGGATAAGTGACAGTTTTAATAAGCATTTTTCATTATCCTCATACTTCTAGATACCTGCCCACCAAAAACACCTAAATCTGATGTATCAGGAACTTTTAAAAGTGTAAACTCAGTAATCTAGGGTTTTACAATTTTGTTTACGAAAAAAAAAGAAGTTTTGATTGCATTTTGTGGCAGTTATCGGGGACTGACAGATAGACAGAAGAACAGACTGAGAGATGGAAAACAATAAATTTTGCGTCGCCAAAATAAGCCTTCAGGCCTTCACTGAAGTTTCGACAATGACGTCATTATTCATGAGTTATTGCTGTCCATGTTTCTTGTATTTTTAACGACAACTGTAAAATACCTGTTTTATTTCAATTATGACGTCAAATTTTACCAATTGAAATATTTGTTAAAAATATAATTATTTTTTATTTCTTTTACTTCTAATTATGCCCCCATTTTTGTCAGAAAAATTCTTATTAACGAAACAAATTTCCGTGTTTAATATTTAACAAAATACTATTTTTATTTTTATTTTAATTCTGACGTCATATTTATTTTTTCTTAGTTTAATTTTTCGAATGGAAATTGCTCAATTCAAACTTATTGCCGTTGAAAAATTATTCAAGATTTTTTTTTGGCAACGATAAAGGAAATTGGTTAAATTTTATCTAAAAAATCGCTCTTGATTCTGTATGAAAAAGAAGGAAATTTTGAATTATTAAGGAAAATATTTGAATAAAATTAATAAAACATAGCCAATATTCTCTTGTGGGCTATGTTATATTTATCCGCAAAGATACAAATACATTAATTAATTCATCAGTTTTGACGTTGACTTCATTTAAATTTTCGTAACCGCTTTCAAATTTATAGCATTAAAATATTATAAGGATTAGGATGAATGGTTGCTTGGCAACCATTAAGAGAAAATAAAGAAAATGAAATACATACATTTTAAATAAGTAAATCTCTAAAACAAATCAGTTTATAATATTGGAACACATTTATAAAAAATCTCCAAAATTTACAGTAATAACTTTAAAAATCTGACAAATGCATAGACAAATTTTCAAAACAATACGAATAATTTAACTGGTAAATTTCAGTGTCCATTTATCATTGAATTCCATTAATGAAATGTGTCATTTTCTCTTAAAGAAAAAAAATGAAAATCATTGGATTTGCCATAGAAAAGCATTATTGCGCAAAATAAAATACTCTATATTTTCCGAACGAATGAATCAAATCTAACAAAAAACTATACAGATTAATCCCAGTGCCTCACTAACATACCCACTTAATTTCAAGCCAATCGGATGTTTTTTGCGTTAGTTATCGCGGAACAGACAGACAAAAACCAAGAAATTTCGTGTCTCCAAAGTAAGCCTTCACTGACGTTTCGGCAATTAAAAAGACAGATTAGGATAAAATTTGAAAAAGTTATACAGAATAGCAATATTTGGTATTATATAGACTTCATATGTTTTTTAAATTTTATAGTACACCCATTCATACTTTTCTAGCATATACACAAAGTAAAACACACTAATTTGTTTATACGCAACCCTATGTTGTATAGTTTTTTTTACAAAGTCTTATTATTCATTTAGCAACTTTTTAAAATAATACAATTAATAATTCATATTTTCATTGTAAGGAACCCTCTGAGTGCGAATAATTCTCGTACTTGACAGTTTATTGTATCTAAATATGTAAAAATTAATTTTTTATTGCTCCATTATTGGATGTAACCTCCTAACTTTACCACAAAAAGTAGAAATAAATTTAAATATAGGACTATAGTTAAGCTTTGATTATTAATTATGTGCATGCAAAGTAACAATTATGCATTTTTTCTCTTATGATGATACATATTCTAAAAATTGATAATTGTGTCAATACGTTTTTATATTTTTTAAAGTAAATTTTTAGTTTAAATCTAGGTTATATTAGGTTTCTAAGAAACACTAGTTTTCCAAAAGTTTTTAACTTGCATACAGATACGGCTTTAAAATTACTGCTTTAATCTCAAGGTATTTAATTAAACAATAAAGTTTAACCGTTATATATAGAGAAAAAATTTCGAACGCTATTTATTTTACTCCCATAATTTGTTAAGCTGTGTTTGCCATTACTCGAATAAATGGGTATTTCAACAATTTCTTTTAATTTCAGTCAATTGGAAAGTGCCATTTATTTCTCAATAATACATTTTTCAAAGTTATTTATTAATATTTTTGCAATCCTCATGTTAATGGTCGAATCAAAATACTTCATAAAATATTTTCAAGAATATAAGATTAAGAAACTGTCTGTTAAACATAAATATTTGTCAATAGATAGCCTGTAGCAAATTTGCATCCGAAATTTTTAACTCGACTTCGTCTTCAGAAGAAAATTGCATTCCTTCATCTCCAATCAAATGATCCATTTAAACTCAGAAAAAGTAAACAAAAAGTGTGAGATACGAGGAAGGAACAGCCAAGAAAAGTTTAACGGCTGTCCTTCAAAGCGATGGGTATGACGTTTGGATGTGAAGCTAAGAAAGCTGAGAATGTGACGTGTTTCTGTCATGCCTTGTGATCTCAGCGATATGTAGCGCATGCCAAAAGATGCTTCTTCAGTGCGCGTCTTGCTAACGTATATCCATCAACGGTAATTACATTTATGTCCATAAATTAAGGATAATTCAGAATCACATGGAAATCAAACTCTAAAGTAAAAATTTCACTTGCAGAATCATCACAGACATCTTCAAGACTAATATGCAAATTTCTGAAAGCCACCAGATGGCGCAGATAGTACGTCACAATGACGAAATTGTGAAAGAGACGTATATAAGGAACGGTGGCAAAGAGTTAAAACTGTTAGCAAGCATTTTCTAAGCTTCGCAGTGTCAAAACCGAACAGTTATGAAACAGAGGATACATGTGGATGATATTTTACATGGTAGAATTATCGGCCGTCTGGAATGTGGGAGTACTCAAATGGAAATATCCGAGGAACTTGGAATTGCCCAAAGTGTAATCTCTAGACTTTCGAAACGATTCCAAGTTGATGGAAATGTCAGTAGACGTTACAGTACAGGTCATCCCCGAGTTACAACCACGAATGAAGACTGTTATTTGGCAGTAATTGCCAAAAGAAACAGACGGGGCACAGCATTAGACCTGTCTCGTCAGCTATCTTCAGCCACGGGTACGACTGTTTCAAGGCAAACTGTGTACAGACGGTTGGGATATATTGGTCTATATGCTCGCACGCCTATTAGATGTGTTCCGCTCACGGCAACTCACTGTCGCCTGCGGTTAGCTTGGAGTAGAGAACATGCATTGTGGACATCGTCACAGTGGGCTTGAGTAATGTTTTCCGACAAGTCCAGGATTAACTTGCAGTCTGATTCACGTCGGACTTTCATATGGAGAGCGCCAGGCACCCGTTACCACCAAGACAACATCATTGAACGACATCGTTTCGGTGGTGCAGGATTGCTCGTTTGGGGTGAAATTCTACTGGGCTCCAGAACAGATCTACATGTTCAGACTGGAACCATGACAGGCCAAATTTATCGGGACATCATTCTGGAACAACATGTACGTTTGTTTAGGGATGCCATGGGCTCAGAATTTGTGTTTATGGATGATAAAGCCCGTCCTCATCGAGCAAACATAGTAAATGAATGCCTTCAAGCTGAGGATATCACTCGTATGTATTGGCCAGCATTTTCGCCTGATTTAAATCCGATAGAGCATGTATGGGATATGCTTAGCCGACGGGTTGCAGCCCGTCAACCACCTCCTACATCTGTGCCGGAACTTCGGAGAGCATTGCTTGCTGAATGAAGTAATCTTCCTCAAGATCAGCTTGATAATTTGATACTCAACATGCCTAGGCGTTGTGCGGATTGTATTTCATCGTCTGGGAGATATACAATTTATTAACAATCATACCAACCATATAATGTTAAGTTTTTAAGGAGGGTACTTTTTGTAATTGCTCCAGGAAGCCACAATTGTATCATACATATACATCTTTTTTGTTCTTTTTCTTTTGTTTAATAAAAGGACTTGGCAAATAAGTCACGTTTGTTTTGTTTCCATTCCTTTATTTTCTGGAACTGGCATTATCCTTAATTTATGGACATGAGTGTATAAGATATTGCTAGAAATATTTTAATTCATCTGTTTTTCATTTAATTATTTTTTAAACTAATTAAGATAAAAAAAAAGTTTCTTACAGCCTTTCGATATTCACAGACTGAGCTGGTAATTCTTTTTTGGCTAATGGATAGCTGCCAATTCCAGAAATTCCTGCACCTCCAACGTTAAAGCCACCAGGGTTTTTGTGACTGCCACCACCACTACCATCTGTATGAGCTGTTGGTACTCCAAAGTAGAAAGGCTCATATTTTAGATTAAGAGTCTCCTCTGAAACCAGCAGGCCCTATTGGGGTACGTCCATCAAGATTTTTTCAAAATACAAGTGCACTGTATTTATATGGACTTCCAACAAAAGATGGAATGCGACCCTCCCGAAATACTGGTGTTCTCGCGAAGTTTAGAGGTACTTGTCCACCTGGATTTCCAGACTGTTGGTAAAAGGTACTATGCGTGTAGCGTGGAGCAGCTACAAAAAACACCGCGAGAGCAGATAAGAGATACTTCATGTTATAACCTATAAAGACAAAAATTATATTTAGAAATACAGTAAAAGTAATACAAAATAATGTGAAATGATGATATAATACATATTAAACAACAGCAGCAATATAAGAATATAGTATATTAAAATCTGTCTGTCTCTTCGTTTTCCACGACTACGTCTTGTGCAATATGGAAGGTAGAACAATGAATCGAAAATCTTTATCCACATGGAGCCTAAAATGCCATAAGGTCTCAGAATTTTAAAGTTTGATTTTGTTTCCTAATTTTTTTTCTTCTCTAATTTAGAATGACATTTCGGCAAAGATGGCAATTAATGTGCTAATATTTATGGATGAAAAAGAAAAACCGAATATTAAACTTTCGAGATAAACATTGTTTTCCTACTATCATCCCGGAGAATCAAAAGCGAATGCTTACCGTGTTTTTACAGAAAAATAGACAAAGTACACAAGTGAAATTGTAATCCTTCTACCAAGTGTCCCAAAAATGACTGATGGATTTTAAAATTCAATAACTTGCAAACGGTGACAGCTATTTAAAAAATTTTGCAGGAGAGTTATGTATAATGTCAGGAGTTTTTTTACCGTAATTTTTTATTTTAGTTCGCATCTCAAACAATATGTGGCGCTGATGGCGATTGAAGGCCAGGTCGACGCTTCACTCAGCACTGATCACCTGGCCTTCAATCGCCGTCAGCGCCACCAATTGTTTGAGATGCGAACTAAAATAACAAATTACGGTAAAAAAAACTCCTGACATTACACTTAACCCTCCTGCAAAAATGTTTTAAATAGCTGTCACCGTTTGCAAGTTATTGAATTTTAATATCCATCAGTCATTTTTGGGACACCCGGTATGTATAAAAAATAATGATTTAGAAATAGGCCAAATGATTCTGGAAATAAAAATCTGGGTAGATGCCGTGAAATTGCATCGAAAAAGTGAACTAGATCTTTTTAAATTGACTCGCATCTTCGAAAACGCAGGGTAAAAAAAGTTAGAAAATCACACGAATGGACACACACAAATCTACTTTTAGAAATTAGAAAAAATATTCCGGTGCGTATTGTACAACCGAAAAAAATCGCCTAAAAACCCAAAGGTAAAAGTTTTCTTTTATTTCATGTCCACGGCTTGCAAGAATAAGAAAGGCAGGTCTTATGCGGATGTTAAGCAGTAGTGTATAGTGGGGTTTAAAAGAAGTCCACCTCAGAATCTAAGGGGCGTAAAAACTCGAAACATAGACAACCAGTTGAAAAAAATCCTCTTTCAGATATTCTAAAACTTATTCTTACATCTTAATTATAAGCTGAGATATTAATTATTATTTCACTAAATGGTTTATTTGCATTAAATGCTCATTTTTAAAGGTAGTCATGTTATTTTTTATTGTAGCATTCTTCAAGGCGGTCTAAAATATTAAAAAATACAGCATAAATGTTACTTATTTAATATACCCATTTAATATAAAAATGTCAAAAGTTTAGTTACCACTATTTTCGAATAGTAATTTCATCAAATATCTTAAAATTTTGCTTAAGGCAGCCACCCCTTCGAGTAATAGATCTACTGATAGGTTGATTAACGGAGTTTCATTCAAACACAGTTTTGATTCCACACTGGTGGCGGAAAAAGAAACTAACAGAACGCGATTTTGTTAAAATTTGAAATCAAACAAGGCGATGTGTTTTAAACTTTAAGATAGTATATAACACACTATAAAAAATTATAAAAAAGAATGGCGCGTCACATTTCAGGGATGGGAGAAGGGATGCGAGCAAAATTAGAAAATATAACAAGACGATTTGTTTGAAAATTCGAGATAGTTTATAACACATAATAAAATAATTTAAAATGATGCTGACGCGCTCTTTGGGAGAAAGAATGGAATGCGTTTTTACCAAATAGAATCTAAAAATTGAAATTATATAAAATAAGGGATCACAAAGCTTTTCTGAATGAAAAACCGAAAAAAATACATCTGGGGTTGGCTAGAAAATAGGGATTACTTCATGATACCGAACGGAATCGCGGAGCGATTACGGGAGGTGTTGGTGAGCGTAGCGAGTAGGTCGACGCACTCCCCCAGTTAAATAACAGTTTACTAATTATCGTATATACTCGCATATAAGTTGACCCCTTAACTTTTGAATACAAATTCTGCAAAAAATCTAAAACCTGCGTATAAGTTGACCCCGTAGCATCTTACTTTAATTCTGTACGAAATTAAGCCAAAGATTTCAGTTGCCAATGCGAAAAAGTATCTATACTAATAAAAGAACAAAACGCTCTGTCTGTCTGTGTGTGTGTCTGTGTGTCTGCGATGGCTAGCAAAATCTACAGCACGTACGAAGCTCAAAATTTTTTTGAGAGTAGCTCAATGTCTCTCCTGATGCACCTGAAGCTCAGAATTTTAAAATTCTATTTATTAACTGAGTAATAATTAATTAAATTCCAAAGCTCACTCTCATAAAAAATCGCCTTTTTTCGCTTTTTTTCCATTTCATTTTCTTATGGTTGATTGGTTGCGTAAAATTTTCGCAGAAATAATTAAAAAAGCTGGGACAGACCTTTAAAATTCATTGACTGGCAAACTGTCAGTTTAAATGAGGATTTTTTTTTTAACCACAGCTGCTGTACACCATGGAGAAAAAGATAGGTGGAGGCGAAGTAAAGCGAAAAAAGGTTTGCAACACGGAGTAAGAAGTGTCTTACTCCATGGTTTGCAATATTAAACCATTTATCGCTGAAATTTTAATGTCTCAAACAAAAGCACGAGGAAGGAATTTTGTATTAATAAAACGAATTGAAAGAAACGAATTACAGCTGAAGCATATTTTACGAAGAAATAGTAATTTTTTAAAATGGTTTTTTTCTATTATATTATTTAGGTTAAAGTTAGGTTAAAGTTAAATTGCATTTATGTTATGGTTAGAATAAGGATAGTTACAATAAAGTGAATACATTTAGGCTAGGTTACATTTCTGTTATATTTAATTTACGGTAGGGTACTGTTAAGTCACTGTTAGATTACAGACAGGTTCTGGTTACGGTATAAAAGTTTAAGGTTAGGAATTTATACACAGAGTGAACCTATACGCAAGATTTGATTAAAAATAACACTTACTTTTGTTAAATAGCTCTGAAATTATAGTACTATATACCAACCTTTTAGCTACCATCGTGTATCGATTTCATTCATGATATAGTCGGATTTAAGAGTGATATAATTAGTTTGAAATTCAAAATATTTCACTTGGGATTTGTATGTGAAAATAATAATTAGTTACGTGACTTAACAGTGATTTTTATGGGTAAATATCAACTTTTTTACACGAAAATAATGCAATCGTTGGATACATATTCCCTCCCGCGTTTTTCATTGCTCATTTTGAGTATTTTTAGAGCTTAGTATTAGTTGTTTTTAAAACCGATTTTTCACACAGTCAGTGGCTACGTATTTCAGACAATGCATTTCTGCATGTAACGAGTTAATGATAAAATCATACAAATTTCAAGTTCGTTTAATATTGTTAATACGGACCCGGGCAACGCCGGGCGGATCAGCTAGTTAAGTATATAAAACTAAATCATTGAAATGTTTTTTCATTGATGAATGTTTTTATTTCGATATTTTATATAATATTTTCTTATTCATACACGAAAAAGGCCAGAATTTTGCTGTAATCGAAGTTTTTTCTGTTTCGATTGATTCGCGTATAAATTGACCCCCCCCCCCCTATGATTTGCTTGTCGAAAATTATCAGAAATTTCTCGACTTACACGCGAGTATATACGGTATGTCGGTACTCAAACCGTTTTATGGCGATATCAACGTACTGTACTAGGGGTTGCCTTAATCAGTGTCGCTGTTATTTATAAACGTATTTCTTTAGGGGTTACTTACCAGGAGGTGGGAAACTTAAAGTCACATTTATTTATGATTTATAAAAATTAATTTTTCTTGCATTTTTTGTACGGTATAGCTAACTAGAATGTGCTTCTAATTTTTTTTTAATATACATTTTTTCTTTCAAAATTATAACGGAAAAAACAGAACTCTTGTACTCAAAACAAGATCTCTTGTGCCAGGAATAGCTGGCTAAGTGAATCTTAAAATAAAGAATTATTTTTTTAATGCTTTGCGCCTTTTAAATATTGAAAATATAATTTCAAATTCGTGTTTGGTAGCCTCAAACATCCCCCTCAAAAAAGAAAATTAAATTGTCAGTGGCAGACCAACAGAAGAATGGTAAAAAATTTTGTGGAACAATGAATTCAAGCTTTTTCTCGAAACAAGACTTTTCAAGTTTGTGTAGGTTTTAACCACCCAGACATTAAATGAGTTGACTGAATTTTTTGAAAAATTCAATAATTTGAAAAATTTTGCCCATATAATAAATCTGTGATATTTTAAATTTGTCCATATTAAATAATATTTTTTGCAGCAGTCATCAAAGGCTAAAAAAGGGGTGAAAATGTTAACATTAATTTCAAGTGCACGCAATTTTGACAATTTTTAGAACTTCTAAAATATTTTTAGGTTTATTTTATAAGAAATTGAGTTAATACAAAGAAATGCGTCTTTTATTTGAGACCATGCATTGAATAAGCTAGAACCTACACAGATCAACAGTGTTTTTCAAACGCACGATTCTTCAGATCGCCATATTGGATGCCTTTTTCTATACAAAAATATAGAATTTAATTCTCAAAAATATATTAAAGATTTTATGAAAAAACAGAATGTTTTTTGACCCGAAATAAAATCCCAAAACTGATCATTTATTCAGGCAATTATAAGTAAAAATGTCTTTTATAATTTGATTCAGCCAAGGAAACTTACGGTAACTAAACTAATTCAATGTTGTTAAAAAAAAAAAAAAAAAAAAAAATTGAAAATACATTTTCCGAACAAAATAATTGTTAATAATTATGAATACTAATATACATAGCTATTTAGTGAAACAAAGCGCTGCTTTATACACTTTTTGTTAAACATTCTAATTATATTGATCGCCCTACTTCTTAAGCCAAAAATTCATTTAAAAAAGAAAACAATGTACACGCATAAATACGGTAATATTAGAGATAATTTATGAATAAAATAAAAAATGTGTATTTTAAGCAATTTAAAATAAGATTCTTTATCTGCTTACGATTATTGATTTATTTTTTTAAATGGTTGAGGTTTCATTAATAATTTTTAGCCTTTTAAAAAATATTTTTACAGAATATTTTATATTTTAATCTAAAAAGTATGGCTATTATATATTTAAAGATAGTTCTAACATAAATATCCTGATAAATGATGCGTCATAAAAATATGAGTATGAATCATATCTATATTTCTAAATTAACTATTAATCTAAATTAACTGCTATTTAATTCTAAATAAACTATTATTAACTGGTTAACTATTGATGTAATATATTACACTCTATAAAATACTAAAAATGTACCAGACAAGTTACAAAGTATAATCCGGTACTTACTGAGAAATGAAGCAATCAATTAGGTAAGAGAAGATTTTCCTGACTAGAAGGTATGAAAATTTATAGACAAATTTCCAGACGTAGAATGCTTTATAAACTGAGATTCTCTAACATATATACTCGGATCATTATAGCATAGGAGCTCTATTTTAAGGCCCATTTAATTTCTGAAGAAAGTGAAAAGCAGAACGCAGCTTGACCCACTGAGTCACCTTGCTCTTGTCACTGAGGTCAGGACTCATTATTCCTTGATTCATCAATAATTCATCTTTCTTCATTGCCAAAAAAAAAAAGCAAACATCTGTTAGTGATTTTGATGGTGTGATTGAGTAAGGGTAATTAAAAAAAAACCCTAATATTTGAACTATATATATAAAAAAAAATTTCAAAAATTTTAAGCGACTAAAGTGTGATAACCGAAAAAAACCGTAGTAGCGTTTTTTTAAATCATATGACTCTTCCTGAACAGATAGTGTTCTTCACATTTCAAGCAGGATAATACGGATGCATACAATCACAGAAAAAAAAAAAATCTTCACACATGCGATTTTAGATGTTTTGTTAAATATCTAAAAATATACATAAGGAATAACTCCGAAACTCCAGATATATAAATAAAATAGTACAGATTTTTTTTTTCCAAAATCCAATAGGGGACCGTCAACAAATTGAAAAAAATGAATATCTTTTGAATAACCCTGTCAAAACTAATTAGTAAAAACGTTCAAACTGCAGATTAGGATTAAGTGGCTTATGGTAAAAAACTGTGTTCATTTTTATGCGGATAGTATGTATACTCGTAGAGAAATTAGGGTTTTTATAAAAATGGTTCCAAATTTCGCCAAGTTTTTTGCTTATAATTTGCAGATTTCGTAATAAAAAACCATGTTCTTTTCAGAAAATATGAAAAACGACATTGGACATAATACCCGTAACCAAAATTATAAAATATTAATAATTTTATTGAAAATGAGTAGGTTTACTAAATAAATTTGCACTGCGCATGCGCTAACTCTATTAAAATTTCATTTACATATTGTGTTAGCTAAATATATGGAGAAACTTTTATTGCAGTTTCAAAATCATAGATTGAAATTCTGAAAGTTATTATCGATAGAAAAAGATCAAAATCAGTTATTCCCAAAATGAAGCAAAAGGATGAGGATCTGTATCCATATATTAGTAGTACGTGCAATACTGTGTAGACACTAATCAATGGAATATGGATACAGCCCCTCATTTTTTTGTTTCATTTTGGGGATATCGGATATGGATATTATTTTTTAGACGATAATTTACAGAATTTTCAAGCTATGATTTTGAAACTTTAACAAAAGCTGTCCTATACATTTAGCTACACAATATGCAAATGAATTTTTTTTATATAGTTGACGCATGCGCGGTGAAAATTTATTTAGTAAACCTGCTCATTTTTCATAGAATTATTAATATTTTTTAATTTTGATTACAGGGTATTATGTACAATGTCGTTTCTCATATTTTCTGAAAATAATATTGTCTTTTATTAAGAACTCAGTAAATTTTAAGCAAAAACCTTGGCAAAATTTGGGACCGTTTTTATAAAAACCTTAATTTCTTTACGAATATACATTCTATCCGCATAAAAATGAACATAGTTTATTACCATAAGCCACTTAATCATGATCTGCAGTTTGAAAGCGTTTGCTACATTAGTTTTTACAGTGTTATTAAAAAGATATTTGTTCTTTTTAAATTTGTTGACGGTCCCGTAATGGACTTTGGAAAAAAATCTTCTCAGAAATATATGACCTGTACTATTTGTTTATTAATCTGGAGTTTCAGAGTCATTTTTCATTTATATTTCTAGATATTTAACAAAACATCTGGAATCGCAAAAGTCAAGATTTTTTTTGCTGTGACTGTAGATGGAATTTTATAACTGATTCTGATTACATCAGAAATTTTCAGAATCTTAAAAATTCTGTAACAGTATGTTGTGCTTAAATTGATACAATTTAATTATTAAATTTTATATGTATTATGATATCAATATCATATATTAAGATATTTTCCATTATCATAACTTTATTCACCTTTTCTTTCAGGTAATAACTTAAATAAAACCCCTTTTTCAATTCAAATAACATATTGTCTATCTAATATAAATGTAATTGTATTCAAAGATAACGAAAATTTATCTTTTCCAGTGAAAATACATTCCCTATCTTTATTGCTGTAATTTATAAATGGTCCCTCCTAAAGTAGCCTTGGAGAACAATCTCCCAAGATTTTAGTTTCGATTTGTTTCTGATACCATTTCCATGACCATATATGGCATTCTCTATGGCTACGCTCTTTCTTTCGGTCCTTGCTTACTAGGCAAACATATAAACGTTCCCTTATTTGGCCAGCTATACCACGATCATGAAATTCCAGTGTAACTCATATGCCCTTTGTATTGTCTTCTATTAAAAATCCGTTTCCATATTCCTCATGTTCAAAATTGTGCGTTAATTAAGCGAAAATTGCACAGTTCATACAAAACTAACTTTTCAGAGAATGCGCCGATCTATATGTAATGTAACCATTTTGGCGGATATATAGGCGATATTAACTTTATGCACATGTATCGTGTAATCATCTCAGACTCTCGCTAGCTTCCTGTAAGTCTAATACGCCTTCTCTGCATGGGGGCCTCCCATTATCGAAAAGGGATTCAATAAAGCATTTACTTAAAATCAAACGAACCTGGTTTTATTCATCTTCACTGCTATATTTGTGTCCTCTGCCTTCATTGACTTTTAGAATTTTATCATTTTTAAAATTATCTCTACAAATCGTCGGTGTTATATTATAAGAGGATGAAATCTACATTATAAATATGTGGTGCCGAGAAAATCCAGCCTGATTAGATATGGGGCGCTTTTCGATTTATTACTGCAGCCATGAGTCTAACAGAAACTGTACTCTTGCCTATCTCCTGCAAACTGGAAATTTTTATTTCAAAATGTGCTCCTAACCTAAGTAAAGGATAACTCGTACACGGACAAAGTGATTCAAATCTTTTCCAAATTTTTACGATTCTCTTTCCATCGCTTCTTAAAGAAAAAAAATGTATGTTTTATAATGCTTGATTATTTTAGTAGTAAATAAGTAAAGAAAATTATTACACCTCCACAAAAACGTGCAAACAATTTGGCAAACTGAAAGAAGGTACAGAAACACAGCTACATAAATACAGCTTTTTAGCTGTAATTACGTAGATTTTCTTTTTGATTTACACGTTATGCAAATCCATGAAAGTAATTTAATTTCATAGTGTTTTAACTGCACATTTTTTTGGTTTTCAAAAGTTTTTATCATTGTTACACAAACAAATGAACACTTATGCTTGTCTTTGTTCACTGAAAAAAATCTGTAATTTTGCATGTGTAAAGTTTTAGAAATCTGTACGCTTACTAAAATTTTTTCTGTACACTGTACAAAAAAGATGTTGATCAACAAAACCAGTTTTGTAAAGCTGCAGCAATATGTAGCTTTATAAAAAATGTATTGCAATTACATTAAGCTTATTAAGATTTAATCTGTAACCCAGGTTGTCTTATATAAAAAGTTTTAGGTGTCACAGTTTCCTAGAGAAATGTTAGTAATTTTACAATTTTTTTCTACAGTGTATATTTCAATATAATAGCTATAAGGGAAAAAATATGAAAGAGAGAGTACACTAAAATGCACTTTGTTTCAAATAAATATTTTATGATAAAATTAACAAAAAATGATCGACTGAATATCAGGAAAACACACAGATATAAAGAAATGCTGTCATAACTATTTTTTAAGAGTTGTTGTTTCTTATTTACATTCTATAAAACACTTTCTTAACATGGTGTAGTGATAGATAATCATTTGTCATTATAAAGTTTTTAAAATAAGTTTATCTATGCATAATTATTTTGATAATAAACAAAAAAGTAATGGAATAAAATAAATTCACATAAAAACGATTAATTTTGAAGAAAGTAAAAATCGTTGCGATGAAAAAAAAGCATGCACAATTACTTATATAAACAATTTGTTTCCTGCAATTCTGCTGAAAAGTCTTTATTTGAAATTGCATAGAGTGAAACAGAAATCGTCTGTGAAAGCAATTTTGTTATTTCGCTGTGTATTTTATTAGTTTTTAACACATCCTAATACCGTTCAATTGATCTTCTTGTTTGATATGCCAGTCTAGGTATCGTTTGATTAAAACTGTATCGAAAAAAATACGTATCTGTAAAGACTGATAAATTTTAAAACTAATTACGTTTACAAATCATCTTAAGAAATGTTATATTATGCGTATCCTTAAATGATAAGTTTTCTCGCGTTGTATTTGAAGATTTGTTTGCGCAGCGACATAAAAAAATATTCCTTGATCAACAATCAAAAACAACTAAAAATGAAGATAAATAAATCAATAATAATAAGAAGAATAGCTAAAAAAGTAATTTTCGTTTTTGAAATACTAAATCCAAATGCCTCACTAGTACAATTACTCATTTTCAAACTAATTGGATGCTTTCTACGAGGTAACTTTCTTTTTTGGAGTGTCTTGTTCTGTCTCTATTTAATGCATACGGTAATAGAAACATATCCAGATTAAAACAAATACATATATTTCTTTGAGTAAATAATAATTTATTAAAATAAATATATATTCAGTGTTAAATATTTTTTAAATAATTACTTTCCAAAAATTATTGTTCATTTGATTGTGTAGTGTTTAACACTCTACGTTGTGTCAATTGCATAATTAAAAATTGTGGCAGTGTGGCCAAATGCGGTATTTTGTTTTCTATGAATCCTATAACTTTAAAATCGTCTAATGCCATAAAAAAAACTAAACATTTCAAACTAAGCTAAAACCTATACAGCCAAATCAGAATGTCTTACTAGTATGATTACATATTTTCAAGCTAATTGGATGCTTTTTGAAAGAGTTGCCACGGAGCAGATATAAATATAAACCCAAAGATTATCTCCTTTCCACAGTAAACCCAAGGATAGATTCAGTCCTCTATTTTGAAGGGGCTGATTTATGTCTCTTATTTTAGAGGCTATATTCGTACATGAAAAGTTTTTATATCTGAAGCTTGCTGACAACTCCAAAATGACTTTTTCATTACGAAATAACGAATTTATTTACATTTATCAATTATAACATTTGTAGACATGTATGAATCTATAAATTTTGAGTGTGCTTACCTGATACCAAGATACCGAAAAACAGGGACAAAGGGGCGATCATGTGGGAGAAATTAGTTACAATGAAATGTGTACTATTTAAAAGAAAATGTAAAACGCATTCGAATTTTTGGCACATAAAGACATGTCTAACATTTTACATTTCTGTTTCGAACGTCTTCGTGTTTGTCAGAAATATTTGCATTGTTAAGTAAGGTAATTTTTTAAATGCCCTTAATACATATTGGACATTCGAAAAAAAATTGTGTAGGAAGTTCGTTAAAAGGGGCTAATCCTAATCTTTCTCCCACACTCCTTGTATCCGTCCTTGAATAGGCCGCTAATAACGTTTGGTCAATAACTGAAACTAATTCTTTTTAAATGAAAGAAGAAAGGTAATCCCTTGGAAATAAATTTTCGAGACTCTTTATAAACATTGTGGAGTTTACTTGACAATGATCTAGTCAATAGGTAACCAATCTTTTTTAATCATAGGTAACTGAAAAAAAGATACTATTTTATCTAAAAGGAAAGTAGGGTTGCTGCCATTTAAAATATGAAATAATTAAAAAGTCTGCCCACATCTAACACCCGTTTTTTGTTTACAATGAAGAGAAGTAACCGCTCCCTTTTTGGGGCTGTTTATATTTGGAAATAAATTTAATTCAAATTGAGGTCACAAGAAAAAATTAACAATTATAAAGCAGTTCTACTTTTAAGGTTCAATACTTGATAAAGAAGTAAATGAGATAAATATTACTTCCTGTAATAAATTTTATTTTATCCCATTCAGGATGTTTTCATTTGTTCAACGTTTAAAATAATTTTTTTAATATAAATGTGGAAAACTTTTCTAAATGCGTAAAAAAGTTGACACAATGTGAAAACACCAACTTTTTAGTTCTTCTTCATTTGGAAAAGGTTAATTGCGTTTTCTTTTGGTGGTGAAGACAATCATCTCTGAAAAATTAGGACAATTTAGCAAAAAAAAAAAAAAAAAAAGGGGGGATTTAGATTAACGTTTAAGTTAATCTGATTAAATGAAGATTCCTCTAACATTTAAACATGTGTTCCATCACCGTGCGAATGACACTAAACACGAAAATAGAATCTGTTAGACATTCCTGTATAACAACACCGAAAGTGTATTATTTTTAAATATAAATCTAGAACTAGCGTTTAATGTTGATCTAATAATGTCAATCGGTGTCATTTATTCATATGTAAAAAATGCCCTCAAAGTTTGTTCGGATTCTTCAATCTTTAAGGATGAATATAATTACTTAAAACCTCACCAAATAGGTCAATATGCTGATTGTTTTCTGTTTCTGTGGCATCAAAAGCTTATTGGACGTTCATAAAAAAGTCGTACAGAAGAAATAAGAACATATTACAAAAGAACTTGTTTATAATGTTTGATTAAATGGTCATATTTTTTACATTTATAAAATGAAAAATGTTCATTTTCCCCAACCTGACATCCATTTTAATGATCCACAATGAAAATGAACTAGCATTCAAAATAAATAGCAATGTCCTATTTTTGAGCACAATAGTTAATAAACGAGTGGTAATTATTTGTTGTCAACTTTTAACTTGAAAGCAAATCATTTTTAAATCCGTTAACACGTAATTAAAAAAAAGATTAAAAATATTGATTCAAAAATAAAATACTCACTTCCATATAGACTGTGATTTATAATCCGGCTCAAACCACTGATGCTATGAAAAAAATCCCCCATACTTTTCTGCGAAAATATTTTCACGATATTCATGTTCGAATGAAAAAAGTAATATGAATAAAAAAGTTCTGCCATAATGTAATTTTTAAAATATTGTTTCAAATCAAATTCGATTTTTAATAAATTTAAAGACTAGTTTAAAACTGGTTGTGATATAAAAATATTTCTTTTAAATTTATTTCTTTGTTTTACGACTACTTAAAAAGTTGTCGATATTGAGCACATTAATATAAACTTAAAGCAATTTTTTAAATGCCAGTATTAATATCAGTTTTTATTTTAATTTGTATAGAAATCAAAAACATATGCATTTTTAAAACATGCATTGCATGCTGAAATGGACGTTTTTGTTTTCTTAATTATCAGAGTTCATGATTAAATTCATGTTTTTGACATAGAAATTCTTTAAAGAGAAGTTCTAAGTATTTGTCATATTTTACCACCAGAAGCTCAAAATTAAATACAACAAAAGATCGGTTGCAGGAACTAAGATTACAAATGAAAGATTTCCCATTTCAAATAAATTGAATACAAGCCAATGTTTGATTAACGTATTTAGTTCTATTTAACTGTGTTGTAAAGGAAAATTATTTTAAAGTGTTAATTTTTATTGAAACTTGAAACAATACAATAAAATGTATTTAACAGTGTTACGAACTTTTAGTAATCATTAAAGCAAATAAAAGAATGCTTTTGCAAATGTTTCTGAAAAATTCTTTTTAAAAAAGTAAAAAATAAATATTTTAAAAGGGTATTCACAGAAATAGACAGCCGCAAATTTCGTCATGTTCCAATAAAATAATCAAAACGAGCATTTTGATATGAAAGGCTCACAACGAAAGTAAATTAAGTTCATAATGGAAAAAAAGAGATAATTCATTAAGAAGGTGCATAAAATCTTTTTTTTTATCCACTCTTTGGTCTACTCTGAAGGGGGATAAAACAGACTTTATGTACTTTCTAAATGGACTATCACATTCTTTTCAAAATGGGCGTGGTTTATGATGGATGTGAACCCTTCATATGTGACATGAGACATCTCAAAATGTAGCGTCATAACCTAACTACGCAATCATTAAACAAGTTCTAATTTGACTGTCAAACGTTGCGAATGAATTACGTTCGTAGTCCGTACTATAACTTTAAGTTTTATAAATATTTAGATTTTTGTGCAATAGCTGTTAAACTCTTACAATTTTTTTAAGATTGTCTATATTAAACTCAGTAATAGATGAATAATATGACTTCATCTTAAAGTTGGTGTAATTATCATGGCAACTTAGAATCATTACCTATCATGGGATACTATTGAATTAACTATGCACTATATGATTTAACCGAATAAAGAAAACTTTTAATAATACTTTTTTATTTAAATTTTGATTCGATTTTGATTAAATTTGAAATAACGCGACAGAATTTTGCAACGATTATGTATATTAAAATTTAAATTATTCGGTTGAGTATTAACGGTTGAGGTGACTTTTTTTTTTTTTTTTTTTTTTTTTTTTTTTTTGGTTCCACTGTTTTTGAATAGTCGCCTATTGCGAATAGTAACAATTCATACTTGAATGACAAATATAATATTTTATAATTTTAACATGATTTTACTGATATATAAACAAATCACAAAAGTATATTATTTTTAATTGAGCTAAAATATGACTGACGGAAACCCAAAGCCATAACATTTAGCTACAATTTTTAAATGTTCTTGTCTGTTTGAATTCTATTGGCTGGAAAGTCGTCGAGATAGCTCAACTGGAAGCGCATTAGCAATCGAAGCCAAAGTCAAATGTTCTGAGTTTGAATCCTGACCTAGAAGCAGTTTCACTCCGTTGGAAAAATTATTTGCAAAATGTAACTTTTAACTATAAATGTGTTTCAAACAGCAAAAGAAATAACAAACCTTTTGTAAAAGAATAAAGCAGAATTTAATTTAAGTGATAAGAAAGTCACTTTGCAAAACTGATTAAGAGAAATATTTTATCGACGAATGATTAGTTTTTGTTTCCATTCTAAAATGAAAGAATGCATATAAATATATATCAATAGTTTTAAAATATCAATGCAATCATCAACTGTAAAACTTAGAAATAAGAAAATCGGCTTGAACAAAATTAATTTCAAATAAAATATATTGAAATTATTTTGGACAATAGAAGAATGATGTTTTTGAAAACTTTTAAATTTCTATTTGAATATGTCCTAACGCATGAAAAGTAAAGTAAGAAAGATGGGATAAATTTTTAGAAGGCATGAATTGTATGAAAGAATGCATATAAATAAGAAGGCATGAATTGTATTCAGAATGCTTATTTAAATTTGCATTTCAATAAAATTACCATTTCTTTAAAAATCTCCGATCTATATTTTTAAAGGGAACAAGAATGCAGAAATCATTTTC
>CAXHSM010001253.1:0-10000 GCA_964019185.1 Maratus speculifer | reverse complement strand
GGTGGATCCAAAAATAAAATGGAGTTGTACTGGATGGCTATTCCAAAAGTTCTTTAACTCTTGAAGATTTAGGAAATTGTGCTTCACAATGTTGAATTTCACACCAGAATTTTTCAAGTAATATTTTATGATAATAAGAAAAAGAAATTTTACTGCGTTGTTCACTGATGTTAAACAGTACTACAATTTGTTGAAAATTCTGGTATAAATTTTGATTAAATTTAAATGGAATAAAAATTATCTCAAATGATAAAAGGTTAAAATAAAAAATCCCTATGTGATAATAAAATTCTCTACATTAAATTAAAAATAATGATTGAAAACTTCCAGGGTTGAAAAAAAAACTATGTTTTATTCAAACCTCCCCCCCGCCCCCCCCAAAAAAAATGGCCTAAGAGAAAAAAATGGGCTGTTTATGTGAACTTAGTGTGTACATTTTAGAAAAGCACAATTTTATTCCCCCCCCCCCCAAAAAAAAAAAAAAAAAAGTAAATAAATAGGTAAACACTTCATACTCTTTTAAAAAGCTGCATTTAAACATACTATATTTTACTATGTATATGTACTAATTATTGATGTTCATTACATAATGAATTTTTAAAATTATGTGTAATGTTGTTATGTGCGACATTTAATGTGAACAGAAAATATACAATATAAACTTTAAAAAAAAACTCTGTCTTATTTAAAAAGGATACTCACATACAATTGAGCTTTAAAAAGCTCGCTGTTTTACTTAAAAGGCAACTAAGATAATAAAAGGTATGTTACAAAACAAGTTAGAAATTCACATTTTATTTAAAACTTCTTTGTGCTTTTGGGTTCTATTTTCAACTTGTAACATCTCTTTTATTATCTTAGTTGTCTTTTAAATAAAGCAGTGAGGTTTTTATGTAATAAAGCTCGTATTGTATTTAAAGCTCATATTGTATATTTTCTGTTTGGATCAAGGTGAATTTTTGTCAAATCAATGAATTATTTGAGTTTTTGATGAGGTCTTTCACAAGAGCTTTTTGACATCACGATTTAAACCTGTCATATACTGAAACATGTCAAAAATTACCAACCCTGTAGTGAGCTTTCTTTCTTTCTTTTTATTTTTTAATAACTTATTTATACTAATAAAATAACAAATCGCTCTGTCTGTGTGTGTGTGTCTGCGATGGCAAGCGAAAATTGCAGAACATACGTGGCTCAATTTTTTTGTAAAGATTATTTAAGGCTTCTCCTAATGTACCTGACCCTCCGAATTTTAAAATTATGATAATTAGTTGAGAAATTAAAATCCCTAAATTAGAAAAAAAGAAAAGTATTCATAATTCAATAAGAGCATAGATTTTTATCAAACCGCAGAATATTTCTTCAAAAACTCAAAGAAATGGAAAAGGGTTAATGTAAATAGAGGGTTGTCAGGGCGATGAATGCACTAGGATTTTTTTTTTTATAAAGGGCTGTATTTTAAATTTTCCTGGGACTAAAAACTCAAAAAATAGACAGCTACATACAGAAAAAATTCCCCTTTCAGAAATTCTAAAAAATAATTTCATACTCCTGTAAATAGTTCAAAATCCGTAAAAATTTATTTATAAAATCTCATTTTATTTCCATTCATCAAAGAAACGGATTTTCGAGAAATCTTTTTGAACGAGAGCAGGTGTTTCGCAATGCAGACAGCTGGGCGTCACCGAGTAGTGGCATTTTCAGACGACCTGTAAATATTTTCAAATATTAAATTTAGAAATTTAATTTTTATAAATTCAGATGAAGAATTTTTCGCTGATTTCAAATATGTAAGTTTCTTCACAGTCGCTCAATTACAACCTTAGATATTAATTATTAATTCATTACTTGAAAGACTTCAGCTATTTAAAAGCAAGTTTTTGTAAACCACAAATTCTTTTCGACGCTGTCAAAGTAAAGAAAAAAATATAAAGATGCCCTTTTTTTTTTTTTTTTTCCCGCTATGTGTGCAGCATTTCTGCAAAACTCTATCCCTAGGCAGAGGGGATTCGGTTAAAGATTGGGTCTTTTTATGAGATTCTGCAGTACTAGTTGCAGGTTTATTTAAGAAAATTATTACAGGCCCGGGCAACGCCGGGCGGCTCTGCTAGTAACCTGAATATGATTTTATTTATAAAACTTTCTATAAGTCAATTTTGTATTAAAAATTTATTTGAATATATTTTATCCAAATATCATTATATTATAGCTAAGTTTAATGCATTTAACTTTTTCTTTTAGGTACTCAATGTTGATTAATCCTGTGTGTGGAACAAACTACAGCAAATCAATTGGCACAATTAATTGTAACATGGCCAAGCAATGAGTGTTTCTAAGTATTTCTTTTAAAAAAATGTGAAAAGAAATTTATATTTATTAATATAGCCATGTATTATAATTTGTAATTTATTTATTATAATAAATATATTTCTTATTTTAATTGATTGTTTTGTGATTATTTCTGATTCACAGTTATCTTTATTTTTTTTATGTACTAAAATCAACAATTTTTACTTTTAAGTATGTTTTTTCTAAATTTTATATTTCATGCAGTAATATTTTTATTGCATTTTAACTGCCAGTGGTTAATACGTAGAAGTTTTGTTAGATATTTTTTTCACAATTGTAAAAATTCATAAACTTATTGGATTCATTTTAATTTATCAATCTTTTTTATTTTCATGTTGAAAATTGCATTTAATGATTTGCAATTTATAACTGTTTTTATAATCTATTAAACTTCTACATATTTGTTTGGGAAGGCCCATTAAGTTAACATATATTCCACTTAAATACTAAATTTAAATTAATATATTTCAGCTAATCAATGACTGTGCCACAACTATATGAGTCATTTAGAGAATAAGTTGTGAATATTTCGATGTTGTCTTCAATTTTTGGAGTTGTGTTAAATTTGCTACAAAATATTATATATATAGAATATATGTTTAAAAAACACAAGTATAATGATATGTATAGTCTTTGTGCATCAACTCAAAATCTAAATATTCATAACTTATTCTGCAATAAATTATTCATAATTTCATTAATTCTTTAGTTCCCGATGGCACTTTAAATTACCATTAAAATAACTTGTTCTAAGATTCATTTGGTACATTGATTATAATAATACAATTTAAAATGAATTATACTTACTTTACAGTATTGGTTGCAAAAAAACAAAAATATTTCTAAAAGGATAGTTTATTTTCCATTTTCATCTTTTTAGCTATTTTGGCGTTGAAAGAAAAGAGGGTGGGGGGGGGGGCAGTTTAACTTTAAAAATATTTCTATATTTCAATTGTAAGAGCATTATATTTGTATATTTCTTGATTCTATAAAATACACAAAATAAAAATTTGATTTGAGTTTTAAAGATTGCACAGGATCCTTATACTTTCGGATTTTATTAATTTTATTTAGCAAAATTATTCTAAAATTTATTAAGTGATGGTGTAAATCTTCTAATGTAGCTTCAAATATTCACAAAAAATGCTTTGGAAAATGAAAGTTTCACAAATTCATTATTGGGAAAATAAAGGATTAAAACCTCAACATACTGTAGTAAACTTCTCAGTGATTAATTGATTTACATAATGATATTGTAAAAAATCTATATTAAGTTAACTACATACAGAATTTTTAAAAGTCTGTTCTAAATGTTCTATATTTTAAACTACTAAGTTTTGCAAGAATAACAAAACACTATTTTTCCTTTTTTAAAAAATCACAAAAGTTTGATTTGCTAGGCAGTGGCAGTTTCAAACATTTAACTGACAGTAAGAAAATTTAGATAGATTTTGTATGTTGAGAGAAAATGAAAAATTCTATTAAATGGCAAGAATCTTGGAATTAACTTTAAAATTTTGGTCAATATTAAATTTTATTCTTTGAAAATATATAAATTTTTTTAAATATATGGAAGTTATTGTTTAATAAATATAAATATTTTAATATGAAAAAGAAAACCATGTTATACATGTATAATAATCTATATTGCATGATTAAGAAATTTTAATCTAGTGCAGTAATGAATTATTTGTTATATGGCCAAACGAAAAGTTTATTCCTGGTCGGGCATTATCAGTATTACATACTAATCTTTTTATATTTTTTAATATATTATTGTACAAGAACTGCTATTTATTTATTTTAATTTTTTAAGACTTCATATCTACACATTAGTAAAGAATGAAACCAATTTGATATAATTTTACATGTAATTCTGATATTCTTGTAACATAAAATCAGAATTCTTCCCCCCCTCATTTATTACATATATTTTTAATTTATAGTTTTATGACTGAGATATATATATATGAGCTTTTGACTGTTTAATTTTTAATAAGGTCAATTAATCATATATATATATATTAAGCTTATATAACAAGCTGAAAATATGGTTAAATAAATTATCTAAAATTTATAGTCAAAAGACCAATCATATCTGCTTTTGAATTTGACTGACAAACTAGGAGAAGTTATTGTGGTTATTTAACTGTATCATTATTTAATTAACCTGTGACTGTAAAATATCTATGTATGATCATTTGATTTTATTATGGATTTGTTAGTATATGCTTATAAAACATGCAAGATGTTACTGAATTTAGGCAACAAAATCAAAGGGTTGATAGGCATCAAGAGGATGAAAATTCTTCATGGAACATGGGGTGGCTCCAAGTAACACTGAGTGAGAGAAAATCTCAAAAACAATTTTGACGTGTGTGTTGAGTAGAACAGTTAAATAGGAAAACATTTATTGGATCTAAGGAGGAATATAATTCATTACAATTCGACATCAGAAAGAACATGACAGCACCTTTTTATAGGTATTGTTCAAAATTACATGTGCAAATGTCATTGCACACCAATCCTTCTGTTGATGACGGTTGTGCAGTTACCTTTGTGTGCTCAAGTTCAAACAATTCCTATAAAAATTCCTCGTCGTGTCCTTGTGGTGTCAAACTGTAATGCATTGTAATCCTGCTTAGGTCAAATAAATGTTTGTCTGCTTATTATTTGTTCCACTCAATGTAACTCCCTTCAAAACTACTATTGTGAATTTCTCTCAATGTGGCATGCAACCATCATATGTTCTATGGCAATATTTCCTCCGCTTGATACCTTTTATCACACCTCTGAACTCGCCAATCGAATTCAGAAACATCTTACATTTTTTTTGGTCATATATTAGTAAAACCATAATGCAATCAAATGACCGTACTTACATATTTTACAGTCATACGTTAATAAAATCATAATACGGTAAAAAAAACCATACCATGTATATTTCACGGTCAAATGACCATCTTATACACTTACGTTCAAATGATCATTTTATACAATTACAATCAAATGACCTTTTCATACAATTACGGTTGAATGACCATTTCATATAATTATGGTCAAATGACCATTTCTTCGAGTTACGGTCAAATGACCATTTTATATGACTACGTTCAAATGACCATATATATATTTTTTTTACGGTCATATGATAATATATATATAATACGGTTAAGTAACCATTATCTTGAAATACGGTCAAAATGCCGGACAGAATGCTGCCGTTCAAATGACCGTTTTCTGACGATGAAATTTTTAACAGTGCAACAGTTAAAAATGCATTTTTGGAGTTTCTCTTACTGCGATAAATTAATTATCCATTGTATTTTGCTTGCAGTAAAGGAAAATGCAGAATATATTATTAAAATTACATGATATTTTTTTTAAAAGCATGTCAGCTGATTATTAAATCAAATTTCTTGAGTGAGATATCTAAACTTAGAAACTTTACGTTACAGATGAAGAAGTATACATAATACAAAGTGACATTGTTAGAAAATTATCCTGTCTAATAAAGAAAAAATTGTTCTGTTCAATTAAAAACATGGTTACATTCTCTGCACATTGGACATCGAACTTATATTGAGTTAAATAAAAAGGAGAATGAAATATTTAAATACTTATGTACCCGTTTGTTCAAAAACTTATCTTTTTTTTTTTCCTTTTTTTTTACAAATACCCATATAATTGTTATACTTATTACCTATACTAAAGTACATATGTACTCACTTAATTATGTTTTTTATATAAATAAATCTAATAATTTCACGTTTGGGGCTTTTTTAAACACTTTGATAGCAAAAGTGTACCTTACAATGCTCTTTAGTTCATATATATTTTGCATTATCTGCTTGGTTTAATGTTTTTAAGTTATTTACACTTTTTTAAACAGCACTTGAACCCCAGATTTAAAAAAACAGACGTATACATAGACACGCCTGGTCCAGTTGCTTCCATAAAATGGGGCAACTGGACCCATAAAAAAGAGAGATGAAATGTACAGTGGCGGTCAAATATTTCCGGCCAGCAAAAATTTTTCAGTTAATTTGTAAATATACCCATATGAAGAGGAATCTCAAAGTGATATTTATACATTTTATTGACATAATAATTAGGAACTTTTTTATAGAAGAACGTGTAAATATCAATAAATTCAACTGACAAAATTAAGTATAAAGGAAAACACATGTTCTCAAAAGTTCCCGGCCACCTTCACAAGTTTGTAAAAAAGTGGTATTGTAATAGAAAATTACAGTGATCAACAACATTTACGATTAGTATTTTATCGTATTACTATTTTATTAGCTTTAGCAATAAGTACTGCGGCGCAGCAACGTGACATTCATACAATCAATGGTTAAAGATCGTCTATGGTATGTTTTCCCCCCATTTCTTGCAATTTTGGCCAAATTTCGGCTGAGTTGGAATATTTATAGCTCCGCAGACTTTTGTCAACTTCTTTTCAAAGATTTTCTATTGGATTCATGCTGGGCGCTTGGGCTGATCATTTCAAAAACGAAATTTTTTGTGCGAAAACCATTGTTTATCGAGGTTTGCAAACATTATTTATGTCGTTATCATGTTAAGAAAAATAGGTGTGACCAAATTTTTTTCTCTAATAAGGCAGAAAATAGTCTTGCAATATATCCTTATACATTGTATAATTCACCTGGCTGTGGATTTCAAATAACGGACCGACACTTTTTGAGGAAAATACTCCCCACGACATAACGTGTGCTCCGTCATGCTTCATTGTAGGAATAACATAGGTCGAATCATATCTTTTGTTGTTAGGTCATCGGACGTTGTGACTACCATCACTTCCAAAACTGTTTCGAATTCGATTGATGGAAAAACAGAACTTTTTTCCAGTTTCCACTTGACCAGACTTTGTGTTCCTTGGGAAATGAAAGTAGGGTACATCGGTATTTTTTTTTTTTAACCTCTGAAAATTTTTTAACACCGACTCTTCCATAAAGTTCTGTATCACATCAGCATCATAACACGGTAGACTAACTTATTTCAGCAATATTTTCATTCCGTAAATCGCAGTATATTGCAACAGAATTTTCATGCAGATTATCAATGGTTTTTCTCCTGGTAATTCTGTCCTCAGGAATAGTAACTTTCCGGGGTCTCCTGGACCTCTGAATGCCCTGAAAGCCATAACCATCTTTATATAATTTTGTAAATATTGTTTACAGTCGATTTTATCGATCGATAACTTAGCCGCAATATCTCGAGAAGATTGGCCTTTTATCGACAAACTAATCACTCATTTATCAACAATAATTGTTGAATTTTTCAAATTTGAATTCAAACTATGCTATACACGTTGATTCATTCATAAACACAACCAAAAAACACTTTATGGATAGAAAAAAACTAAAGAATGATAAGTGGCCGGAAACTTTTGAGAACATGCGTTTTCTTTTATATTTAATTTTGTCAAAAAAATTTATTGATATTTACACGTTCTTATATAATTAAGTTCCTAACTAATATGTTAATATAATGTATAAGTATCGCTTTGAGATTCCTCTTCATATGGGAATATTTACAAATTAACTGAAAAATTTTTGCTGGCCGGAAACTTTTGACCGCCATTGTATATATATATATATATAGGCATTAAAATGTAAGTTTGAAAATATTTGTCTGCAAGAGTAGGCCTAACTGACCATATTTACAAAGATTCGGGCATTTAATTCAAGTAAATAGTAGCTTTTGGAAGCTGAATTGACATAATCTCCAGAGTAACATTGTGAAATCATGGCCCAACTGCCTTACGTAACCTGAATGCTTTTGTTCCAATCCACATATCTGTAAAATACATATACAGGGTGTGTGATAAATATCCAAACAATAGGCTATCTCATTAAATATTGCTCCTAGATCCATACTTCCAATTGCAAAAATTCATAAAAAAGGTAAAATTTTTGATAAGTTGCAACCCCATGGGGTATTTGAAAAAATAAGAAAATTAAGTTTTTATACGACCCCTGTAGAGAAAAATTCCCAGTTAGGAAATTATTCCTTATCCATTCCTAAATTGAACCAAAAAAATTGCATATCCGTATCTAAAAACCTCAAAGAGATATTAAAATGCAAAATTCTCAAAAATTCATGACTTACACCACTTAACCATGCCTGTAAAGGAAGCGTTTTTATCATTTTGAACGCATGCGAGGGATCGTCCACAAATTGTCCGTTATTAAATGTCAATTTAAGACAGTACCTCTTATTTGGATATAAAAAAAGCAGTGTATTGATTTAAAGCTAAACTTATTTTCAAAATATATTGGTAGTCTGCACTGAAGGTCTGCATGGATCGAAATATCTAAGCCCGGTTTCAAACCCACCCACTGGGTAAAAAGTTCGGCCCGACCTGGAAAAAATGTTAAAATCATAACACGGACCGGCCTGGAAAAAGTTTAAATCATAACCCGGCTGAGTCGTGAATTTCTACATATTTTCTTACTTCGGTGTTGTTAAAAATTGTTCCGTATGGAGAAATTCTGACCAAAAATACTTACTATAGTTTTTCGTTTTTTTTATATTTATGCTTTTTATTATTAAAGAAGTGCCAAAGGCTGTGATACATTTATTTTAGTAATGAATCTCTATTTATATGTAAATGTTTCACTTATATTTTAATATCGTTAATCCATATCCAATGTGTTGGAGACTTAGAAAAATGTTATACAGTAAAGCCTTTTAAGACGGAATCGCATAGGAAAGAAAAAATACGTTACCGACAAATGCCCTTCCTAGGAGGTGTAAATGGAGTTTATTTTTCCTCGGGTATTATTATATTTATTTTTCGTGGATCAACACATTTTCCGTTTAACATAGAATACCGTCATAGGCAGGTTTTTTTCATTGCTTTTATATTTTTTAGCCTTTGAATATACTATTCTTTAAAGAAAAAAGGTTTTTTTTTTTTTTTTTTTTTTTTTTTTGTAAAAAATAAGCAATTTTAACATCTATGCGTTTTTCGTAAAAAAATTTGATTGAACCAAATTTTACTTATTTTATGTACGTATTAGGTCAGTCAGAGACAGTGATTTTAATACGGATTGTTCGAGACCGGGATTGAAAATTTCGTCCAGTGCAGACCTAGGAAGAAGGAAGCAGTCTCCTTCGGTATGGAAAATACGTTATACCCTGTTCACACCACAAACATAAGATATCTTAAGATCGCCGTGTTTGAAGTGGACCCTCCCGGAATTGGATGCCTGTTCACATTGAAAAATTTACCTAAGATATCTCAGCGAATGTCACTGTATCTCTGAACTGAACAAATGTAGCGAATGCGCATGCGCTTGAAATACAGACGACCACAACAGCCAATCAGTAAAAGCGAAACTTTGTAGCCAATGAGAGTAGGTGGTTGTTCCTGTATCTAGCCCGAGAGAGTTGAAACTCTATGAGAGAGTTTGTGGAACTCTCTGAGAGAGTTCCAGGCCTGAGATATCTTAACTATCCGTAATGTGAACGGGGTATTAGGCTCGGCCTGGCGAGTCTTCAGAAAAAAGTGACGTATCGGTCCTGGTCCAGCCTGGGCCCAGAATACAGATTTTTTACCTGCCTCTACAGAACGATAAAAAGCTTGAAGTTATAAGAGCTAAATTTATTTATTTTTTAAGTC
>CAXHSM010001252.1:0-31331 GCA_964019185.1 Maratus speculifer | reverse complement strand
ATTAAAAAATTGCCGGCACTATCATCTGTCACTGGGCGACAATATCTTGGTACTGGGCGACACTAGTGTCGCCCTCTTTCTATGTTATTTTATGCCCTGTTTATCATATCTTTTGATTTTTACTTTCATGTAGAATTATTTCAGGACAGGAAAATATAAACTAATCTAGTTTTAATTAGAATTACCTAAGTAATAGAGGTGTATTTAAACTTTTATTAAACGAAGCAATAATTTAATTATTATGTTTATAGCTTCAGTATTTTTCTAGGAAATGTTTTACGATTAACTATCATTATTATATAGACTCTAGTGTAGATGCCCATCCAAAGACGGTGGGTAAAAATTGTATTTTTTTTTCATAAATTTGAAAAAACTGATAAAAATAATTGATAATATGGAAGCAATTAGATGAATGAAAGTTCGGCTAGTCTATGTTCTAATAAACACACTATTGGCATTTACAATACTTCTGGATAAACCAGGCTTATACCATAACAAAATTAAGATTTCTTAATAAAGCAAAATTTTAACTAATATGCAATAAAACTGCGTAATTATAAAAGTCTGCTGCAACTACTGAAATAATACTAATAATTAATAATTATTTTAATAGCACTTTGAAATTGTATTTTTACTTTCTTCTATCTTTACAAGAAGAAAGTATTGGATTCATGAAAATTTTCGACTTCCGGTTTTCGACGGATTTATACGTTTTAGAAGGTCCTGAACACGTTTTGACTATTTTTAGAAAATGTCTGTCTGTGAGTCTGTCCGTCTGTCTGTGAGTCTGTGTGTCTGTCTGTGAGTCTGTCTGTCTGTATGTGACAAAAAATTTGTGGGCGCTCTATCTCAAGAACTAATGCTCGAAATTTAATAAAATTTTATATTCAGTTAGACCTTGATATGAATTAGTGCCTATTGGTTTTTGGTGAAAATTGGCCTGCAGGTGGCGCTGCTATACTACGTTTTTCATGATTTTCAAGATTGCTATATCTCAAGAACTAATGCACAGAATTTCACCAAACTTCAGATTCTGTGACCCCTTGATGTACATAGACGCTGATTAAGTTTTGGTGTAAATTGGCCAGCAGGTGGCGCTGCTATGCCACGTTTTTCATGTTTTTCATGATAGCTATATCTCAAAAACTAATGCACAGAATTTCACCAAACTTCAGATTCCGCGATACCTTGAGATACATAGCCGCTGATAAGGTTTTGGTGTGAACTGCCCTATAGGTGGCGCTGCTATGCTACATTTTGCACGATTTTTGCGATTGCTATATCTCAAGAAGTAATGCAGAGAACTTCATCAAATTTTAGATTCTGTTACACAAGAATATATAACATAATTAGACGCTGATTACATTTTGGTATTAACCTTGCAACAGGTGGTGCAGCTATGCTGCATTTTGCACGATTTTTCCGATAGCTATATCTCAACAACCAAAGCACAGAATTTCATAAAACTTCAGATTTTGTTACAAAATGATGTATAACATAATTACACGATGATTATGTTTTGTTATAAATCCTTCAACTGATCGTGCTGCTGTGCTATAATTTACACGTTAAAAAAAAAAAAAAAAAAAAAAAAAAACTAGCTATATCTCACGAACTAATGCACAGAATTTCATCAAACTTCAGATTCTTTTACACCATAACATAATTAGACTTTTTTTTTTTACATTTTGGCATAAATTGTCCAAGATATGGTGTTGCTGTGCTACGTTTTGCAAATTTTTTCTTATAATTATATCTCAAGAACTAATGGACGAAATTCCATCAAATTTCAGATTCTGTTAGGTCTTGATATCAATAGATGCTTATTAGGTTTTAGTACAAATTACCCAAGATGAGGCACAACTAAGCTCCTTTTCTCAGAATATTAATTAAATTTGGCTTTTCGGATACCAGAATCTCATTAGGCTAGGTCAAATGTTCGAGGAAATTCGATAGTGGGTAACTTTGGGGGTCACCACGTTTTTTTTTTTTTTTTTTTTTTTTTTTTTTTTTTTTTTATATATTAAAATGTACTTATGAGATAGAAGAAAGTTTCGGGATTGACACATCCAACTAGTTTTTTTCATCCTCCGCCTACTTCCTCCCGAAAAAAAAAAAAGAGAAAAAGTTTTTTAATTTTTGTTTTTGTTGTCAAGCTTCGGGTACACACAGTAGAGATCTGCACGGGCCGGGTTCGGGCCTATTTCCATTAACGGCATTCGGGCCGGACCGGGCTCGGGCCTTGTTTCTGAAGATCGGACCGGGCCGGGCCGGGCTCGGGCCATTTTTTTTTTCTGGAGTATCGGGCCGGGCCGAGTCTATCTTGTTTTTTTCGTACGAAGCCGAGACTGATTTCGTACTTCCTAGCCTTCACGGGCAAAATAATCAATTCCTGTTGAATCTTCCCGTATGAAAATTCTTTTCTCGACGTTGAAAAGTCTGTTCATAAATCAGTAAAGTTTGGCTTGGGCCAAAAATTTTGGCAAAATAGGCTTATACTTTTAGGTCGTTATTATTCTACAACTAAACATTAGAATTTATTCTTTTTAAAGAATCGTAGATCACTAGGCGTCTTAAAATAGAATTAAACACATAAAAAAAAAAAAAGAAAAAAAAAATGATTATGACGGAATTTTCGTTTAAACTGAAAACTGCAAATTTCTATTAAACTGTTCATTCATGCAAAATGAATACAACAATACGCGAGAAAAAAATTATATTAAACATTTACATTTGCTAAGAAGGAAACGTATTTTTTTCTTTCCAATGTCTTAGAAGATTTTACTTTTACCATATTATATCATTTTTTAGATTTATTTTTATGTATTAATAATATTAATGATAACTGAAGCATTTACATACAACAAACAAAGGTTCATTAAAAGCGTAAATATCGCAACCTATGGCACTTCTGCATAAATAGAGATTATAAACATGAAAGAAGAAGAAGAGAGAGAGAGAGAGAAAAAAAAAGACTACGATAAGTTTTTTTGGTCTGAACTCTTCCATTAGAGTAAAGATCAATGTTCTGTATAAATTCAGCCGGGTCGGGTTCGGGCCGAATTTTTAACTTTTTTCCTTGCAGGGCCAGGTCGGGCCAATATTTTCTACGCTCGGACCGGCCCGGCCACGGGCCGGTCCGAGCGTAGGTTTATTGTTTATTTTTTGTAGGTTTATGGTTTATTTTTTGTCGTCCGATTATCTGCGCTAGGGATATAGGACCAGGGGGGAGTGCCCTTCGGGGTCTTTCTAAGGGAACTTAACCCGTATTTACGCAAGGTTCGAAGAAAACCACGAAAACTCCGAACGGTTAGGCCGACAGCCGCGATTGGGTTCGAACCCAGCACCTGCCGTCTACCAGTTGAGAGGTCCGTACCTCTCGGCCACTGGTGGGGCGATTTGTCGTGGGACATGAGATATTCAGCTGTAATTACACAACATTTGAAGTCTCACTTATACAGTTTTTTTGTGATAACTCTTGTGTATATGACTCTGTGACAGATGGACAGACAGAGGACAGAGACGAATAGGGTTTTGTCTGATGAACGAAACACTAAAAATAACTTTTCTTTCTTTTTTCTTAAAAAATAGTTATTTCATTTCAACTTATTTAAATGCTATATTTGAGATCAGAATGAAGGGAGAAAGATATACTTTTTTTTTTCTCTCTTTTTATTAGAACAGAGTGCTATTTTAAATTTTTAATTTGTGATATTTGCAGATTTATGTCAGGCATTTATGGTACCGACTAAGAACCTTATACAACTATTCTGTTAGTTATTTACCATAGTGCCAATCGGAAGACATACAAATATTTTTTTTGTCCAATTTTTGTTTGTGACAGTAGGTTTTTTTTTTTTTTTTTTTTTTTTTTTCTTTTTAATTTTTAGACATTTAACGTGATATGACCATTTTTATTTTATTTTTAGTCAAATAGCTATAGCTTAAAGTTTGTGAATTCTTTGTCTTTTATTGTGCACACATAGTCGCTTTACATGTGAAAATAATGTCATTGACTCTTATTATGAATCACTGATATTATTTTGAAATTGTTGAGTAAATAAAGAAAAAAGTTTTAAAGGAAATAAACGATATGGATTTAGATCTTATTTCTGTATCAGACCTATCTCAGGAGTCAGGAGATAGAATAAATTTGTCCACCTATTGATGAACAGAAGTAAAGAAATTAAAATCTGGTGGATGTATGATATTTTCAAAGGACAGAGTAAAATACTGATAGACGGAGTTTGTCTGTTTTCTTTTTAACTATTTGGAAAAAATAGTTGTTGTTCGTGGTAGAAAATTGGTAAATCTAACGTATATCTGAATCTTAATTGGTTGAATTCCGCAACTTATTTAATTTTATTCGTTTCCTGATTGGTCCAAGTTTAATGTTCAAAAATGGAATAGTTCTGTTTTTTATTATATTCGTTTTCTAATTGGTCCAAGTTTAATGTCCAAAAACTGAATACTTCTGTTGCCACGATGACAAAAAGAGTAATACAAATTAAAATAATAATAATAATTTAAAAACAAATTGTGATAGAGATTTCAAACAAATTTCATTGAAAAGTGCATTTTTTTTCTTTACGTGACGATGTAAAAATTATAAATGCTCGATGTTACGAAGTTGAAAATTTTTGAAGTTCCAAAAATTGTAAAGCTGAAATTTCATTTAAAACTTGTTTGTGATGGATCTAGGAAAATTAATGTTTAATCCATGTCGTGCGTAATATGAAGCGTTCAGAAGTCAGTCTGATTAACTCCATCATCAAATAAAAATGCACATTTTAAACAACTAAGGTTGTCTATCTTCAATCTACTGTTTTTTTAATCATTGGTCTAGGAATAGTAATGTTTAATGCTCGGCTTACATAATATATGAGTCGTTATAATAATCCTAAAAATGATGTATATTATTATTATCAATTTAAATAAAGAATTTATTTATTTGAAAATATCCTTTTCCAATTAATCGTGCAATTTGTTAAATTACCCTTTTTTTTTGTATTTATTTTGATTATTTAATTTGTTTACAGTTACAGCTCTCTGAAAAGAAATCACCAGAACAATAAAAAAATCACATTTATTTTACTTTTGTTTTTTAAAAAGAAAGTTCTTTCAAAAATCTAGACTTTCCCAACTTGAAGCTCAAATTCCCCAGGTTAACAAATATTGCAAGGGGAGACTCCCCCTTTATAACCCCCCCCCCCCTATGGCGACGTCTCTGGTAGAAATTTAGTGTAGCCGGGCAGGATAATAATTTTTTTCTTTGGGTCAGAGCCTGGAAATATAGATTTTGATCTAGGAAAAACTGAACCCTCACATCCTATGTATTTATGCCCAGTGCACAATTTTCCTAATTTATAATTAATCGTTCCTTATCTTTTTTTTTTTTTTTTTTTTTTTATAATAGATACTGATACATGAAGTAAACGTTTATGCTATTTTCTTTCAATTTTTTTTGTCATGATTTTTATGTTATATTTAGTCTACATGTTATTCATCAAAGCATTTAAGCATACTTGTTTTTTCAATTTGCTAATTTTTTAACGCTCAATTCCTTGTTTTAACCATATATTTATACATTAATTTAAAATTACTTAAATCACATTTTCCCACGGTTGATAAAATTGATAGTGCTCTTAATAAAAATTATTAAATTAGTTATAATAAAAAACAGTAGAAGGAAATGCAGTCATGTCACTGTTACATTAAGTCTCCTGCACTAAGAGAACATTTTGATTTCATAACGCAATGATGACGCGTAATTCTAGGAGTTAAATTTAGTTTATAACTGGAACGCATTGCTCGCGCGCTTTATGGCACTAAAGAAAAAAGCTACCAAAATTATCTTTTCGATAGCTTCAACTGCAAAGCTGACAAGACTTCCATACGCCAAATAGGTGAAGAACCGGAAACAGAGAGTTCGGGTCACGTGACCAATGTGGGAATGGACCACATTTGCGTAAGGGAGAGAAGTGACGGAGCATCCAGGGACGGATGGGATCGATGGAGGACAAAGAGAACGCCAAGGCATGGTTTCACCAAATTTGAAATGGCGCGATCGTAAGTATTTTTTCGATGTATCTTTTTTTCAAGTTATATTAATTGTCTTTTGAACAACCCGGTCTGTTGTTCCGATCTTATAATTTTTATTTCGTCGGGGTTGATGTTATTTTTAGACTATTTCCCTTGGATATTCGTCACTGCTTTTGTTTGTCTTGCCCTCTGAGTTGGAGAAAAAATCTCCAGACGATGCTAAGAGGTAAGAAATGACATAAACGCTACCAGCATCATTTAGTACTTCAGAATATTGTCGATATTTGTGATTATTTTTAAATATATCATTCATAAACATGTAAAAATATCATGTCATGCCATTTGAAAATAATCACTCCGGTTAATGAATGATCTTTATACTGGTAAACTGCGTATTATTGACAGCCATGACAGCTTTCTTTTGGTCTTTTAAGCGGTCTCCATAGTCATTGCTATCCTCGTGGTAGCTTTCTTGATCTCTTTGTTAAAATTGCCATATATAGACTGATCTGAGATTTGTTTAGGAGGAATTGCAATTTTTCTATTTTAAATATTTTTTGTTGTACTGATGCCAGTTTATCTACCTGGATCGCATTGTTTATTTTTAACATCGTTGTTTGGCCTTTTAATCATGATCAGAAAAGCATCTCTTTCTATATTTATGAAACATACATGTGCTATTTTTCCTTTCTATACCTTTAAATTTTAATTTATATTTTGTGTTTAATCAAATATCTGAAAGCAATATGTTTTTAAAAATATAATTTTTTATAAATTAATTAAATAACATAGATTTATATACTCATAAACACATCTTATGACTTTCAAATTCCACATTCATTAGATAAAATTCATCAAAAAACAATCTAGATACTAAACTTTTTTTATACTTTATTTACATTATTATTTATTAAATTATTATTTTTGACAAAATAAATAATACTTATGTAATAATAATTTAAGTTTTTATGCATTTTTGTAAAAAATAAATAAATAAATAAATATTAACTGAAAATAAATTTATAAAAAAATACCTATTGATATTATAATTTACATTTTTTTCCTGGAATTTAGAGTATTTAAAAACTTATTATTTTAATTCTTAATACATTTGAGTCTTGATATGCTATTTATGTAAGCAAATTTTATATATATATAATAAATATTGATTCAGTATAGGATTAAGTTTTTTCCCAGTGTTAAAAAAATTACAATTCATATGTTGTGCTTGTCGCATGTAACTATTAACTTTATTTTATTTTTATAGACGCACTACAAAAATAATGCAAATAAATTAATTTATAAAAATTACAAACAGAGTGAATTAGAGGAAATAATTGCATATTACTATTAATTTTATTTTATTTTTACATATGCACTACAACATAAATAATAATGCAAATAAATTGCTAAAAAATACAAATGGAGTGAATTAAAAGAAATAATTGGATTTTAATTATATATATTTTTTTCTTTAACAATTTTAATTACAAATTTATTTTGCATAGTTATATTTTATATTGTAAGATACTGTTTATTAAGAAAATGACTAAACAAAACCATCAGCAGTTTAAGATGATGTTAAAATTCAAAATATTTTTAATATTTACATGTTTCCTGCAACAAAACAATCTGATGTACTTTTTGGATTGTCAGGCGCCGGTGTTATGTGTACACACATATATATCTATATTGGATAGATGTGCCAGTAATGGATACCCCTTGATGTTTTTGATTCATTAAAAAAAAAAAAAAAAAAAAAAAAAAAAAAAAAAAAAAGATAAATATTTAGCTTTATTTATTTTTTTTTAATAATTCCCCTTTGTATGTTTTATAAATTTGGGTTATTGTTAACACTTTTTTCAAACCAATTAGGAAGCAGGGAAAATCTTAATGAAGATGCTAAGAGCTTCATTTAATAAATTTTAATACTGTATTCTTTATTTCCTTGCAATTTTTTTCTTTTTTTTTTTTTTTTTTGAGTTGCAATAGAAAATTTTGAATTTTATATACTAATGGATATTTACAGAATTTCATTTTTAAGGTTTTAAGATTTTTTTTTTTTTTTTAAATGTATAAAGCCCTTGCACATTTTATAATCTGGCAATCAAACCAGTCAAGAAACAGAAAATATTGTTTAAGGGCACAGTGAAAGAGAAGCTCATAGGGCTTTATCCCTCCCCATTTAAATAAAAACAAATTAGTTACAGAAACTATTAAAAATCTTATTTTCTGTCATGTATGTTTTCTTATTCATCTCTGACAAAAATGTAATATTGATGAAAATTATAGTTATCACTAGTACATCTGTAGATCACTGCTCTCAAACACAGTTCTACAGATTTATTTTGAAATTAATATAGTTAGTATGTGAAATATTCAACTTGCAATATCATTTTCAAATTTGTAATATTAACTATTAACTGGTATATAATCACATAGTCTCTGGAAGATTAATTTTAATTGTTGAAAATACTTGAGATAAAACTATAAACTAACAGTGTTTTTTAATTATTACCTTTTAAATTCCCTACTGTCTCAATTTGATAGCTGTAATTGCCTGATATTTAGTTTTTAAACTATCCATCTAAAATAATTAAAATATTGGTTGTCTGATAATTACAATAATTGATCCAAATAGTGAATGATAAGCACAAGTATTTTGCTAATTATTGGTATCCCGATTGCTAAATTTATTTTAAAATAACTATTTTATTTTATTAGTATGATATTACAGTAAAACCTCGACTCATTGTTTTTCAAGGGGTGCGGAGAGAAAAACGATGAATGCGAATTAACTTAAAAATACAAAAAAGCACAATGAGTATGCTTTATTAATCCAAGTAATGTATACAGCAAGACTGTCCAACGCGGCACCTGCGCCATGGTGCCATTTGAAGATTTTCTTGGCGCCCTCTTGAAGGTCTCAAGCTTTTAAACATTTTAGAAGTAAAACTCCATTATAAAGAATGCTTTCTTTAAAATCATTAATATTTTATCTGCGATATTTTTAAAATCTGAAGCTGTTTTCTGAAGTTGAGAGCTGTTTAATTTGAAGGATATAGAGGCTCGATTTTTCTTTCTTGACTTCTTGAAATTTCACAACAGGTTTTTTTTTTCTTTCTTCTTTTTTTTTTTTCTATAATTTTGCTTAGAAAAAATAATAAACAGTTCAAAATGATTTCCATCTACTAAAGTAATTCCAGATTATCCCTCCTAAACCACCTACATGGTTTGGTCACTATCATGTTTGTCTTTCCTGCTTTTGTACTTTTCATAAAACTAATCCACACTTTCAAAATAAAGCAAACCGTTTTTTAACAGCCTAAAAGAAACCTATATCTCTGGTATCTCTGATTTTCATATTTATTTATTTATTATTATTGTTATTATAGACGCGATTAAAGTTTCTGGCTCCTTAACCTACAAATATTTTTGATATAGTCTTCTCACAAAAAAAAAAAAAAAAAAAAAAAAATATATATATAATTTGAAATTTAATACACCATAACTGTAGGGGTCTTTTGTTTACCGCTGTACGATTCATTTGCATTATGTGAAGACGTCAGCGTATACTAACACTATGTGATAATATTGCCACATGTTTATAGTCACGTAAATATTGGCGACCTTCGTTTAGTGCCAAGAGCCAAGATGCGCCCTTAGTTACTGAAAGGTTGGGCAGGCCTGGTATACAGTATACTAGTAAATACTAATTATTACTTACTATATTGTAAAAGTAATAAATCGAAGTTATAGAAAATTTTTATTTATTAAAAAAAAAACAATAATTTGTTTGACTTTTTGTTTATTTTTATTTATTATTATTATTTTTTTAAATCAAAAAATAAATTTTCAAGTTATACAACATTTTTCTGGTCATTTTCTGTAATTTCATATGCATATAATATAAAAGTTCATACAGTTTTAAATTCCATAATTGCATGAGACAGAGTTGACACTGGTGCCTTAGCAGGGTTGGGTTTCTGACGTCAGAAACTGGTTTTTGACATGACAAGTGTCAAAAACTGGTTTAAACTGTCAAAAACTGACTTAAACGTCAAAAACGTGTAATGCGCTTTAAACATTTTAAGAACGAGAGAAACATTGAGTAATTTTTTATTTAAAATTAATTACAGTAAAACCTCCATAACGGACACTCCCGAATAGCGGACACCTCTATTTAACGGACAGTTTGCCAATCCCCACTCCCAAAACCTAAATTTTTGTATGTTTAACCTCTGAATAACGGACATTCCGAATAGCGGACACTTTATTCGGCGATAAAGGATGAAAAAATATGTTAAAAAAAAAAAAAAAAGCAAAGTAAAAAGGCCTCTGAATTTATCAGGACAACGTGTCACAAATTTTGTGATCGCAGATAAATGTAGATAGAGAAAATTCCCCCCCCCCCCCCCCCCCATGTTCAGTACTAAACTCAAGGTGTTGTCCGGGAGGAATATCTCCCACAGCATTGAAATGTCACCCAAGAATATATTGAGATTTTATGGTTTTAAGGGTGTATTTCGATTCAAACTGCTGATTTTTGAATTCATTTTTGCTCTCAAATACATCAAACTTTCAAAATATCTTATTTGGAAAGTACACGAGGTGCCGTGATTGTCGATTCTTTGATAAATGCGAAAAATATTGCAGAAAAAGCAATTAAAAATGGCATTTCGAACCGATTTTTCCCAAGCGGAAGATTTGGGAACGAAAAAAAAAAGTCATACTGACAAGGTAATTCTTTATAACTCAAATTCTAATGAATTGAGCGTAAAAAGCCATCACACGGCACAGGGCCGTAGCTAGAAGTGAACAATGGGGGGGGGGGGGGGGCTCATAATTTTTTTTTCTCTTACGCAGAAAGATAAACTAGTGTATATTCACACTATGGGTACCATGTTTTTTGCACATTTTATATTCACATTGTAGGTACTAAGTTTTATATTAAACTTTTATAATACCTTCATTTTATGCCAAGAAAAGTATATGATAATCAAAATTTTGGTTGTATAACTGTTGAAATATTAAACATCATGTTAGCTTCATATGTACAAATAGGATGAGGGAGTGTTGAAGTTGAAACATTTATTTTAGATACAAAGCAAAAGCTGTGAAAGGGTCTCAAAACTAAATTAGATTTTGGAACAGAATTTCATTTGAATTTTCGGTACAGAAATTCATTGAGTGACCTTGGAATCTTTTCAAGGGGGCTCAAAATATTTTAGGGGGGGCTGAGCCGCCAATAGCGCCTCCTTAGCTACGGGCGTGACACGGCACCTCCTACGTCCCTTCAAGAATCAACTCAGCAAGTTTCATGTTTCTACGTTTAAAAATGTGTCTGAAATTGTATCGGAAATTTTTGAGCTGTTGAAGGTAGAAAAGCGTTTTGCAATCCTTCGCTTCACGCCCGGACTTTACAATGTCCAATAACGTCACGTAGAAATACAAATTACATGTAATCGCAAACAAAGGTAAACTTTTATAACAGATTATTTCACGAGAATATAATAAACAATGGATAAAAGTGTGCACAAATTTATTTCACTCTTATTGATTAAAAAATAATTTTAATTTCTGATTAATTATATAATAGAGGTTTTAGGACATATAAAAGTAAATTAATGAAACATTAAGCATTTCTTAGCGGTTTTTGAATCTCAGAGGTTTTCCCAATAGCGGACACTTCCGAATAGCGGACAATTTCTGCGTTCCCGAGGTGTCCGTTATTTAGAGGTTTTACTGTATACTGTAATTTAATAATTAAAAAAAAATTAAATTACTTTAATTGCAATAAAACATTGTTTTTTAGAATGTTCAAACAGAAGAAAATGATTTTGTATACTTAATAATCTGGATCAATTTTACCCCACAGCATCCTATAGCACTTAACCAATTTAGCACATTTATTTACACCCAAATGGTTTATGAGTTTAGAGTGTATGAAGCCAAAGTTACAAAATACTCTCTCAATTGGTGCTGAGCTAGCAGGGCTTGATAGCAGAAGCATTGCTAGTTGAGCAAGTTTGGAGTCAGGCCAAATTTTCAGATTTATGACAATTTTTTTTTCTTTTTTTTTCCCGGAAATGATGATATACAATACAGTAAAAGTGAATTTTTAATATTACATCTAATATTGTATATTTGTGACAGATGTTTAATGTGAAATTTTACAGATCAGTGTAGTATTTGAGGTTTCTGACGAGGTTTTTGACAAGAGGTTTTAGCCATGACGGTTTAAACCACGGTTTTAACCGGATAAATCTGTACACTGTCAAAAACTTGCCAACCCTGTGCCTTAGCTTCACCGGCCTGTTTCTTTGCCATTATTTAATTTTTTGTGTTATCACACATTTCTCCTATGTTCAGGACACCACATGTCGCAACATTTTGATCAGTGGAGACATAATCCCATCCTTTGCTATATACAGCCACTTTTCATCTTTATTATTGTTGCCGTCATCAACACAAACAAGTTATTTTAGGATAAAAGAAGTAATTCCAGTTTGTAGGCCATATGGATTAGCACGGGTTACAATTTAATTTTGGTGAGGAGAAAAATTTTACAACAATGAATGTGGGAAATAACTTTTTGAAGAACGATGCATGCAGGTTTCGTTAACATTATTTAAGTATAATTTGCGCAGGGACCTTAGAAATAAAACGATCAATGTGGGAAAACGATGGATGAGGGAACGATAGATTGGGGTTTTACTGTATTAAATTCTTGTTCTAAATAAAATCATGAAAACAATTATATTTATTATTTTTTATGGGATGTCCATTACTGGAAGAGTGTCTTTTACTGGTCTAGAAGCAGGGTTGCTGGCTTTTAGCCGGGCCAAAAAAAGCCGGCCGGCTTTTTTTGGTTTTATCCACTTAAAAAAAGCCGGCTTTTATTATTAAAGTGTTAATTTGTATCGAATCCATCTTAAATTTGGATTGATTTATTTTTAATACATTTTTAATTATTTACTACTAAAATAGTTATAAATTTCTATTTCATTTTTCAAATAAATAAGTCTTTATAACTGCTAGAAGTCAATTGTGAAGGCATTATGTCTGAAAAAATATATAAATCTTGGAAAAAAGAAAATAATAAAAAAATGTGTTTTAAACTTCTATATTTCATAGGTCTACTTATATTGCATATTCCTAAGAATTATATTTAATTGAATTATGACAAAATGTAACACATCAAACCATTCATAGAAACATTCTTATATGTAAAGATTAAGTCATATAATGAACAATGCTGAAAGAGAAATTAGGAAGGATTCAGTGTTTGAGGAGAGTTTAATACATAATTATATAAAATTAAACAACAACAAAAAAATGCTCTAATAAGATTTGTTGAATTAAAATTTTCAATAGCTCTTTGTTATTTAATAGTGCATATATGCCCTCTTTCATGAATATATTCATACATATGCTAACTGATAATACTGAAATAAATTGTGAAATATAATATATTATGAAATATGCATAATTCATAATACTATTTTCAATCATGAGAAATGCTGTTTTTATGATTTTAAATGTTTATAGGGAATAAAACATGACATTTTAATAACTCTTAAAATTAGTTAAGTAATAAAACATGTAACTAAGTAACCATTGCCCCAGTTAATTTTATAAAGCAGTAAAAATGGAAAAAAAACAAGAGTGGGATAGAAAAAGCACTTGGTATGGCCATTTTATAATTTAGCTGACATATTTGCAATTGTGACTATAAACCACTATCAATTCCATCAAAGTGTCATTCTAGTATTATTGTCTTCAATATTGAAAAATTGGGTTATAACCCAATTTTTCATGCTGAATCATAATTAAAATCCCTATTTTTCAGGGTTGGCATGATTTAAATCAACCGATTTAAATCTAGATTTAAATCAATTGATTTTTTTAAAAAAATCATTTGATTTAAATCATTTTTTAAATCTTTTTTCTTTTTGAAATTAGTCAGCAGATAAATAAGAAATAGGTGTAAATAACAAGTGATAGGTGTTTTTCTGGTATTTTCAGGATTGCTATCAGAAAGAATGTGGTAGGTAAAGTCCAGGTGTCCCCTCCTAATCCTTTAATTGTTTGTTCTTTTTTAATAAACTTTAGACGATGAGGCGAAACACAGAAACACTTTATAAATCATACTTCGTTTGCCAATTTTGGCAACTAAATTATTTGAATCTTTTTTGTTTCACAAGTTAATAATTAAACAAATTTATTAATGTTTACCAAAAAATCGGATACTACGTGCAAGGAACAAGTTTTGAAACTTGCCATATTACACTGTCAAATTTTACGAGTTTACGAATTTTTAAAATTTTTGGGTAAAAAGTTAGAAAATGTATTAGATAAAGATAGCAGAGTTGCCAAGTCTCTTGATTTTCAGATGTTTCCCCATACTCCTTATTTTTGACATATTTCACCCAATTTTTCACACTTTTTAAATATTCCATTATTTACCAATCAAATGTGCTGTGATTCAGTGAGAAAAGCTCTAGTACAGGTGTAATTGTTCTTTAGTACGTTTGACCAGAAGTGTTTTATGTGATGAATTACACTCAGATTCATTTATAAACTATGAATCTTTAAGGTTTGTTATTGTTACTATGGTCATGTATTGAATTAATAATAACTTGTCTCGATTAAGACTTATGATCTTTACTATAGTTTTATATAAGTTAATGAGTAACAAAACATCTCTCTTTTTATAATATTTAGTCAAATTAAAAATACTTGTAAGGAATACATATTTTCCTTATTCAAGTAAGAGTGATAGATTTCTTTTTAATCTTTAGTAATAACCAAGCAATATTGAAACTTAAACTTTTACTAAAGATGTTTACATCAACAAATTAACAAGTTTTCATTGACAAAAATATCTCCTGATTTCTGAGATAAAATCTCCTGATTTTTAACTTTCAGAACTTGTCAAGTCTGAGATAGAATTACAAAATTTAGAGCAAAATATGAACAAGCTATGGCTGTCATTTTGCTGGAGTTTTTTTAAGTCCCTCTGTTTTAAATTGAAATGAAATTTCACTTAGTGTAGAGGAAAATAATGAAGATTTGGCATTCATTAAAGAAAATTGTCCAAATCTTCTCACCACTGTAGCACATTTTGAAGCAAAAAATGGCCCATTCCAAAAATGACCATTGCTTGAGATAAAAGTTTCAGATTTTATGACAGATTATGATTGGTGGAAGTCCTTTTATATAATGAGAGATAATCAGATAAATTGAAATTGAGTTTATTTACCAAATAACAACAGCCATGGCTTCATCTGTTGGAGTAGAAAGACAATTTTCGTCCTTTGGACTAGTTCATTCAAACCTTCATAATAAATTAGGAGTGGACAAAGCTTCTAAATTAGTGTTTTTGTTCAAACAATTAAATCCCTGATTTATTTCTATTTGCTTAAAAACTATTGAATTAATTGTGATTTTTATCCCTTAATAAATAGCTTGCATTGAATGAATATTTAATTTGTTTTTTAAATTTTACGATTTTTTATTCATTTACAACTTATTTAAGTTTATTTCTTATTTAGTGTGCACAATTCAATTACATAATAATAGAATGGCTTTAGATTAAAGCCTACATGTTTAATTTTTAGTATCAGTCAGTAACTAGAATATAGAATTTACTGAACTATGTAATTATTTCTTATATTATTTTTATGAATTATAAATATTATTTATTCTTTTTTTAGTTATTTTTATAAGAAACTGCTCCATGTATTGTAAAAACATAAAAACACAATAATTTAAATAGAATTCTAAAAAAATCAAATAAATCTGATTTAAATCAAAAAAATCTGATTTAAATAAAATAAATCCGATTTTTTTGATTTTTTTAAAAAATGATTTTTTTCCAACCCTGCTATTTTTTTATTTTAATAAATAAATTTATTAAACTCAAAGTAAATTAAACATCATTAAAACTAGTTAAAAGACACTTAAAAATGTGTGGCTTATAATTAAAATTCTTCACTGCATAAAAGCCAATTTTGGCCAAAAAAAGCCGGATAAAACCAATAAAAGCCACCGGCCTGGCTTTTTTAAATTTTAGCCGGTTTTTTTGCATTCCTGTCTAGAAGGTGTTCATTACTAGGCTTTTGGGTGTTTTGGTACATTTCTATTTAAAATTAAATTTTGATTCATATTGGGAATGGTTAAATCTTGTTAATAGATTAATATAATATAGAAAAAAATAGAATATAATAATTATAACTAATCATAAAATAATAATAATAATAAAAAGTTTTTAAGGGTGTCCATTACTGGCATATTTACTCTATATGAATATTTACATATATTCACATTTAAATATCTATAATTCGCATATTGCAATGAAGTGTCCGTTACCGGAAAATTTGAGATTTTACAATTTCCTCCCCGGAGCTACAGAAGTCTACTGGAGAAAAGTGTCAGAATTCAACACTCTCCCCACCTCCTCCTCCCTTCTTTTTCATATACACTCTAGAAAGGACAGTGAATCTAACAGCAACTTCGTTAAATTGCTTGGAATTTGTCTCAGGGATCAGATGGACGGTTGCACGTGGATAACTCAAAATTTTATAATGGATTAATCTACAAAGAGTAGTTAAAAAAAAAATTCTAGACAAATTAACAGAAATGTTTTTTTATTGTATAAATAAGTAGTTTTTATTATATTAAAACGGTAGGTATTTTTAAAGTGTATTCTAATCATCCAAAATGAGCAACTTTTAATTTAACAACGATTCAATTTAACATCCAGTTTGTGAAGTCCCGTGAAGATAGTTAAATTGCGAGTCTACTGTACATATAAATAGGACATTTTTTCTTAAAAATTCTTTTTTTAAATATGTATTTTATTATTAATTTATTTGTTGTTTTTTAAAATACTTTGCATATTTTATATAAATATATAAAATTTTCTTTTTTTTAGGTGAATGTTTTTAAAATCATCTGTTAGTTGAAGTTTAGCTTGTTTGGACCAGTTATTTTTCCGAAATTGTCTTTAAAGTAAGCTGTGTTTATTGTACAATTTTATAAATTTCATACCTATAATTATGATTTAATATTATATACTTTCATTGTTTACTTACGATCATAGTTTTGCAATAATTAATGTTTATAAATATTACATTAATATGAATTAAAAGTTCATTTTTTGCTTGCAGTAACAATTTTATTATTGTTAATTTAAATAATTTAATGATTAAATAAATCTTCAGCGAATGAATGATTCATTATAATGTAAATTTCTTTATAATCAAGGTTTTTTTTGTCTTTTAACAATTGTTATTTTAAAATTGATTTAATACATTTTTATTTATTTTTGAAACTATAATTTAAAGTGAGTATTTAAGTAGAATAATCAGTATGGATTTTCAAAGAAAAGTAAGTAATATCTTATTCAGTAATTTAACTTCCTAAAATTACATTTTATCTCCTCGTTTAAGTAGTTACTTATTGGTTCTTAGAAATTTTCTGCATTGTTTTGTATTGGGAGGAAATTTTATAAAAATTATGTATTATTTTTACTTTTTAAGCAATTTATCAATGTGATGTGGTCAATCATTTTTTCTATTGTCAAAGATTTTAACTTATAACACAATAAAAAATATTGTTCCAAAAATATACTTATTTATTATGTGTGTGTGTGTGGGGGGGGGGGGGGTGGTAAGGAAATTGTATGTTGTTGATGTTTGAAAAAAATTATAAGCATGGTTAGGGTTAAGAGCTAGCTGCTTTGTATGTTGCTTGTAGAGAGGGTCTATTGGTGAATAAACTTTTAATAATTGATTTTCTAACCAGGAAAGGGAAAAAAAAAAAAAAAAAAAATGATTACTGGAACATAAAATTGTTTAATTTTTAAAATTGATCACCCAACTTTAGCAATAAAGGGCAAAGTTGAATCATGTATTACCCTACCTACTACTATAAGGAAAACAATTTATTATCTGTTATAAAAAAAAAAAAAAAATTAAAAAGAGAATTTTCCCCCCTTTAAATTAAGTTTGTTTTCATTTTAATATAGGAATAGTGCATTTGAATAAACAATTTCTTCTTTCAATTTGTTTAGTTGCTATTATTTTTATTTTTTAATTACAAAATAGTGGACAGATTCAGATAGTGATTTTTCATTGTTAGTGAAATGAGATAGACCAATCAGAAGCCTGCATTTTTGTGAACTTTTTGCTGTTTGCAAAAATGCTGGCTTCTGACTGGTTAATCTTTTTTCGCTAACAACAAAAAATGTATCCTTATCCCACCCAATGTCTCATAAAATCTTGTTTGTAAAGAAGTTGGCAGACATAATAACATTTATAAGAAAAGTTTTTCAGTTTTTGGATGGCATGTCCACTTAAACAAGGAATTGCCCTTCGGCATAAATTTGTCAGCTGTAAAAGATGTAGTAGTACTTTGCATGAACACCGCATTCTACTGATTATTGATTTTTTTTTTCTTTTTTAAAGTTTTTCTTATTTTAGAAAGTAAGCGTTATTATTAAAGATCAACCTAAGACTGGTTTTTAAGATCAAAACTGAATTTTGGTAATCTTTCCATTTTTGGCCGAAAATGAAAATGTCCAATTTTTTAAAAATAATAAATGCACAATTATACATAATTATTGATTAATTATACATATTTATTAGTTACATATAATTATTAATTATATGTTTAGTCCAAGTTTGCTCTCTGTGCCTCTGACCAAAATTTTTTATTTTTATATAAAATAATGTCATTGATTAATTGATGACAACTAATGATATTCTAACAATGCAAATTTCATCTAATCAAAAATTATTTTATGTCTACATACATTGATTTAACCTTTGCAATGATTTTTGTAATTGATTATCTGCTGTATTAGAATTTTCTTAAACCATATTCCAAATATCCAAATACTTCTGTGGTTTCAAACTAAAATTTTTCTATCAGTGTTAAGTCTGCAGCTTTTAATAAGTACACAAAAAGAGTCTTCGAATCTTATCTTACATACATTGCCTGCTATATAATATGGGCTCATGTCTTAAGTCAGCCGTGACTAATAATTAAAACAGTGAAGTTCATAACAATATATAAAGAGTGTCTCAGCTTATAGAGTTTAAATCAATGAGTAACTGTGAAAGTTTCTGTACGAAGAAGTGCAACTTTTAGAATACAGATACTTTTGGTCCAACTGAATTTTCTACAGTGCTGCAGATTTTATGGAAAAAATGACCGATTCCTACTCCAGCAATTTAAGTGACTCCAGGCTGGCTAATATACTAGTGTTGCTGTTGGTTAAAATAGAACACAAGAAAAATAAGGCAAAAATTTCATTATTTTGGTATTATTTCAGTTCTTACAGCCTTGAAAGAAAAAAGGGAAGAAAATATTTTCTGTTTTAATAATTATTAAATTTTGTATCCCACAAACCTGAAAAATCCAACTATCAAAATCTAAAGGAGAAAACAAAGCAGAAATTTTACTTTTTCAAATACATGGACTTGAAAGAGGAAATCTTTATAATTTTGATGTTAATTCGTGTCATCCAGAGCTGAAAGATTTCTATAGAAAGCAGGGTTGCAAAAAAACCCCAACCCAGGTGGGTTTTTTTGGGGCTTTATTGGGTTTTTTCGGGTTTTATTTATTTATTTTTTTTAAAGAGTTGATGGCAGAGGAAGTCTCTTATTTCTAGAAAGTATGTATTCAGGGTTGCCACGCTACTTGGAGAACCGGGAAAACACAGGGAATTTTAAAATCCCCTTCCAAAACAGGGAAAAACTAGGGAATTTTAAAAAAATCTGGAAAACACAGTGAATTTTTTTTCCTGCTATATCCAAACATAAATTACTTTTTTCGGTTTTCATTTTGAAAGCCGAATATTATCTTATATTTTTTAATATAAAAAATAAACCAGTGTTGTGTATCAAAGTTATCCTATATTTTATGTGTCCTGTATTTTAATATAAATATTAATTTGAATGCATAAACTAAGTAGCTTTTCCTCTTTTCTTTTCTTTTTTATTTCTGCAATTTTTGTGATAGTATGTACAAGATAATTGATTTTTAGGTAAGACTATTTAAAATTTTATACTCTTTAAATTATTAGATACAAAGTTTATAGATATTTTAACATTCATTTACAAATATTTCTAAGTATTTTTTTAGCAGAATGTTTGATTATTGCTTTACTGATTTTATTATTATTAACGTAAAATGTGGGATTCAATAATAAGTGCAACAAACTTAAAGGGTTTTTTCATTTGCTCATATCATATAATGTATTATATTTGTTCAATTAATTGGATAATTATAAATTATAAGATGTCTAATTAACCTACATACACGCATATATTTTTGCACACTCAACATAGAATAAATGCGTTGCAGTACAGGGAAAACACAGGGAATTTTTTTTCAAGATTAGAGTGGCAACCCTGGTATTACATTTAAAAATCTTTTGATATTTTTATTAATTAGTTTAATATACAATAAATTTTTATTGAAATAACACAAATAAATCAATGTAAAAAGTTGTAAAAAAATGTTCTTCCTTCTGATATTATATGATATAATAACCACATAGCACATATTTGAAAGCTACTTTAACAAATTACTTTTTATCAATATTCTATTTTTATCAATATTATATAAGAACATATTTTTTTTTAAACAAATGTTTTATTCTTTATCAATCAAAGGATGCTTGATAATATGTTCAAGATATCTATGATTCATTGTATAGTGCAGTTTATTCTCTGAACATAATACAGAGCTATTACTAAAAATGTTTCACAAATGAATTTTAATTATCTACATAACTGGTTATAATAATTTAATTTGAATATTTTGAAATGAATTTATAATGCTTATATAATAAACAGTGATTTTATTTTTATAAACAAGTATGGATGGTATGATATGTATTAGGAAATAAAATATAGGGTAAAAATCCTGATTTAAATAAACAATATATATATATATATATATTCGATTGTTTTGAAAAAAGTCCCCTCCTTTCCTTTTTTTTTTTTTTTTTTTTTTTTTCTTTTTACCAATACTGCCCAAAAGGGAATTGGTCAAATTTGTCTCTGGTTGGGACATTATGAAATTTTACATTGTTAAATCTTGAAATAAAAGATCTTGTCGTTTTTCATTTATTCTAAAATGTTATAATTAGTTACATAGATTGATTTTGGCCCTTTTTTTCATAATATTAACAAGTTTTTCAAAGCATTAAGCACAATATTTTATTTTGCCAATTTTGGCTTTGTCATATTTAGCAGTACACTCAGAATCTATTTTGATAGGATAGTGTAACTTTTTAAACACAAAAGTTAAAAAACATGCTGAATATTAAACACTTTGACCACAGATATTAAAAAGCCCAATAAAACCCGCTTTAAAGTGGGTTTTATTGAGTTTTTTAGAGTGGATTTTACCCAATAAACCCCACCCGGGTTTTTTGGGGCAAATGGGTTTTTTGCAACCCTGATAGAAAGGAGGAAAAAATAAATTAAAAAATAAGGATGATAGTTTTACTGTTTGTTCGGAAATAATTTGGGATCTACAAATTTTTTTAATTATAAACAGTTTTGGTGTACTGTGTATGCCAGGTAGTATATTAGAAATCTTTAAATTGGACTGCCTGATATAATCCAAAAATAACAATAATAATTTCTTTTATGGATTTAAATATTACAACATTAATTGGTTTTATTTCACTGCAAACTGTATAACAAAAAAAGTTGACTTGGTTTTTAGTGACTGACTTTTTTGCTCAAAAATAGGCCCGACTGTGACTACACAGCCCTGATCGTCACCATTTTTATCAAAAATGAATTTTTAACCAAACTAAGGTTTTGGTATGAAAAAAAAAAAAAAAAAAAAAAAAAAACTAATTTTTGGTTGATCTCTAGTTATTATTATTATTTGTACTTTTTTTAACAAAAAGACTTTGGTACTTTTTAAAATGTCATTAACAGTCATAAAAATGAAAGTGAAATTTGTTGCTAAATGATTTATATTAGTTGTTTTATTTGATAAATTACTTAATGTTTGGTAAAAAAGTTTTCTAAGATTTGTGTATTATCTGGGTCAGCAAGATACTTTGTCATCAATGCCTCTGTAATATTATTTTTAGCAAACTGTTGGCAGTAACACTGCTTAGTTACAGCTATTATAATGAAATGTCAAATGTGCCAGAGCTTGGCATTCATAACTTTAAATATTGGATCATGAGATGTAGCAAAAATGTGGCTCAAATCAGTGGCATAGCTAGAATGGATGACACTAGGGTGAATGTAAATTGTGTCCCCATTATCCACCTCCACCAATCCACATATTTTTTCAATATCACATTTCTATGTCGTTATAACAAATGGCCATACCAATCCATATTTACTGTTTGTCATGGGTGCAAATTTTCTGTCCACAGAACGGAATTCCGTCTAGCGGGACGGAAAAATCTCCGACGATAAAAAATGATCGCGAAAATAACATGTTTTTCATCAAAAACAGGGTGGCTACAGATTCTGAAAATCAGGGAATCAGGGAAAAATCAGGGAAGTTTAGCAATCTGGAAAAATCAGGGAAATATCAGGGAACTTTATAAAAAAGACTCAAAAATCAGGGAAATTTTTCTCTATCCGAAAATATTTCTATTTTCACCTTACCAGCAACGATTCGTTGTCAAACAGGCTATGTTAAATCAATAATAACATGAAATTGTGCCATAAACCCAAATTTTAAACGTTGGTTCATTCACGATCTTTTGACAAAATTTATCAATTTTAGCAATCTTTTGACAAAATTTTCACTTTTTTGCGATTTTTTGACAAAATGTATACTTTTTCGCTAGTTTTTGACAAAATTCGCATGACTTTTTTATGAAAACTGTACATTTTTAGAGTTTTACACATTTTTAGACGAGATTTGTGCGTTTTTCATGATATTAAGTTGAAATTTGCGTGTTTTTCATGCTTTTAGGCAAAATTCTTGTTTTTATACAGAACCTTTCATAAAATTCACATTTATTTACGCAAAACTTGGATGAAATTTGTATTTTTTACACTATCTTTAGGTCTAATTTCGTACTTTCTGCAATCTTTTGCCTAAATTTATGGCCTTTTTTGTGTGCGTGTGCAAAACTTTGAAGAAATGAGTGTTTTATGTTGTTTTTTGACAAAATTTTGTGTTTTTTTTTTTTTTCCGCTATCCCCTGTGGCAGAATGTGCGCGACACTGCGACGGACGTCGCAGACTTTTAAGGACCTCTGCAGACTCAGCGATGGCACGGACGCTCTATAGTGTTTAAATTACGCAAAAAAAGAGCTCTTATGTGTCCTGCGGGCAGGGTAATTTCGGCAAAATATCGCAAAATAAGGCCAAATTTAGTCCAAAGATCGCGAGAAGAAACGCAATCATCAAAGCATCGCGAAAAAAACGAAAAATTTCTTTTATAAAACACGAAAAAACAACTAATTTCTTCAAAAATCGTGAAAAAACGACAAATTTTGTCCAAAAATCCTGAAAAAAGTCCGAATTTCTTCAAAAGGTCGCGGGAAGAAACAACAATTTCTTCATAACATCGCTAAAAACGGCAAATTTCGTTAAAAAACCACTTAAAAACGACAAATTTCGTCAAAAAATCCTGAAACAAAAAGTGAAAAAATGAAAACTTTCTGAAAAAATGGCAAATTTCGTCAAAAAATGACGCAAAAAACAACAGATTTCGTCAAAAGATTGTGAAGAAAATGGCAAATTTTGTGAGAAGATAGTGAAAAAACGACAGGTTTCGTGAGAAAATAGCGAAAAAATGGCTGATTTCTTCAAAAGATCGCGAAAAAGCGACAGATTTCATCAAAATATCCCGAAAAGACGACAGTTATCGTCAGAAAATCGCGAAATAATGGCAGATTTCGTCAAAAGACCGCGAAAGAACGGCAAATTTCGTCAAAAGATCGCGAAAATGGCAAATTTCGTCAAAACATCGCCAGAAAACGGCCAATTTCGTCAAAACATCGCGAGAACGGCCAATTTCGTCAAAACATCGTGAAAATGACAAATTTCGTCAAATCATCGCCAGAAAACAGCCAATTTCGTCAAAACATCGCGAGAAAACTGCGAATTTCGTCAAAAGATCTCGAGAAAGCGGCAATTTCGTCAAAAGATCGCGAAAAAACCGCAAATTTCGTCAAAGACACCAAAAAAAATATATATATATATTGGCAAAAGTGGATTTGTCTGTTTTTTTTTTTTTTTTGGTATAAATGATGGAAATAGTTTACACATATACACACACATATGTTGCCAAAATTAATTAGCACTACAATAGCACAAAGAATATATTTATATAACACATTGCGTCTTGCAGACTATTTTAGAAAATATTGTAAGCGTTGCAGACATTTGAAGATAGTTCTGCCACTGGGCCGCTATCCTATATTGAAATTTGTGTTATTTCAAACAATCCTTTGACAAAATTAGCAATTTTTTTATCCGATGCCTGTAATGCTAGGGGTGCAGAAAATGTTTTTACATAATATTTCTACCTAATCCATATACAAATTTCCCCAAACTTTTACGATATGATTTTTTATTACATTAGGTATGGATATTTTTTTTTTTTTTTTTCAAAACTTCTCAACATATGTGCAAATATATACGGTACATATTCTGAGATCAGTTTTGTACAGGTCACCATATGGACCTATTTGTAATGAAAATTTTTCTGTCCTGAGTAATTATGTAAATTCATGATTAAAATCGAAATCAATTGTATATTTCTGTGCAAAATTTCCCCAAATGGCTAACATTTCCCTCAATCCTAGATCGCCGGATCGAACATATTCTGGATCCCTGCGTAATGCCTTAACTTTTGTTGTGTATCAGTAATAATTATGCATAAATTGTAATACTTGGCACCTCTGCTAATTAAATACTGTGCGATTTTTGTTTATTCCTCCCAAAAGAGATATTTGCAAGCTGGATAAGGATGTTATACAAGAAAGCAGCATATGTTAAAAAAAATACCATGTATTTTCTTTAATTTGCTAATTTTTTATATGGTTTTATTTTTTTCAGCATTTTGTGCGTTTTTCGCGATCTTTAGACGACATTTGCATGCTTTTCGCGATCTTTGGATGAAATTTGCACTTTTTTCACGATAATTAGGCTAAATTCTTGTTTTTACACGAATCTTTTATGAAATTTGTATTTTTTACACAATTTTTAGGTCTAATTTCATAGTTTTCTGCAATTTTTTGGCTAAATTTGCACATTTTTTTTTTCATAACTTTGAAGAAATGAGCGTGTTTTGTGATCTTTTGACAAAATTTTGTGTTTTTCCACGATTCTATGTCAAAATTTGCGTTATTTCAAGCGATCTTTTGATGAAATTAGCAATTTTTTTATCTGATGCCCGTAATGCCTTAACTTTTGTTGTATATCAGTAATAATTATGGATAAATTGTAATACTTGGCACCTCTGCTAATTATATACTGAGCAATTTTTGCTTTTTTCTCCTAAAAGAGATATTTGCAAGCTGGATAAATGTGTTATACGAGCAAGCAGCATGCGTTAAAAAAAATACCGTATATGCTCTTTAATAATAAAAATCAGGGAAATCTGATACAAATGATCAGGGAATCAGGGAAAAATCAGGGGACTTTTTTTTCATCATTTCTGTTGCCACCCTGAAAAAGATCATGAAAAAAGACTTGATTTTTCGTCAAAAGATTATGAATAAAATGTGACTTTTGACAGATGATTGTGGAAAAAAGCGTTATTTCTGTCAACAGATCGCAGAAAAAAGCTCTTTTTCATTCAAAAGATCGCAAAAGGATGCGTTTTCTGTCAAAAAATTGCAAAACAAATGTGATTCCTGTCAATGGATCTTGAGAAAAACATTATTTCCGTAGAAGAATTGTGAAAATGACGCAGTCTCTGTCAAGGAATCGCAGAAAAGACGCGATTTTCCCCAAATGATCGTGGAAAAAACGGTATTTCTGTCAGCATTGCGGAGAAATTGCGTTTTTTGTCAAAAGATCGAGGAAAAAACTTTTTTCATCTAAAGATCGTGAAAAAAGATATGATTTTTTTTTTTTCAAAAGATTGCTGATAATACGTAATTTTTGTCAAAAGATTGTGGAAAAAAAATGCTATTTCTGTCAAAAGATCACAAAAAGACACACTTTTCATCGAAAGATCGCGGAAATGATGCAGTTTCTTTCAAAAGAATCAAGCAAAGGACGCGATTTTCGTTCAATGACAGCTGGAAAAAAAAAAAAATGCTTTTTTTGTCAAAATTGCTGAGTAAACGCGATTTTTTGGTAAAGGAAAAGGAGTGAGGAAGTGATGTGAGTTTTGTCAAAAGATCATGGGAAAGTCGCGAATTTTTGTCAAAGGATCACGAAAAAGTCGCGAATTTTTGTCAAAGGATCACAAAAAGCATGATTTTTGGCAAAAGGATCGCGAAAAGCCGCGATTTCTGTCAAAGAAAAGTGGAAAAAGCGATTTTTGTCAAACGGTCATGGGAAAAAAACGTGAATCATGCAGGGGTTCACAGGGGGATTCAAAATATTTTCAGTCCTGACAAAATTTCAAACTTGCACCCATGCTGTTTGTCCTTCTGCATAAAAACACAGGAGTGAGTCATTACTCAAACCATTGTTGCATAGGTCAGTGTGGTGTCGATTTGTAGAAGAAAATTCTTTCTTTTAAAGTTTGCTTTTCTTAACTTTTGTTGGATAGGTTGGTTTTTGTACCTTTGTGTATATTTTATTTAGACACACCTTCAGTTTAAGATTTCACATCCTCAAAGAAAAGAAAATTAACTTCACTGCGTTGTGCATTAGAAATTTCATTTTATTTCAGAATTTTTTTTTCAAAGTTTTATAAGGTTATATATATAATTGCAAATGAAGACTGTGTGACACCTAGAGTGGACCGTCCCCAACTAGCAATACCACTGGCTCAAACTACTTAAAAATTAGGACATTTTAAATTTATTATTATAAAAAAAAAGATTTAAAAAAATAAACATCAGGTATGAACAGGCTCGAGAAATAGTTTTCTCGATGAACCCAGAAATCATTTCTAGGAATGAATATTTTTTCATTTGAGTTCTAACGAGAGAATCTAACAAGTTGCCGATGATGCCACAGATGCGTTGCAATGCGTAAATAATGAAAAAAAAAAAAAAAAAAACTACTGTGTGCATAAAATAACTCTTAGCAGTCCATGGGATGTGTAATTTCGTCAAAATATTACGGGAAAAGCTTGAATTTTGTTACAGAAATTGCAAAAAAATGGCAAATTTTGTTACAAAAATCACAAAAATTAGGGATGCACTGGATACTGATTTTGCCGGATATCCGGTATCCGATTTGCCTGCCAGATTCAGATATCTGGTACTAAATATGTTTTTAGTTGTGGTGAATGTTCGTTTATTTCTTTATACAATGCCATCTCATATAATAAAATTGCAAACATGCTTTACACACCATTATAACATTTTAAACATATTGCAATATATTTTACAGAAACTATATATGTGACTATCAGGGCTTGAAATTCAGGTTTTCCCAGGAAGAAAGAGTTTCCCTCATAACATTTGTAAATGCAGGGGAGTTAAACTATAGGAGAGGGGAAAAATATTTTTTAAACCCTATTATTTTTTACATGCCACTTAAATATTTACAATTTATACCGACAGACAAAATTCCACTGAAATAATTTAAATCAATAACTTGATAATTATTCAAAATGTTTATTTTAATTAAAACATAGGAAAAGAATCAAGCCTTATATATCATGTCCATTTTTCCATTTTCATTCAATGTTATGGGCAATTAATAACTGGGTTGCTAGATGAATTTTTTAATTTCAATTTTATTTGATTTTGTGTGGTTTAGAATCTTTCATAGGTTACACTTTTGACAAACAAAACAAAGCAATTTTTCTAACACATTAAATTATCAAAATACTTCGTTATGTTTTTTCATCTTATTTTTTTTCTTAATTTTGTAAAATCTGATGTGCATTCAATTTTAATTTGCTTTCAAGAATAATGCATGTAGGTGATTGTATTGTGGATATCCTTCAGTGATTATATATCATTTAGTGGAATTATCGTCGATACTGTAATCTGACATTTTAGCTAATTGAATTATGTTCTACATGCATTGGAATTTTAAACCCATATGAAATTCTGAAAAGGACATAGTCAGTAGGTTTCTTCTATTACATGAGAAATGATTTATTTAAAAAAGTCATGTCCTAATTTCTGTGAACTATGCACATAAACTATTTATTGTTTCTAAATGTGTTCATAAATTTTTTTTTTTCAATCATTTGGAAAATGGTTGTTGTTGTCGGTCGAGAATGGACCTTGTGGTGTCCGCATTTTATTTTGTTTGATTTGTCCAGGAATATTAATGTTTAATCCATGACATACGTAATATATGACTCTTATTACATAAATCATGTTTTGATCATCATAAAAAAGATGTTTTTCAATTTTATTAAGGGGAGTAATGTAAATACAATAATTCTCTATTAAAAAAAAAAAAAAAAAAAAAAAAAATCATTAAAATTTTTATCTTTTTTACTGCAGCAAAGTATTAATATAACAAAAGAAAGAAAAGAAAAAAGCAGTAGAATGCTGAAATCAGTTTTTCAACTTAGAATAGATGAATACAAAAGATAAAATAAATAAATAATATAAAGTTTTATAGAAAACTTGAAGAGTTTTAAACCATTTTGACTTACTCATAGACATGGCTGTAAAAATCTAGGCACCAGCGGGTCCTTTTTTATCACTAAATTTTGTTTTCTTCACTCTTCTCTCTTAAAATTCTTGCCAATAAAATAAAAATAAAATAAAATAATAGATGGAAAATAAAGAATAAAATTTAGTGGTGAAAAACTGCTCACTGGTGCCTAAAATTTTATACCCTTGCCCATAGATATTTTCAGAAAAATAGTTTTTTCTAATTCAGCATTTAGATATGCATGCTAGATGTTAATACACTATATTGCCATTGATTATTGGACACTTGCGATTTTAGACATTTTACTAAATATCTAGAAAAATACATGAGGAATCATCTCGAAACTTTTAGTGTATAAATATAATTGTATACGCCATACATCGCCGTGAATATGTTTTATCGAAACTTCATAGGGGACTGTCAACAAATTAAAAAAGAATGAATATCTTTTGTATAACCCTGTCAAAACTAATGTAGCAAACGTGCTCAAACTCTAGATTATGGTTGAATGCCTTATTGTAATACACTGTGTTTATTTTTATGCAAATAACATGCATACTCGCAGAGTAATCAAGATTTTTATAAAAATGGTCCCAAATTTTTCCAAGTTTTTTCCTTATAATTTTCAGAGTTCTTAATATAAAATAATATTTTTTTCAGACAATAGGACAAACAACATTGCAGACAGTACCCTGTAATCAGAATTAAAAAATAAAAATTGTATGAAAAATGAGTAGGTTTACTAAATAATTTTTTACTGCGCATGCGTCAAAGATATCAAAATTTTATTTGCATATTATGTTAGCTAAATGTATAGAGCAACGTTTGTAAAAGTCTCAAAATCATAGCTTGAAAATTCTGAAAGTAATCGTCTATAGAAAAAGGACAAAATCCGTTGTTTCCAAAATGAAGCAAAAAAATGAGGGATTTTATCCAAATGTAGTAGTACATCCCGTATTGTGTATTCTATATTGACACTAATCAATGAATATATGGATACAACCCCTCTTGTTTTTGCTTCATTTTGAGAATAACGGATTTTCAACTAATTCAATTGACGATTATTTTCAGAATTTTCAAGTTATGATTTTGTGACTTTCACAAAAGTTTCTCTATACATTTAACTAACATAATATGCAAATGAAGTTTTGATATTGTTGACGCATGCACAGTAAAAAATTATTTAGTAAACCTACTCATTTTGTACAAAATTTTCATTATTTTTTAATTCTGATTACAAGGTACTGTGTGCAATGTTGTTTGTCATATTTTCTGAAAAAAAAATATTATTTTATATTAAGAACTCTGAAAATTATAAGGAAAAAACTTGGAAAAATTTGGGACCATTTTTATAAAAACCTTAATTACTCTGCGAGTGCATGCTATTTGCATAAAAATGAACAAGGCGTATTACAATAAAGCATTCAATCATAATCTAGAGTTTGAGTGCTTTTGCTACATTAGTTTTGACAGGGTTATTCAAAAGATATTCATTTTTTTTAATTTGTTGACGGTCCCCGATGGAGTTTCGGTAAAAAATCTTCACGGAGATGTATGATGTATACTATTATATTTATACACTAAGAGTTTCGAGATGATTCCTCATGTATTTTTCTAGATATTTAGTAAAATGTCTAAAATCGCAAGTGTCCAATAATCAATGGCAATATAGTGTATAAATACAGCAGACTCCCTCAAATCCACACAATTTGGAATCAGAGGTTGTGCAGATTTTAGAATTTTGCAGATTTCTGGTCATTCCTTTGTTTGTATTTGAATGTAATTAGTAATGTAATCGAAATTATAATGAATGCTCACAATATAATATAAATATTAAAATAAGTAATAAACTAAAATAATGAAATTTTAGATGATTTTTAAAATGACTAAAATATTAAAAGTAAGGGTCAAGTTCATAAGTAATGTATGATTAAATATTGATTATAAAGATGAAATGTATTTTTCCTAAATTATTCAATGGAACTTGCCTTATAAAGGTACATTACTAATTTACATCAAAATTATAATAAGGAAGTTTATTTCAGGTTTAGTCAGTTAATAACCAAAAAAGCTTGATTACTATATAAATATATTTGGTAAGAAGACTGTGATTACCACTGTATCAGCATTATCTTAAATTTTTCAGAAAAAAATGAACTCTTCCTTTCTTAACATGAATTCAGTAATATTATTAAAAGTTACAAATTAAAATGTATATGGAATTGGTACAAGATTAAAAAAGTAAAATTTTGTTCGTATATCTGAGCTGAATGTTTCATTGTTTACATCCATAAATTATATGCAGATTTTAGAGAGTTGTGGATTTGAGAGAGTCTACTGTAATTGCAAATTTGTATATTTAAGGCATTGCACAGATTTCAATAATGCATTTTTATATGAAAATGAAAAATAAACATTTTGTAGGTAGTTTCTTTTTCTCTTTTTTTACATAAATTGCATATTAATAAATAAAAAACATCCTCCTACTTCTAAAGTTATAAAATCTATCACCCGTAAATGCCTGCTAAG
>CAXHSM010001251.1:0-26000 GCA_964019185.1 Maratus speculifer | reverse complement strand
CAGCATTTTGTTTACGGACGAGTCCACCTTCAGCCGGGAGGGAATGTGGAACGCCCACAACAGTCATGTGTGGTGTGATGAAAATCCACATGAAACCAGAAGCCGAGCAGCCCAGGAGCGTTTCTCAGTAAATGTGTGGGCCGGCATTCTGGGGGATTGCCTCATTGGCCCTTATTTGTTACCTGAACGGCTGACAGGTGGAAATTACCTGATTTTCCTGGATCAAGTGCTGCCGCAGCTTCTGGAGGAGGCGCACGTACCCGAAGGTTCGCGTCGCCAGATGTGGTTCCAGCACGATGGAGCTCCGGCCCATTACACGAACGACGTGCGTCTCCATCTAAACGCAAGGTATGGCCAGCGGTGGATCGGGCGTGGGGGTCCAGTTCACTGGCCTGCCCGATCACCAGACCTCACCTGCTTGGATTTCTTCCTTTGGGGTTACCTGAAGGCCGAGGTATACCATACACCTGTCAGCAGTGCTGAAGAACTTGTGGCGCGCATTGTGGCAGCTGCAGGGCAGATCAGAGATACTCCTGGCATTGTTGGAAACACACACTCCTCAATGCGACGGAGGTGCGAAGCCTGCATCATGGCCCAAGGTCGAAATTTCGAGCATCTTCTGTAGTGTTATTTTTTGTAAATAAATTTCCAGTATCATTGATGTTTTTGGTCTAAATTTATTCAGAAGTGTTGAGCAGAGGTAGAAAATGTGTTTTCATTATTACTAACTGATCGTAGCGCCCCGTTTCCAGTTAGCGTCCGAAATGTCAACGAATTATGTTTTTTGCCCAAAGCGCCCCCTATCGATGTTTCTTTTTGTACCGTTCAACTGAGTTTCAGAGAGCCCCAGCAAACAGAATCATGAAAATGCATGCCATAAGTCAAGAAATCTGTTTGTTTATCTCTTAGGAGCCTTCGAGTTTCGACCACCCTGTACTTTGACATTTTATTCCGACTCTTACGCTTTTTGCAGGGCTCTACTTTTGGGTTCAAACTTTAAGTTAGAGTATAAACTTTGGCGAGCATGTGTTAAATTATCAAAATAACGGACTTAAAGTTGTTGTCTAGCTCTCCAAAGTCTGCAGCGCCCCCTATCCATGTTTTAAGAGATACGCTTATCAAATTGGTACTGAAGAAAGTCTAAACAAACAGAATCATTTCGACGCAACAAGCAAGAAAATCTAACCATTTCCCTAGTTTTTATGACGTTTCGAATTTCGGCACCCAAATTTTCGAAAGCGCCTAGCGCCTTACCATCGCGTCAGGGACCCTACATTCCCTATTCAAAAATGTTCGTCTAGGTGTGCTCTATCGATCCTTAAAGTTTGTCACCGACGAGCTGAATCACCCTGTATATTAGCAGCAAAAATATTTCATTTTTGCTTTAAAAATAAAGAACAAAAGAAAACCGAAATTTCTAGTATAAAAATAAAAAATAAAAAAATTAGTTGTTGCTTTTTTTTAACGTTAAAGTTGAAAAATGTTCCGATTCAGCCTATTTTAGGGTACAGTCGACTGCACAATGTTTCGAGCACCGGACCCTCGGCGATTCAGAACCAGATGGGTCCGCCTCAAAGAGTGGAGTGGCCCCGTTGAGAAACGAAACCCTTGCGAGAGGGGGGTGGTCGAGAGTCTCGACTCTGTGTTTAAAAAGACGTCTGCCTGACATGGGGTTTGGTAAAAAGGCGTGCTGTTAACAGACGCCTGGGTCCCAAGGTGTTTTTTCAAAAGGCGTGCTCTCAACAGACGCCTGGGTTGGAGGCTCCCAAGGTATTTTTTAAAAAAGCGTAGAAGCACTCTGTATAAAAAGACGCCTGCGTTGGAGGCTCCCAATGTGTTTGTCAAAAAAGACGCCTGCGTTGGAGGCTCCCAATGTGTTTGTCAAAAAAGACGCCTGCGTTGGAGGCTCCCAATGTGTTTGTTAAAAAAGACGCCTGGCTCCCAATGTGTCTGTATAAAAAGACGCCTGTCTCCCAAGCTAGACGATGGGTCCGGGCTAGGGTCCCTCGGGAGACATGCGTCCAAAATCGTCGCTCCACGTCTCGCAGATGACGGGCCAAAGAAGGGTGGGGCCCAAACGAAAAAAACCCGCACCCTGTTGGTCGCACCGTGGCGGACCTCCGTGTCACGAGAGCGTAGAGGCTCTTTGTAGAAAGAGTGTGACTTTGTTGAAAACGAAAATCGTGGCGCCCATAAAACAGTCGAAATAAGATTCCATCCAACCCTGAAGAACAAAAAAAAAAAATTTGGTGAGCCATTGAGTCAGATGAATCATAATTTTTTTTTTGATGAGTCATTAAAAAAAAAAAATTTTTTTAATTAGATGAGTCATTGAATCAAATGACTCATATTTTTTTTTTCAATGACTCATAAAAAAAGAAGAAAAAATTTCTATGACTCATCAAAAAAAAAAAAAAAAATGTGACTCATTCATGGAATCTTATTTCTGTTTTTGTTTGTGGAAATGAGTTGTGTTGTGTTGGAGAGTGTTTCTTGTGGAAACGTGTGTGGGTGGGAGAGTGTTTCTTGTGGAAACGTGTGTGGGTGGGAGTGTGGGTTGGAGAGTGTTCCTTGTGGAAACGTGTGTGGGTGGGAGAGTGTTTCTTGTGGAAACGTGTGTGGGTGGGAGAGTGTTTCTTGTAAAAATGTGTGGGGGTTGGAGAGTGTTTCTTGTAAAAATGTGTGTGGGTGGGAGAGTTTCTTGTAAAAATGTGTGTGTGTGGGTGGGAGAGTGTTTCTTGTAAAAATGTGTGTGTGTGGGTGGGAGAGTGTTTCTTGTAAAAATGTGTGTGGGTTGGAGTGTATAAAAAGAACTTCACAAATTTTATAACAAGATTCCATCCTCCATGGTTGGATGAAATCTTATTTGTGAAGTTGTATTTGTGGAAATGTGTCTAACTAAAAAAAAAAAAATGTTTGCGTTGTTTGTGTTTTCTTTATGTTGTTTATGTTGTTTGCGTTGTTTGCGTTTTGTTTATGTTGTTTGCGTTGTTTGTGTTTTGTTTATGTTGTTTATGTTGTTTGTGTTGTTTATGTTGTTTGTATTGTTTATGTTGTTTATGTTGTTTGTGGTTTGTGTTGTTTGTGGTTTGTGAAATGTGAAATATTATAAAAAGATTCCATGGTTGGATGAAATCTTATTTGTAAAGTTGTATTTGTGGAAATGTGTCTGGGTTGGAGAGTGTGTCTGTAAAAATGTGTTTAAATTGGAGTTTAAAAAAAAATTGTTTGCGTTGTTTGTGTACAATTTTATTTGTGTATCCAATGTGTGCTAAAGCCCATCTGTGGTGGGACTTTGAAAGGGAACCTAACCCGCATTCACGCTCGAGGAGAGTTTCCGTTTTTGCCGGAAGCTCCCTTCGAGTTCGAAGGGAAACCACAGAAAACCTTCGAAGGCTAGGCCGACGGTCTGACCGTCTACCCGATTCCGTCTCGGGTGAAACTTGTTTCCTGTAAAAGAAAACGCCCTGTAAAAGAAAACGCGCTGTCACGTGAAAACTTGGTACTTGAGTCTTGTTTCCTGTAAAAGAAAACGCCCTGTAAAAGAAAATGGAAACGTCTTGTAAAGAAAAACGCGCTGTCACGTGAAAAATTGGTACTTGAGTCTTGTTTCCTGTAAAAGAAAACGCCCTGAAAAAGAACACGCGTTTTCTTGTTCATTGTAAAATCGACGAACCATCGATGCAATAATATCAAAAATATCAAATATTTATCAAAAATTTATCAAGTATTTATCAAAAATTTATCAAGTATTTATCAAAAATTTATCAAGTATTTATCAAGTATATTTATCAAGTATGTATCAAATACATTTATCAAATACATTTATCAAATACGCATCAAGTATTTAGTATGAAAATCAGGAAAAGAAATTTACAAATCAAAGTTATCAAGTCGGGACACAATTTCTTAAAAAATTAAAAAACTTACCTTTCATACTAACCTTACATTTTTACATTTTCTATGGAAAAGCATTGAAAACATGACCTTATTCAAAACATAATCATTTCAAACACTTTTTAAAACATGACCTTATTCCAAACAGGATTTTTTAAAACATCCTTATCATGTTATAAGGATGTTCTTTCAAACACTTTTTAAAACTTGACTTTAAAAACATAACCTTCTTCGAAACAACCTTCCCCTGTTATACACAGGATTTTTTCACTTTTTAAAACACCCTTATTATATTATAAGGATGTTCTATCAAACACTTTTTAAAACACTTTATACAACATAACCTTTTATAACACACTTTTTAAAACATAATCTTTTATAAACACCCTACACTTTTTAAAACATGACCTTTTATAAACATAACCTTTTTAAAACATAACCTTTATACAACATAACCTTTTATAAACACCCTACACTTTTTAAAACATAACCTTTTATAAACACCCTACACTTACTTTTTTAAACATAACCTTTTATAAACACCCTACACTTTTTAAAACATGACCTTTTTAAAACCAAACCTGTGGCCACCTCTCATGCATCCATCTCTCTGTGAAAAAAGAAAACCACCTACCTTTGTAAACCGGGAATTTGCCGGCAAGCCGCCGAAGCGGCTCAAACCGGTGACTGACATTCATAATAATCATAAAAAAGTGTACCACCTTGGACATTTCTGTCTCACGCCCCCTAGACAAACCGTTCCTTCTTTCTTGTCGGGATCTCCTTCGCTAGACCACTCTTCCTGTTCGCTTACCCCTTGTCCACCTTCCAGTCTTCCACAGTGCCGCCAGAGCTTTCACACCTCGAGGACCGAATTCGGCCCTCAGAGTGTCCGAATTCGGGTCAAGCGACTCTTTCACCACGGTGGATCTACGCCTTCCTAAAAGGCCTGACGCCCGTGAGGGGGTGCTGCAACCCAGACGCTCCCTCCTGAAGGTTAAAACACCACCCTTCCCCACCGTGGCATCTCCAACCCCGGAGGCACCTGGACCACAGTGCACAGAGGCCTCCGGTCCTGAGAGACTTCTTCTACTGCGCGCCCATGGCACACGGGGTGCCCCAGGCGCCTTGCAGCTGGTTGTCTCTCATCGAGGCCCCAGACCTACAGGCTCAAGCAATGTCCATGCCGGCACAGAGCGCCAATTGACGAGGTTCTTTCCCTTTCACGGTGCGAGATGCGGTCAGGCGATCTCAGTGGACCAGGGGCTCGAATTCCGAATTCCCAATTGCACGTACCGGATAACCCTGCAAGGGGCTTCTGTTGCGGAGGAACCTCTAGACCCCGCCAAGAGACAACCGGCCAACAGTAGCCCTTCGGACACCTTGTCGAGCTCCTTTGAACACCCGGAAGGGATTGGAAGGCTTGAAGGGTTCACTACTGGAGAAGAGCGGCTGAAGTACAGACGATCCCTGCTGGAGAAGGGGGAGCAGGGTGGCTCCCATCACTCTGACCCTGGCCGCACTGGGAAAAGAAGCGGCTACCGGGGCCACGGTAGCCCTCGAGGAAAATCCTGCGAGCGGCCCCTACATACTGCAAGGGAGCGGCGGTCCTCCGCACTCTCTGTTCATCCGACCTTACTGAGAGCCAGGAATCTTATGGCCGTGCATGCGAACCCCCTGCCTATACTAACCGACAGCGAGTATCGCGGTCCACGCTTGCAACTGACCAACAGCAGAGGATCGGAGACGAGGATTGGAGCGACCCCATGTCCCCGGTATGCGGCCATCCGGCGGGTTCGCTTGCTCATGGTGTAGTATCTTTATCCGCCTCCTCGCCCAGGGGGGAGGGTAGGATCCGAGCAGCCCCCTGTCTCTCCCCTTCTGTCTAGAAGAGGTGCCACAGAAACGTCGCCATCTGAAAAGAAGAAGAAAAAGGACATGAGTGGAGCAAAAAGAAAATGGTTATCTCAGAAAATGAATCTTTTTAAAAAAGTAACACACAATCTTTTCATAGTCAAGTTTCAATTTCAAAGGGATGGATACATTCTAATGCAACAAAACATGTCAACCTTTTCAAACGCTTAAACTCAATACTTTTCAGAAAAAATGGTTATCTCAGAAAATGAATCTTTTTTAAAAAAGTAACACATTAAAAAACAAATTTTTTATATTCAATTTTCAAAGTGTTGGATACATTCTAATGAAACAAAACATGTCAACATTTTTAAACGCTTAAACTCAATATCTTTCAGAAGAAAATGATTTAAAAACTTAAATTTTCAAAGTGTTGGATACATTCTCTTTAACAGAACACGGCAAAATTTTCAAACTCACTCTTATCCTCTAATGAAATACACTTCAGAAGAAAATTGATTAAAAACTTAAATTTTCTAAGTGTTGGATACATTCTCTTTAACAGAACGCAGCGAAATTTTCAAATTCTTATTCTCTACCTCAATACATTTCAGAAGAAAATTGTTTAAAATACCATCTCAAAAAATTAAACTTTTTTAACAAAGTCGCAAAATAAAAACAATCTTTTTATATTCAAGTTTAAATTTTCAAAGTGTTGGATACATTCTCTTTAACAGAACATAGCGAAATTTTCAAACTCTTATTCTCTAACACAATACATTTCAGAAGAAAATTGTTTAAAATACCATCTCAAAAAATCAAACTTTTTAACAAAGTCACAAAATAAAAACAATCTTTTTATATTCAAGTTTAAATTTTCAAAGTGTTGGATAACAGAACACAGCAAAATTTTCAAACTCTTATTCTCTAACTCAATACATTAAAGAAGAAAATTGGTTAAAAATACCATCTCAAAAAATCAAAGTCCCAAAATAAAATAATGCGAAGTAAAACACGCAGAGAAATCCAAAGGCAGAGAAATCCAAAGGCAGAGAAATCCACAGGCAGAGAAATCCAAAGGCACAGTAATCCAAAGGCAGAGTAATCCAAAAAGCAGGTACAAGCATCGAGGTAGACAAAAGCCAAGTGAAAGAGCTAGCGAATGCATGGCCTTTTATACACCAGTTTGACCTCAATAATTTTTTTTTTTTTTTTTTTTTTTTACAATGGGTTGTGCAATAGGATATAGGCTTCGTATACCTTACAATGCATAATTTTTTTTTTTTTTTTTTTTTAACAATGGGTTGTGCAATAGGATACAGGCTTCGTATACCTTACAATGCATTAAAATTTTTTTTTTTAACAATGGGTTGTGCAATAGGATATAGGCTTCGTATACCTTACAATGCATTAAAAAAAAATTTTTTTTTCAAGGTCGCGGAGGGTAGAAATGCAGTATAAAAGGCCGTGCATCCGCTTGCTCGTTCACTCGGCTCTCTTGTTTCACCAAGTTTTTGCCTGCCTGCCTGCCTGCTGGATGACCTTACCACCGCCGATATACAGGGTCGTTTTTCAAAGACTTGGATTCTGTGGAAGATGCAGGAGGAAACTGGAAAAAGATTGCTTTCCGTGACATTTCTGGCAGACTGGTTTAGTTTATGAAGACTGCAACTTCCCGAGACATCTTTCCATGGAATGAATTTGGTGAAAGATGCGTGCCATTGGAAAAGATGGACTTGTATTTTTTTCGGTGACCTTTCTACGATAAAACTTAAACTGTTTTCTTTGATGGAGCCCAGCCGCATTTCGAAAGACTGAGACATTTTTCAAAGTGATGGAGTTGTCGAAACAGGCATCCAACTGAAAAAGATTGACTTTTTGTGACATTTCCAAGTTAAAACTTAAACAGTTTTCTTGTATGGAGCCCAGCCGCATTTCGAAAGACGGAGACAATTTCTCAAGTGTTGGAGTGGTTGAAACAGGCATCGAACTGAAAAAGAGTGACATTTCCAAGTGAAACCATCACCCCCATCACGCCATGTGTCCTGAGAAATGTTCTTGAGATTTTCCCAAAGACGACCTCACTCTCTTTCAACCCCATTCCCACGCGCGTGCTGTTCCCAAGACGCAGGCTTCAATAGCTGTCTGTCTCGAGCACGATGAACACCTGCATGTGTTGCTCTCTGCCGGTCCTCAACGGCTCGCGCTTGACGCGGTGGCAGCATGCGGTCCACCCGCTGTGTCTCCTGCAGCAGGTCCGAGATACCGGGCATCTCGAGTGTCGGGTGTGCGGGGCCCATCTCAAGGCCCCGGACCTCACCTTTCTCTGTATCCAGTATAAAGATCGATTGACGGATGAGCAGTTTCGTTGGTTGCGGGAAAAGCGAAACGAAATTCTGATCCTCGAACTGGATCCAAAAGATTTGGAAGGATCTTACCTCCAGGTCTAAAGTCTCATCCGTCGCAGAAAAAAGAGTTGAAAGGGGAAACCTGTTCCCCTTTCAACTCTTTTTTTTTGCGCCCAACCCCTCACCAACGTTCGTCCCGAAAGGGAGAGTCGTGTTTAAAACTTTATCCTCTGTTGTAATTTTTTTTTCATCTATTGATATGAAATATGTTTAAACATTAAATATAAATATACATCATACTATTCTTTACTCTAATATATCTTATCTCTATTATAACTTGATTATAAAATATATTATACTACTACTACCACTAAAAAAAAAAAAAAAAAAAAAAAATTTTTTTTTTTTTACTTTGCTTGCCATTTGCTTCTTTTCCTTGCCATTTGGGATACCGTTCGAGTCGTTCGCTGACAGCATGGCAAGACATTCTCGACTCTTGTGTGTGTATTGCAGACTGCGGCAGGGAGGAGTGGGTTTAATTCTAAGAAAGTGTGGTCACGGATACCATGCGGGGTGCATCGTGTATTATGTCAAACGCAGTTTGGATAACAGAGACCTACCCCTGACGTGTTTCGAATGTGCTACCTCCATCCACTGGCGAGAACTGAGGGCCGTATGGACTGTCCTCTACCATCCCCTGAGTCCCACCCGGATCGGAAGGAGCCCCGTAGAAAGAGAACGTAGACTGTGGTTAGAAGAGGCCATTGAAAAAGGAAACAAGACATTGGATTTATAAAATAATTCATGTAGATTGTGTCACATACATTCTATCCTATAAAGAATGGATCTTGACATGGGTTGTCATTTATTTTTTACTCTACATACTTTACCTCTATCACTTTATCATAAAATAGTTTAGACAACTCCTTCAAAAAAAAAAAAAAAAATTTTTTTACATTTATATATATATATATATATATATATATATATATATATATTCGAATCTCATGTCCCTTAGACACTCTCTGCTTACTTTCAGGCCTAATCGAATGAAATCTCGAAAGTGCACCTTCTGATTCACCAAACTATTTTTCAAATTGACCGAAAATGTTGAGGTGTATCCTCTTGTATGGGATGTTTAAGGAATCCTCTGTTGTTGCGCAACATGACACCTATTCCAAAAGGAGGATTGAGTGTGAAGGTGAACGACACGGTGCCTTTTCGTGATGCCGCGGGCTACGACTCCCCATACACAGAAAGTGTGCCAGTGGACATGGCTTTAAAAAGTCTCTTTGTGTTTTCTAGCGTATCGCTTCCTGTGCTTTTTTTTAATAGTAACATTCATATTTTATTTTTACATCTGTTGATATAAAATATAGTTGGAGAACTAAATTTCTTAAAAGTATATTATAAAATACTTTGTTCTATAACTGTATTATAAAATAATTTATACTACTATGTTAAAATAAAATATGAATACTACTATTAAAAAAAAATTTTTTTTTCCTAATAGTAGTATTTGCATTTTATTTTTACATCTATGGGTTCATAAGAAATTTATTTAAAGATTAAATTTTTTAAAGGTACATTATAAAATACTTTGTTCTATAACAATTTTTTTTTTTTTTTTTTTTTTTTTTTTTTTTTTTTTTTACATGGTAATATATTAGAATTTCATGTCACTGACACAGTAGCCGTTTATTTTCAGTCCTAATCGAATGAAATATCACAAGTGCATCTTCTTATTCACCATCCCTTGTTTTACAATTCCCCTAAAAGGTTGAGGTGTATCCTGTTTTAAGGGGTGTTTTATGTATCGTCTTTGGTTGCGCAACCTGTCTCACATCCCCCCAAAGGGATGGAGTGGGAAGGTGAATGGCAAGGTGTCTTTTCGAGAGGCCGCGGGCTGCGACTCCCCATCCACAGGGAGGGTGTCACTCGACAGGATTTTAAAACGTGCCGTCGAGTCGGGTATCCTCCCAAAGGGACGGAGTGGGAAGGTGAATGACAAGGTGTCCTTTCGTGGTGTCAAACGCTACGACTTTCCATGCACTGGCACTATGCCACGGGGCACTCTCTAAGCGATACAAGGGATCCGATGCGGGGTGAAAGAATCAAGAGGGCCTTCGGGAGGCCCCCCAGAAGAGAGAAGAGAAACAAGAGGGAACAGTCCTCTCGAGAAGGGTCCTCACAGGGAATCAGGTAAGAGGCTCGTGTGCCAGTCCTCTAGAAGCACATTCCTGGAGGAGCCCCCTTCAAACGGGTTCACAACTCTGAAACCATTTTCAGAGAAACAGGTAAGTATAAAAAAATCCAAGCTGAAAAAAAAAATATCCAAACTGAAAAAATATATATATATATATATATATTATAATATATATATATATATATCCCCCCTTTTTTTTTTTTTTTTTTTTTTTTTTTTTTTTTTTTTTAACTTAAACTTTAATTTTAATTTTAATTTCAATTTCAATTTCAACTTAAACTTCAATTTTAATTTAAACTTTAATTTTAATTTTAATTTAAACTTTAATTTTAATTTTAATTTAAACTTTAATTTTAATTTTAATTTCAATTTCAATTTTAATTTTAATTTCAATTTCTATTTTAACACTTAAAAGCTACTCCCTCAGGTGCAGGGGCTCGCTCAATGTCTACCCGATTCCCGGACACAATTATCCCGCTCTCCCTACCCAAGAGGGTTGTTGTCTCTCTTGATTCAACATGACACAGGTTCCTACCCAAGAGGGTCTCTCTGGATTCAACAGGTCCCGTCCAAAGAGGGGAGGGGGTCTCTCTGGATTGAACAGGACCCCCCCCTCTGAACGGAGCCTTCCGAGAATCACAGAGGGAGAAATGTGGAAATAGAAAAGTGCGTAAGGGGAAAGGGTGGTGGCCTTCCACTATAGTGATGGGAAATAGATTTAGAGAACTCTACATCTTAAATGGACATTATAAATATACATCATACAATGCTTTACCCTAATATATCTTATCTCTATTACACCTTGATTATATTTTATTTTTACATCTATTGATATGAAATATATTTAGAGAATTAAATATCTGAAATATATATCATAGAATACTTTAATATATCTTATCTCTATTATAACTTGATTATAAAATATATTATACTACTACTACTACTACTACTAATACAAAAAAAAAATTTTTTTTTTAATGGTATTTATATTTTATTTTTACATCTATTGATATGAAATATATTTAGAGAATTAAATATCTGAAATATATATCATAGAATACTCTAATATATCTTATCTCTATTATAACTTGATTATAAAATATATTATACTACTACTACAATTTTTTTTTAATAGTATTTATATTTTATTTTCACATCTATTGATATGAAATATATTTAGAGAATGAAATATCTTAAATATATATCATAGAATACTTTACTTTAATATATCTTATCTCTATTATAACTTGATTATAAAATATATTATACTAATACCCCAATTTTTTTTTTTTTTTTTTTTTTTTTATGATGATGTGTAACACAACTTAGTGTCCTCTCGGGCCTCCTGTCCCCTCTAAGGCCTACAAAGCCCCGTTCGTGTTCATCCTTCTGAAAGTCCAGCGTCTTGTCTTTATAAAGGGAAAGGTTGAGCGGCCGTTTGAGAGAGGCTCCCGTGGAGAGAGGTCAGAATGGATGTCAGATTTACACCGGACGCAAGATGTAGATTTAAAAAAAAAAAAAAATTTCTAAATCTTGTGTCCGGCGTAAATCTGTCCTCCATTCTGACCCCACTGCATGGGAACTCTCTCAAACGGCCCTTGAACCTTTCCCTTTATAAAGAGAGGGTGTCTGGACTTGTGTGTTTCGCGTCGGACGACACCCGAAAATAAAAGTGTCCAGCAGGCACTCGGCAAGGGGCCGGAATGTTCCCCTCGGTCCGAGCTTTCGTTTGCACCGGTTGGCGTGCCTCTCGCGGGTCGACCGGGGGAGAGGGGCCCGTCGGAAATTTCGGGTTCGCATTTTCAAAAGGCCCTCCCGCACGCGTGGGGGGTCGGAAACTTTGGAGGGGGGGTCAGGCCGATGACCCTCAAGACGGCTTTTCGAGGGGCCCCTCGCATCCCGTCCCCAGGTAGGTCGTTGACCCGTCAGACGTGTTCGCATTTCCGCGGTAAAAAGGGAGGCCGGGGGGGACCGGAGAGGGCTTCGACCCCCTTCCAACGGCTTTTCGCTTCGTTTCCCTTCCTCCTCTGCCGAGACCCCCGTTTCGAACGCGGGCGGTACCCCGCTCCTTTTTTGGGCCCCAGGAGGCTTTCGGCGGAAGCGTTTTTCGCGCGTCACGGTCCAACGCGTCGCCGGACCGCCGAAAGAAGATTCGTTTCGAGTGGCTTGATTTTTTTCCAACCCGTGGATAGGTGACATGACCCCTCTGCCACGAGCGGTTCCGACCCGACCCAAACCCGCCCGAGACACGCCCCAACGGGACCGGGTCATGTGGCCCCTCCAGAGGTCGGAAAAAAAATCAAGCTACTCAAAAATGTCTCGGTTTCGGTCGGCCTCCGCTTTTTTCGGGGGCAAAAGGGGTCAAAACCGCGAATCGGGGAACCCGGAAGAAGCCCTCCACGACCCCCCGTGCGCCCCACGCCTCCCAAACTCGCTGGGAAGTAGCGGACCGACGCGTAGAGTTCGACGTTTTGCGGGAGTCGTTCGGTCGACCGCGCGGGCCCCGGGCCACAAACAAGAGCGTCTAAATTTCGAGGGGCCCCGGGCCCTTTCCATACGACCGGAAACGGACCGAAGCGACACCGTCGGGAAGAGGGTGGAGAGAGGGGACCGCGAAAGGGGGGCCGTAGAGAGGTCCGAGGGCACCAGAGAACACTCGGTAGTGTTGAATATCACATTAGATTTTTTTTTTTTTTTTTTTTTTTTTTTTTTTTTTTTTTTTTTTTTTTTTTACATTTATAGTTATGAAATATATTTAAAGAGTTAAATTTTTTAAATGTACATCATACAATACTTTACTCTAACTTATCTTATCTCTATTATAACTTAATTATAAACAATATACTACTACTACTACTACAAAAAAAATTTTTTTTTTAATAGTATTTATATTTCATTTTTACATTTATAGTTATGAAATATATTTAAAGAGTTAAATTTTTTAAATGTACATCATACAATACTTTACTCTAACTTATCTTATCTCTATTATAACTTAATTATAAACTATATACTACTACTACTACAAAAAAAAAATTTTTTTTTTTTAATAGTATTTATATTTTATTTTTACATTTATAGTTATGAAATATATTTAAAGAGTTAAATTTTTTAAATGTACATCATACAATAATTTACTCTAACTTATCTTATCTCTATTATAACTTAATTATAAACTATATGCTACTACTACTACTACTACTACTACAAATTTTTTTTTTTTTTTATAATGTGATATTCAACACTACCGAGTGTCCTCTGGGGCCCTCGAACCTCTCTACGGCCCCTTTCGTTTTCATGCCACTGAAATTTTACAACTCCAGCGTCTAGTCTTTATAAAGGGAAAGGTTGAGCGGCCGTTTCAGAGAGGTTCCCGTGGAGCTGGGTCAGAATGGATGAGAGATTTACGCCGGACGCAAGATGTAGGTTCAAAAACTTGAAAAAAAAAATTGGGCGACCTTGAACTTTATATTGGGACTCGACCCTCGAGCTTCGACTCGGAGGTGCCTCTCTCGCAGGGCCTTCTTTCCCGTGCGGTTTCGTCCCTCTCCGCGGTCCACGAGGGGATCGAGGGCCCTGATCCACTTTCGGGTGGAAACTTGGAGGATGCCTCTCGCGTCGGGTCTCGGGCGGAAGGGATCGCGGACCCTGTCGCGGTCCCCTCTCTCCACCCTCTTCCCGACGGTGTCGCTTTGGTCCGTTTCCGGTCGTATGGAAAGGGCCCGGGGCCCCTTGAAATTCAGACGCTCTACTTTGTGGCCCGGGGCCCGCGCGGTCGACCGAACGACCCCCCAAAACGTCGAACTCTACGCGTCGGTCCGTTTCTTCCCAGCGAGTTTCGGAGGCGTGGGGCGCACGGGGGGTCGTGGAGGGCTTCTTCCGGGTTCCCCGATTCGCGGTTTTGACCCCTTTTGCCCCCGAAAAAAGCGGAGGCCGACCGAAACCGAGACATTTTTGAGTAGCTTGATTTTTTTCCGACCTCTGGAGGGGTCACATGACCCGGTCCCGTTGGGGCGTGTCTCGGGCGGGTTCGGGTCGGGTCGGAACCGCTCGGGGCAGAGGGGTGGTGTCACCTATCCACGGGTTGGAAAAAAATCAAGCCACTCGAAACGAATCTTCTTTCGGCGGTCCGGCGACGCGTTGGACCGTAACGCGCGAAAAACGCTTCCGCCGAAAGCCTCCTGGGGCCCCAAAAAGGGAGCGGGGTACCGACCGCGTTCGAAACGGGGGTCTCGGCAGAGGAGGAAGGGAAACGAAGCGAAAAGCCGTTGGAAGGGGGTCGAAGCCCTCTCCGGTCCCCCCCGGCCTCCCCTTTTACCGCGGAAATGCCAACACGCCTGAGGGGTCAACAACCTACCTGGGGACGGGATGCGAGGGGCCCCTCGAAAGGCCGTCTTGAGGGTCATCGGCCTGACCCCCCATCCAAAGTTTCCGACCCCCACGCGTGCGGGAGGGCCTTTTGAAAATGCGAACCCGAAATTTCCGACGGGCCCCTCTCCCCCGGTCGACCCACGAGAGGCACGCCAACCGGTGCAAACGAAAGCTCGGACCGAGGGGAACATTCCGGCCCCTTTCCGAGTGCCTGCTGGACACTTTTATTTTCGGTTGTCGTCCGACGCGAAACACACAAGTCCAGACACCCTCTCTTTATAAAGGGAAAGGTTCAAGGGCCGTTTGAGAGAGGTTCCCATGCAGTGGGGTCAGAATGGAGGACAGATTCATGCCAGACGCAAGATTTAGAATTTTTTTTTTTTTTTTAAATCTACATCTTGCGTCCGGTGTGAATTTGACATCCATTCTGACCTCTCTCCACGGGAACCTCTCTCAAACGGCCGCTCAACCTTTCCCTTTATAAAGACAAGACGCTGGACTTTCAGAAGGATGAACACGAACGGGGCTTTGTAGGCCTTAGAGGGGACAGGAGGCCCGAGAGGACACTAAGTTGTGTTACACATCATCATAAAAAAAAAAAAAAAAAAAAAAAAATTTGGGGTATTAGTATAATATATTTTATAATCAAGTTATAATAGAGATAAGATATATTAAAGTAAAGTATTCTATGATATATATTTAAGATATTTCATTCTCTAAATATATTTCATATCAATAGATGTGAAAATAAAATATAAATACTATTAAAAAAAAATTTTTTTTTGTAGTAGTAGTAGTATATAGTTTATAATTAAGTTATAATAGAGGTAAGATAAGTTAGAGTAAAGTATTGTATGTAAAGTATAAATTTTTTGTAGTAGTAGTATAATATATTTTATAATCAAGTTATAATAGAGATAAGATATATTAAAGTATTCTATGATATATATTTCAGATATTTAATTCTCTAAATATATTTCATATCAATAGATGTAAAAATAAAATATAAATACTATTATAAAAAAAAAAAAAATTTTTTTTTTTTTTTGTAGTAGTAGTATAATATATTTTATAATCAAGTTATAATAGAGGTAAGATAAGTTAGAGTAAAGTATTGTATGTAAAGTATAAATTTTTTGTAGTAGTAGTATAATATATTTTATAATCAAGTTATAATAGAGATAAGATATATTAAAGTATTCTATGATATATATTTCAGATATTTAATTCTCTAAATATATTTCATATCAATAGATGTAAAAATAAAATATAAATACTATTATAAAAAAAAAAATTTTTTTTTTTTTGTAGTAGTAGTATAATATATTTTATAATCAAGTTATAATAGAGATAAGATATATTAAAGTATTCTATGATATATATTTCAGATATTTAATTCTCTAAATATATTTCATATCAATAGATGTAAAAATAAAATATAAATACCATTAATTTTTTTTTTTGTAGTAGTAGTAGTAGTATAATATATTTTATAATCAAGTTATAATAGAGATAAGATATATTAAAGTATTCTATGATATATATTTCAGATATTTAATTCTCTAAATATATTTCATATCAATGGATGTAAAAATAAAATATAAATACCATTATAATTTTTTTTTTTTTTGTAGTAGTAGTAGTAGTAGTATAATATATTTAATAATCAAGGTGTAATAGAGATAAGATATATTAGAGTAAAGCATTGTATGATGTATATTTATAATGTCCATTTAAGATGTAGAGTTCTCTAAATCTATTTCCCATCACTATAGTGAAGGCCACCACCCTTTCCCCTTACGCACTTTTCTATTCCCACATATCTCCCTCTGTGATTCTCGGAAGGCTCCGTTCAGAGGGGGGGGGGGGTCCTGTTCAATCCAGAGAGACCCCCTCCCCTTTTTGGACGGGACCTGTTGAATCCAGAGAGACCCTCTTGGGTAGGGACTTGTGTCCTGTTGAATCAAGAGAGACAGCAACCCTCTTGGGTAGGGAGAGCGGGATACTTGTGTCCGGGAATCGGGTAGACATTGAGCGAGCCCCTGCACCTGAGGGAGTAGCTTTTAAGTGTTAAAATTGAAATTGAAATTAAAATTGAAATTGAAATTAAAATTAAAATTGAAATTGAAATTAAAATTAAAATTAAAATTAAAGTTTAAATTAAAATTAAAATTAAAGTTTAAATTAAAATTGAAGTTTAAGTTGAAATTGAAATTGAAATTAAAATTAAAATTAAAATTAAAGTTAAAAAAAAGGGTTGGATATATATATATAATTTTTTTTTCTTCAGTTTAAATTTTTTTTCTTTTTTTTTTCTTCAGTTAAAAAAAAAAAAAAAAAAAAAAAAAAAAAAAAAAAAAAAAAAAGGGGGGATATATATATATATATATTATAATATATATATATATATATATATTTTTTCAGTTTGGATTTTTTTTTTTTCAGTTTGGATTTTTTTATACTTACCTGTTTCTCTGAAAATGGTTTCAGAGTTGTGAACCCGTTTGAAGGGGGCTCCTCCAGGAATGTGCTTCTAGAGGACTGGCACACGAGCCTCTTACCTGATTCCCTGTGAGGACCCTTCTCGAGAGGACTATTCCCTCTTGTTTCTCTTCTCTTTTCTGGGGGGCCTCCCGAAGGCCCTCTTGATTCTTTCGCCCCGCATCGGATCCCGTGTATCGCTTAGAGAATGCCCCGTGGCATACTGCCAGTGCATGGAGAGTCGTAGCGTTTGACACCACGAAAGGACACCTTGTCATTCACCTTCCCACTCCGTCCCTTTGGTGGGATACCCGACCCAAAGGTACTTTTTAAAGACATGTCGAGTGACACCCTCCCTGTGGATGGGGAGTCGCAGCCCGCGGCCACACGAAAAGACACCTTGCCATTCACCTTCCCATTCCATCCCTTTGGGGGGATGTGAGACAGGTTGCGCAACCAAAGAGGATTCCTAAAACACCCCTTAAAAGAGGATACACCTCAACCTTTTAGGGGAATTGGAAAACAAGGGATGGTGAACAAGAAGATGCACTTGTGACATTTCATTCTAATTGGACTGAAAATAAACGGCTACTGTGTCAGTGACATGAGATTCTAATATATTAAAATGTAAAAATTTTTTTTTATAGTAGTATATAATATTATAGTAGTATAAGCTATTTTATAATAAAGTTATAGAGCAAAGTATTTTATAATGTACCTTTAAGAAATTTAATCTTTAAATAAATTTCTTATCAACCCATAGATTTAAAAATAAAATGTAAATACTACTATAAAAAAATTTTTTTTTTTTGTATAATACATATTTTATTTAAACATAGTAGTATAATAAACTATTTTATAATACAGTTATAGAACAAAGTATTTTATAATGTACTTTTAAGAAATTTAGTTCTCCAACTATATTTTATATCAACAGATGTAAAAATAAAATATGAATGCTACTATTAAAAAAAGCACAGGAAGCGATCACGCTAGAAACACAAAGAGACTTTTTAAAGCCATGTCCACTGGCACACTTTCTGTGTATGGGGAGTCGTAGCCCGCGGCATCACGAAAAGGCACCGTGTCGTTCACCTTCACACTCAATCCTCCTTTTGGAATAGGTGTCATGTTGCGCAACAACAGAGGATTCCTTAAACATCCCATACAAGAGGATACACCTCAACATTTTCGGTCAATTTGAAAAATAGTTTGGTGAATCAGAAGGTGCACTTTCGAGATTTCATTCGATTAGGCCTGAAAATAAGTAGACAGTGTCTAAAGGACATGAGATTCGAATATATATAAACGTAAAAAAAAAAAAAAAAAAAAATTTTTTTTTTGAAAGGAGCTGTCTAAACTATTTTATGATAAAGTGATAGAGGTAAAGTATGTAGGGTATAAAATAAATGACAACCCATGTCAAGATCCATTCTTTATAGGATAGAATGTATGTGACACAATCTACATGAATTATTTTATAAATCCAATTTCTTGTTTCCTTTTTCAATGGCCTCTTCTAACCACATTCTACTTTCTCTTTCTACGGGGCTCCTTCCTATCCGGGTGGGACTCAGGGGATGGTAGAGGACAGTCCATACGGCCCTCAGTTCTCGCCAGTGGATGGAGGTAGCACATTCGAAACACGTCAGGGGTAGGTCTCTGTTATCCAAACTGCTTTTGACATGATACACGATGCACCCCGCATGGTATCCATGACCACACTTTCTTAGAATTAAACCCAGTCCTCCCTGCCGCAGTCTGCAATACACACACAAGAGTCGAGAATGTCTTGCCATGCTGTCAGCGAACGACTCGAACGGTATCCCAAATGGCAAGGCAAAGGAAGCAAATGGCAAGCAAAGTGAAAAAAAAAAACTACAACAGAGGATAAAGTTTTAAACACGACTCTCCCTTTCGGGACCAACGTTGGTGAGGGGTTGGGCGCAAAAAAAAAAAAAGAGTTGAAAGGGGAACAATCTTCCCCTTTCAACTCTTTTTTCTGCGACGGATGAGACTTTAGACCTGAAGGTGAGATCCTTCCAAATCTTTTGGATCCAGTTCGAGGATCAGAATTTCGTTTCGCTTTTCCCGCAACCAACGAAACTGCTCATCCGTCAATCGATCTTTATACTGGATCCAGAGAAAGGTGAGGTCCGGGGCCTTGAGTTGGGCCCCGCACACCCGACACTCGAGATGCCCGGTATCTCGGACCTGCTGCAGGAGACACGGCGGGTGGACCGCATGCTGGCACCGCGTCAAGCGCGAGCCGTTGAGGACCGGCAGAGAGCAACACATGCAGGTGTCCATCGTGCTCGAGACAGACAGCTACTGAAGCCTGCGTCTTGGGAACAGCACGCGCGTGGGAATGGGGTGGAAAGAGAGTGAGGTCTTCTTTGGGAAAATCTCAAGAACCGTTCTCTGGGCCCATGGCGTGATGGGGGTGATGGTTTCACTTGGAAATGTCACTCTTTTTCAGTTGGATGCCTGTTTCAACCACTCCAACACTTTGAAAAATGTCTCAGTCTTTCGAAATGCAGATGGGTTCCATACAAGAAAACAGTTTTAACTTGGAAACATCACAAAAAGTCAATCTTTTTCAGTTGGATGCCTGTTTCAACCACTCCAACACTTTGAAAAATGTCTCAATCTTTCGAAATGCAGATGGGCTTCATACAAGAAAACAGTTTTAACTTGGAAACATCACAAAAAGTCGATCTTTTTCAGTTGGATGCCTGTTTCAACAACTCCAACACTTTGAAAAAATTCTGAGTCTATCGAAATGCGGCTGGGCTCCATAAAAGAAAACAGTTTAAGTTTTAACTTGGAAACGTCACAAAAAGTCAATCTTTTTCAGTTGGATACCTGTTTCACACGTCCAACACTTTGAAAAACATCTCAGTCTTTCGAAATGCGGCTGGGCTCCATAAAAGAAAACATCGTAGAAAGGTCACCGAAAAAAATACAAGTCCATCTTTTCCAATGGCACGCATCTTTCACCAAATTCAATCCATGGAAAGATGTCTCGGGAAGTTGCAGTCTTCATAAACTAAACCAATCTGCCAGAATTGTCACGGAAAGCAATCTTTTTCCAGTCTTCTCCTGCATCTTCCACAGAATCCAAGTCTTTGGAAAACGGCCCTGTATATCGGCGGTGGTAAGGTCATCCAGCAGGCAGGCAGGCAAAAACTTGGTGAAACAAGAGAGCCGAGTGAACGAGCAAGCGGATGCACAGCCTTTTATACTGCATTCCTACCCTCCGCGACCTTGAAAAAAAAAAAAATTTTTTAAGCATTGTAAGGTATACGAAGCTATCCTATTGCACAACCCATTGTTAAAAAAAAAAAAAAAATTTAATGCATTGTAAGGTATACAAAGCCTATATCCTATTGCACAACCCATTGTTAAAAAAATTTTTTTTTGAGGTCAAACTGGTGTATAAAAGGCCGTGCATTCGCTAGCTCTTTCACTTGACTTTCGTCTACCTCGATGCTTGTGCCTGCTCTTTGGATTACTCTGCCTTTGGATTTCTCTGCCTGTAGATTTCTCTGCCTGTGGATTTCTCTGCCTGTGGATTTCTCTGCCTGTGGATTTCTGTGAGTGTTTTACTTCGTATTATTTTATTTTGGGACTTTGATTTTTTGAGATGGTGTTTTTAACCAATTTTCTTCTTTAATGTATTGAGTTAGAGAATAAGAGTTTGAAAATTTTGCCGTGTTCTGTTATCCAACACTTTGAAAATTTAAACTTGAATATAAAGAGATTGTTTTTATTTTGCGACTTTGTTAAAAAGATTGATTTTTTGAGATGGTATTTTAAACAATTTTCTTCTGAAATGTATTGAGTTAGAGAATAAGAGTTTGAAAATTTCGCTATGTTCTGTTAAAGAGAATGTATCCAACACTTTGAAAATTTAAGTTTTTAATCAATTTTCTTCTGAAGGATTTAGGATAAGAGTTTGAAGGAGGATAGAGGATAAGAGTTTGAAAATTTTGCTATGCGAGAATGTATCCAACACTTTGAAAATTTAAACTTGAATATAAAAAGATTGATTTTTTGAGTTTTAATGTGTTACTTTGTTAAAAAGATTCATTAATTTTCTACTGAAAGGTGTTGATTTAGAGGATAAGAGTTTGAAAATTTTGCTATGCGAGAATGTATCCAACACTTTGAAAATTTAAATTTGAATATAAAAAGATTACTTTGTTAAAAATATTCATTAATTTTCTACTGAAATGTGTTGATTTAGAGAATAAGACTAAAAATTTCGCTATGTTCTGTTAAAAAGAATGCATCCAACACCTTGAAAAAAAAAAAAATTAATTGGGTTAAACTGGTGTATAAAAGTTCGTGCATTCGCTAGCTCGTTCACTTGGCTTTCGTCTTTCTCGATGCTTGTGCCTTTGGATTATTCTGCCTGTGGATTTCTGAGAGTGTTTTACTTTGTATTTATTATGTGATAAAAGTTACTTTGTTAAAAAAGATTGATTTTCTGAGATGGTGTTTTTAAACAATTCTGAAATGTATCGAGTTAGTGAATAAGAGTTTGAAAATTTCGCCGTGTTAAAGAGAATGTGTCCAACACTTTGAAAAGTTAAACTTGAATATAAAAAGATTGTTTTTATATTTTGACTTTGTTAAAAAGATTGATTTTTTGAGATGATGTTTTTAAACAATTCTGAAATGTATCGAGTTTGTGAATAAGAGTTTGAAAATTTTGCCGTGTTCTGTTAAAGAGAATGTATCCAACACTTTGAAAATTTATGTTTTTAAACCATTTTCTTCTGAAAGGTATTAAGTTTAAGCGTTTAAAAATGTTGACATGTTTTGTTTCATTAGAATGTATCCAACACTTTCAAAATTGAATAAAAAAATTTGTTTTTTAATGTGTTACTTTTTTAAAAAAGATTCATTTTCTGAGATAACCATTTTTTCTAAAAGGTAGTGAGTTTGTGTTTAAGCGTTTGAAAAGGTTGACATGTTTTTTTTCATTAGAATGTATCCAACACTTTGAAAATTGAAACTTGAATATGAAAAGATTGTGTGTTACTTTTTTAAAAAGATTCATTTTCTGAGATAACCATTTTCTTTTTGCTCCACTCATGTCCTTTTTCTTCTTCTTTTCAGATGGCGACGTTTCTGTGGCACCTCTTCTAGACAGAAGGGGAGAGACAGGGGGCTGCTCGGATCCTACCCTCCCCGCTGGGCTAGGAGGCGGATAAAGATACTACACCACGAGCAAGCGAACCCGCCGGATGGCCGCATACCGGGGACATGGGGTCGTTCCAATAATCGTCTCCGATTCTCTGCTGTTGGTCAGTTGCAAGCGTGGACCGCGATACCGCTGTCGGTTAGTATAGGCAGGGGGTTCGCATGCACGGCCATAAGATTCCTGGCTCTCAGTAAGGTCGGATGAACAGAGAGTGCGGAGGACCGCCGCTCCCTTGCAGTATGTAGGGGCCGCTCGCAGGATTCTCCTCGAGGGCTACCGTGGCCCCGGTAGCCGCTTCTTTTCCCAGTGCGGCCAGGGTCAGAGTGATGGGAGCCACCCTGCTCCCCCTTCTCCAGCAGGGATCGTCTGTACTTCAGGGTGCTCTTCTCCAGTAGTGAACCCTTCAAGCCTTCCAATCCCTTCCGGGTGTTCAAAGGAGCTCGACAAGGTGTCCGAAGGGCTACTGTTGGCCGGTTGTCTCTAGGGTCTAGAGGTTCCTCCGCAACAGAAGGCCCTTGCAGGGTTATCCGGTACGTGCATTGGGAATTCGGGATTCGAGCTCCTGGTCCACTGAGATCGCCTGACCGCATCTCGCACCGTGAAAGGGAAAGAACCTCGTCAATTGGCGCTCTGTGCCGGCATGGACATTGCTTGAGCCTGTAGGTCTGGGGCCTCGATGAGAGACAACCGGCTGGAAGGCGCCTGGGGCACCCCGTGTGCCGTGGGCGCGCAGTAGAAGAAGTCTCTCAGGACCGGAGGCCTCTGTGCACTGCGGTCCAGGTGCCTCCGGGGTTGGGAGATGCCACGGTGGGGAAGGGTGGTGTTTTAACCTTCAGGAGGGAGCGTCTGGGTTGCCCACCCCCTCACGGGCGTCAGGCCTTTTAGGACGACGTAGATCCACCGTGGTGAAAGAGTCGCTTGACCCGAATTCGGGCACTCTGAGGGCCGAATTCGGTCCTCGAGGGGTGAAAGCTCTGGCGGCACTGTGGAAGACTGGAAGGTGGACAAGGGGTAAGCGAACAGGAAGAGTGGTCTAGCAAAGGAGATCCCGACAAGAAAGAAGGAACGGTTTGTCTAGGGGGCGTGAGACAGAAATGTCCAAGGACTGCTGACCCAAACATGAAAGACCCGTCACAGGCTTGAGTAAGACGGGTTGATAATAGGACTGAAGGTGATGAAAAGAGAGTTAGCTCTGACGGCGCTGTGGAAGACTGGAGGGAGCGAACAGGAAGAGTGGTCCAGCGAAGGAGATCCCGACAAGAAAGAAGGAACGGGGGATAGAAATGTCCAAGACCCCAACACGTGCTGTGCTGCCTTGCTCTAAAGGATGTTGTGTTCTTTTTGACTATGTAGTTTTTAACAAAACGTTTCAGAGCAGACCGTTCCTTTCGGTGTGGAGTCCAATAGGAATTGTTGCTGGGACACCAAACGGGGACATTTTTTGGAACTGAACTGTGAACACTCCTATCACATACCCTGTCCCATGAATAACATGCGTAAGACGAGTCTATTGTTGGTCATAGGACTGAAGATGATGAAAAGAGAGTTTCTCCTACTATTGCTTTTGTGGGGAATGGAGAGGAATTTTGTCTCCTCCTAATACTTCCCTGCCTTCGGAAAAGTCCATTATTTTGGTAGTATGCAGTTCTTTGAAAGTTGGTCAAGCAGTAGGTACCCTTTCTTATGATTATTATGAATGTCAGTCACACGGTTTGAGCCGCTTCGGCGGCTTTCCGGCAAATTCCCGGTTACCAAAGGTAGGTGGTTTTCTTTTTTCACACAGAGATGGATGCATGAGAGGTGGCCAAAGGTTTGGTTTTAAAAAGGTCATGTTTTAAAAAGTGTAGGGTGTTTATAAAAGGTAATGTTATATAAAGTGTTTTAAAAAGGTTATGTTTTAAAAAGTGTATTGTGTTTATAAAAGGTAATGTTGTATAAAGGTCATGTTTTAAAAAGGTTATGTTTTAAAAAGGTTTTGTTTTATAAAGTGTTTTAAAAAGTGTTTGATAGAACATCCTTATAATATAATAAGGGTGTTTTAAAAAGTGAAAAAATCCTGTGTATAACAGGGGAAGGTTGTTTCGAAGAAGGTCATGTTTTTAAAGTCAAGTTTTAAAAAGTGTTTGAAAGAACATCCTTATAACATGATAAGGATGTTTTAAAAAATCCTGTTTGGAATAAGGTCATGTTTTCAATGCTTTTCCATAGAAAATGTAAAAATGTAAGGTTAGTATGAAAGGTAAGTTTTTTAATTTTTTAAGAAATTGTGTCCCGACTTGATAACTTTGATTTGTAAATTTCTTTTCCTGATTTTTCATACTAAATACTTGATGCATATTTGATAAATGTATTTGATAAATGTATTTGATAAATACTTGATAAATTTTTGATAAATACTTGATAAATACTTGATAAATATTTGATATTTTTGATAAATACTTGATACTTTTGATAAATGCTTGATAAATATTTGATATTATTGCATCGATGGTTCGTCGATTTTACAATGAACAAGAAAACGCGTATTCTTTTTCAGGGCGTTTTCCTTTACAGGAAACTAGACTCAAGTACCAAGTTTTCAGGTGTCTTCGCGTTTTTCTTTACGAGACGCGCTTCGATCTTACAAGGCGTTTTCTTTTACAGGGCGTTTTCTTTTACAGGAAAGAAGACTCAAGTACCAAGTTTTCACGTGACAGCGCGTTGTCTTTTACAGGGCGTTTTCTTTTACAGGAAACAAGTTTCACCCGAGACGGAATAGGGTAGACGGTCAGACCGTCGGCCTAGCCTTCGAAGGTTTTCTGTGGTTTCCCTTCGAACTCGAAGGGAGCTTCCGGCAAAAACGGAAACTCTCCTCGAGCGTGAATGCGGGTTAGGTTCCCTTTCAAAGTCCCACCACAGATGGGCTTTAGAACACATTGGATACACAAATAAAATTGTACACAAACAACACAAACATTTTTTTTACCCCAATTTAAACACATTTTTACAGACACACTCTCCAACCCAGACACATTTCCACAAATACAAATAAGATTTCATCCAACCATGGAATCTTTTTATAATATTTCACATTTCACAAACAACATAAACAACACAAACAACATAAACAACATAAACAAAACGCAAACAACATAAACAAAACACAAACAACATAAACAACGCAAACAACACAAACAACATAAACAACGCAAACAACATAAACAAAACACAAACAACTCAAACATTTTTTTTTTCAGACACATTTCCACAAATACATCTTCACAAATAAGATTTCATCCAATCATGGAGGATGGAATCTTGTTATAAAATTTGTGAAGTTCTTTTTATACACTCCAACCCACACACATTTTTACAAGAAACACTCTCCAACCCACACACATTTTTACAAGAAACACTCTCCAACCCACACACATTTTTACATGAAACACTCTCCAACCCACACACATTTTTACATGAAACACTCTCCAACCCACACATGTTTCCACAAGAAACACTCTCCCACCCACACACGTTTCCACAAGAAACACTCTTCCACCCACACACGTTTCCACAAGAAACACTCTACCACCCACACACGTTTCCACAAGAAACACGCTCCAACACAACACAACTCATTTCCACAAACAAAAAT
>CAXHSM010001250.1:0-64000 GCA_964019185.1 Maratus speculifer | reverse complement strand
AATTGAATGTAAAATATAATTACATAACCATTTGAATACCAGTGGATCAAATTCATGTGTTCCAAGCTTTAAGCAGCTTTTCTCAAAACAGAATATTAATGCGCATTTTTACGATTTGAAATAATATGTGAAATATAAATAGTTGTAAAAATATTGAACTATAAGTACAAATTTGACAATAAGAATAGAATAAGACAATTTGAAGATATCAACCGAAAAATCTTCTGTATTCTCCCTTACTGATCAAAAGGAGGAGATAATGTCTAATTGTCATTAAAAAATACAAGATTTTCTCCGACATATTTCATAACTAAATTTCCAATTGAAATTAAAACGAATTACGCGTACTGCAGTTGAAATTTTTTGTAAGCAATCTGTCAGAGCATCTAAGTCAAGTTTTAAACTTGGGACCAGATAGAGGGCATATTTCTTCATGAATCAACGGACATTATGAAACTTCACGAGAGATTTCACCACTGTCTATGAAGACTGCAACTACAATTTTCTAAATTTTGAAATATATATTACTGCAACATCTAAGAAGCTAAAAGATATATGTATCTCAAATTATAGTTACTAAAGAATTCTATCAATTAAATTACTATAAATTGTCAGCTAACATAATATTTTTTTAAAGCGGCACTTCCTTTTACGGAGACTTAATTATTGCATAAATATAATTACTTTGATTTTGAACCTATATCAAATATTATATATATATATATATATATATATATATATATATATATTTCATATATAAAAATGCAAATATAGAAAATTCAATGAATAGACTGCATATCCATTTGTTATCTAGCATTTATTTATGAGCTGCTTTTTAGCGCCAGCAAGGCTACAATTTTTCACATTGAATTTAGAAATATATATATATATATATATATATATATAAATACTTTTATAAATACATCCAAAGTTATTCAGACAATACCAATAAAAGAACCAATGAAACCAGTATTTTTACATTCATATTATTAAAAACAGTTGAAGTTTGAAGAGAAATGGAAGGCAGATTACCAAATTACTAAGAAATATGTGGATAAATGGACATTATATAACCAGAGTAATTCATATATTACCATACAATAAACCAATGGAACCAGTATTTTTACAATCATCTTATTGAAAACAGTTGAAGTTTGAAGTGAAATAGAAGGCAGATTACCAAAATAATGAAAGATAAATGGATAAAAAGGCAGTAGAAGGCTTTTCCATTAAACTACTTCATCAGGGGTGTATAGTTTAACAAAAAAGCAAAAACATCCAACCAGTTTCTGTTATGAGTCGTGCTAAAAGCTAAGAATTCGACTCACAATACACCCGACTGGCTGGAAGCTATTCAGATGACAAATTAGTAGAAAGATACACATAGAAGAAAATAAAATCAATATGACAAAATAACAATAATACATTATTCCATTAAAAAAAAAAGATATATATACTAAGATAATTTACCATTACCCATATCCTAGCAAGATTTGTAGTGCAATCAGATACAAACTACATGTGACTTACTAACAATCACGGTTATGGTCATAGTATAAATCACATAGATAATAAAATAAAGTTGTAACAATAATTATAAAAATTAGTAAAACATATATTATACTATATAATTCATAATATATTTAGAAAAAAAATAGATGCTACTATTAGAAATATTATATTTTTATTTTAAATCAATTATCAAAATTACTATATTAATTAATTAACTCGAATATATTACTACAACTTCTAGCAGAAAATTATTTTAGTTCTGCCATCTAAAGGATTAATATATTAATTAAATTATATGCTTATGGTGCTGCCCTCCATTATAGGAAAAAAATAAATTATTTATTAGCTAAGAGTTTCCAAGAAGAATTTCTATTCTAATATTTTACAAATAATTTCTTTAAGGCAAATACAATAGACAACCATAGCTTATCTCAATAACTTGATCATTTTTAAGTTATGCATATTAGTTTTTAGGTAAACATAAACTTTAATACTATGTGTAAAGTTTTTTTTTTTTTTTTTTTTTCTTTTATAGATAATAATTACCCATTGCGTATTATCCAGACAACACCGCCCTCCTCCGTAATCTAACATCTAACCCACCCAACCATCCTATTATTCATTTTTTTTTTTTTTGTATTTTTTTTTTTGTATTATTTTTATTTTTTATAATTTTTTTAAATATTTTTTTACGCAATGTGTTAATTATTTTTAAGATCATGTATTAACTTATTATATATTAAAGACTATAGGAGTTTTTATCAATAACATCATATGGTAATATTGGTTGAAGAGAAAATAGACAGTTAATACTTAATAAATGTTTATACAGATAATATTTTTTTAACCAAATGTAAAGGATAACCATATCTTATAGCAGTTTCTTGTACAGTTTTTAAATTATGCATTTTAAGATTATGTGAACAAATATTTTTAATTCTATGGGCAAAATTAAGTAATATATTGACATAGACAGATTTATGTAGGCAAGAATTATAATGAGTAAAGAGGTTTACTTTAAAAGGAAAGTCATTACGTTTGTCATAAATATCAAATAGAATTTTATTATCAGAAAGCGTAATATTAAGATCAAGAAAGTTAATTGTATTATTATGCATATCATTATAACTGTATTTTAAATTTTTGTGGTATTTAATTGGTAGCGAATAGTTAGATGACTTTTTAGAATATAAAATTATTATATCATCAAGATACCTGTATAGAAAACAATTAACAATAGAAGTATTACGTTCATAATAATGTAAGTAGAGATCAGCACAGATGGATGATACAATCCCACCTTGTGGAAGACCGACTATTTGTTTGAATATTGTATTATTAAATAATATATAATTATGATAAAGAATAAATTTGGTTAAAGATTTGAAGTAAGATAAAGATACATGTATGTTTAGAGAATTCCTATATTCCTTGAATAATAAATTTATGATCCTGAACATATCTGCAATATCAATTGTATTAAATAAATCATTAAAGTCATATGTTTTGATGTACTTAATGTTTTGTAAATTTTTGATATTATTTACAAGATGTAAACTATTTTTTATACTGTAGAATTTATTATTAGTTTTTGCAATATCTAGCATTTTTGTAAGTATTGTTAATAATTCTTTACCTGCATTATTGTTATAAGTATTACACCCAATAGTTATAGTACGAAACTTTATAGGAATTTTATGGAATTTTGGAATAACCACAATGTATGGATAGTTATAATTATGATTCTTTAATTTTAGTAATTTATAATATTGAGCTATATGTCTATTTTTAATAATAGTATCAATATCTGTTTTAATGAAATTTGAACTAGAATTTATTGCTTGATTTAATAATGTAGAGTAATAATGTTTACATATGAAAGCATAGTTGTTAGGAGATTTATCGACATATGTTATGATAAATTTATTTTGTAAGTTTTTTATTTCATCATTTAATTGTTTAAAATTTAAATTGAAGGTATCGATATTCCTATAAAGTTCAATATTTAATTTATCTAAAACATTAAGTTTCCATTCAGTTAAGTATTCCAGAGGCTTATTGTAGTCTATCGAAATTTTATAAATAAAAAGATCTAAATCTAAATTAAACTGTTTAATGATTGATTTAATATTAGTACATGAAGGAACACGATATTTAGTCCCATTAGCCATTAAATTTCTTAAAGAATCATTTTCAACGATATTAATATCCCCAGTAATAATGTGACCATGATCTTGATTTACGAAGTTACTAAAACAGGGATCATTACAATAGCATGGATAATTAGTATTATTGGTTAAAAATTTAGAAAATTTATTGTAGTTAAATATCTTACGTCCAAGTGTAACGTTATATTTGAAGGATTTATGTATAGAGAAATTTTTTATAGGGAAATTATTATTTTTATCATTAATAATGTTGTGTAGATTAATTTTATTAAGTACATTATTGGTAAAAGTTATTATGAGTTGAGTATTATTAGTTTTTTTATATGTATTTTTAGAAATTTTAACATTAAGAAAATTAATTCTATAGTACAATAAATCAAAGTAAATATCACTAAAATGTGAAGTTAAATCAATAGATAGAAATACTTTATAATATAAATTTAGATGTTTCTTTTTTATAGAAAAAATGTGTTTCCTAATATCCATCCATTGATACGAATTATTATATTCAGATTCCAACTTAATTATTTGTTGTTTGATCTCATTTCTAGAAATATATAGATTTTTAGTCTTATTTTTACCTCTTGTTGTACGTGTAGTTTTTTTAATAGCAGAATGATTTAATTTTGCATACGTACTACTATAATGTTCATAATTATTTGTATTAGTAAAGACAATGTTAGTACGATTGAATAATTTAGAATTTAGACCATAAGGGTATAAAGAATTACGAGATTTAATATAAATTGATTCATAAAGTAATCTATCATTTAGATTTTTATGCATACTTAAGATTTTGATGGTTATATTTTGAAAGTCATGGTGCCTGAAATGTATATGTTCAACATTAATAGAGTTGTTTTTTAAAATATCCTGTCTATGTTGATTGATTCTTCTATGCAAAGGATTACATGTTTGACCTATATATTCTAACTTACAGATGTTGCAATTAATTGAGTATATTACGTTGTATGCCTTACAAAATAGCACATTGTTTTTAGAACTGGAATCATTATCAATTTGTAGTGTATCTGCATGAGGGCAAGTTAAGCATTTGGGAGATAAGCACTTTTTAAATTTAAGTTTAATCGAGGGACAATATGACAGGTAACTGTTTGACGATCCAAAGAAATCCCTATCTATTTCTTTGTACCGAGCATTAGACATCTTACATTTTGAAGAGCCTAAATTGCCAGTCGCTAAATTTGTTTTGTAACTATTCATCATAAGAAAGATTATTTATATCCAATAGGACAAAATATATTACATAAAAATTAGTATGAGAACAATTTATAGTACTATATAAATTTAAGCTAAAAAAAGGAAATTGACATAATATATATATCAGTTGAAATCTTGGCTATTTGATTAAAAAATGATAACTGACAAAATATATCTTGAATAAAAATAATATATCTATCATTTAATTCCCTAAATAATTTATATCACTAATAAAGATAAAATAAAGGTAATTAAATTAAAAAATAATTTTCAATATTAATAAAATGAAAGTACTTGATTACATAAATAATAATAATATATACAATATTTACACGAAAAGAAAAATCCCAAACTTAAATCCAAAAGTAGTCTCATAGTAAATAAATTATGCAGTACACATAAACATAATATCCTATAAATAAAGCCCCCATGTTTAATTACATTTCAACTAAATTCCAATATGGTAAAATCCGAAGTTATAACAATGGTAGATATTTCCAAAAAGTATTAAAGAAGCAGCAAGAATAACAAATTGAAGAAATACATCATTTAATGCGCTGTGCATCATCAAAGTAATGTATTTTAAAAAATTTTAAAAATAGGTTAATTTATGCCAAAATGGGCCTAAAGTGAAATAATCCACTAAAAGCTGCAAGAATCCATGTTATCTTATGATAACATAAATGACATAAAAGACTAAACTATCCTTTAATGATTGTGCTTATGCATCTTATCATTATGGAAGTTGAATATATAAATACTTTTATAAATACATCCAAAGTTATTCAGACAATACCAATAAAAGAACCAATGAAACCAGTATTTTTACATTCATATTATTAAAAACAGTTGAAGTTTGAAGAGAAATGGAAGGCAGATTACCAAATTACTAAGAAATATGTGGATAAATGGACATTATATAACCAGAGTAATTCATATATTACCATACAATAAACCAATGGAACCAGTATTTTTACAATCATCTTATTGAAAACAGTTGAAGTTTGAAGTGAAATAGAAGGCAGATTACCAAAATAATGAAAGATAAATGGATAAAAAGGCAGTAGAAGGCTTTTCCATTAAACTACTTCATCAGGGGTGTATAGTTTAACAAAAAAGCAAAAACATCCAGCCAGTTTCTGTTATGAGTCGTGCTAAAAGCTAAGAATTCGACTCACAATACACCCGACTGGCTGGAAGCTATTCAGATGACAAATTAGTAGAAAGATACACATAGAAGAAAATAAAATCAATATGACAAAATAACAATAATACATTATTCCATTAAAAAAAAAGATATATATACTAAGATAATTTACCATTACCCATATCCTAGCAAGATTTGTAGTGCAATCAGATACAAACTACATGTGACTTACTAACAATCACGGTTATGGTCATAGTATAAATCACATAGATAATAAAATAAAGTTGTAACAATAATTATAAAAATTAGTAAAACATATATTATACTATATAATTCATAATATATTTAGAAAAAAAATAGATGCTACTATTAGAAATATTATATTTTTATTTTAAATCAATTATCAAAATTACTATATTAATTAATTAACTCGAATATATTACTACAACTTCTAGCAGAAAATTATTTTAATTCTGCCATCTAAAGGATTAATATATTAATTAAATTATATGCTTATGGTGCTGCCCTCCATTATAGGAAAAAAATAAATTATTTATTAGCTAAGAGTTTCCAAGAAGAATTTCTTTTCTAATATTTTACAAATAATTTCTTTAAGGCAAATACAATAGACAACCATAGCTTATCTCAATAACTTGATCATTTTTAAGTTATGCATATTAGTTTTTAGGTAAACATAAACTTTAATACTATGTGTAAAGTTTTTTTTTATAGATAATAATTACCCATTGCGTATTATCCAGACAACACCGCCCTCCTCCGTAATCTAACATCTAACCCACCCAACCATCCTATTATTCATATTTTTTTTTTTTTGTATTTTTTTTTTTTGTATTATTTTTATTTTTTATAATTTTTTTAAATATTTTTTTACGCAATGTGTTAATTATTTTTAAGATCATGTAATAACTTATTATATATTAAAGACTAAAGGAGTTTTTATCAATAACATCATATGGTAATATTGGTTGAAGAGAAAATAGACAGTTAATACTTAATAAATGTTTATACAGATAATATTTTTTTAACCAAATGTAAAGGATAACCATATCTTATAGCAGTTTCTTGTACAGTTTTTAAATTATGCATTTTAAGATTATGTGAACAAATATTTTTAATTCTATGGGCAAAATTAAGTAATATATTGACATAGACAGATTTATGTAGGCAAGAATTATAATGAGTAAAGAGGTTTACTTTAAAAGGAAAGTCATTACGTTTGTCATAAATATCAAATAGAATTTTATTATCAGAAAGCGTAATATTAAGATCAAGAAAGTTAATTGTATTATTATGCATATCATTATAACTGTATTTTAAATTTTTGTGGTATTTAATTGGTAGCGAATAGTTAGATGACTTTTTAGAATATAAAATTATTATATCATCAAGATACCTGTATAGAAAACAATTAACAATAGAAGTATTACGTTCATAATAATGTAAGTAGAGATCAGCACAGATGGATGATACAATCCCACCTTGTGGAAGACCGACTATTTGTTTGAATATTGTATTATTAAATAATATATACTCATGATAAAGAATAAATTTGGTTAAAGATTTGAAGTAAGATAAAGATACATGTATGTTTAGAGAATTCCTATATTCCTTGAATAATAAATTTATGATCCTGAACATATCTGCAATATCAATTGTATTAAATAAATCATTAAAGTCATATGTTTTGATGTACTTAATGTTTTGTAAATTTTTGATATTATTTACAAGATGTAAACTATTTTTTATACTGTAGAATTTATTATTAGTTTTTGCAATATCTAGTATTTTTGTAAGTATTGTTAATAATTCTTTACCTGCATTATTGTTATAAGTATTACACCCAATAGTTATAGTACGAAACTTTATAGGAATTTTATGGAATTTTGGAATAACCACAATGTAAGGATAGTTATAATTATGATTCTTTAATTTTAGTAATTTATAATATTGAGCTATATGTCTATTTTTAATAATAGTATCAATATCTGTTTTAATGAAATTTGAACTAGAATTTATTGCTTGATTTAATAATGTAGAGTAATAATGTTTACATATGAAAGCATAGTTGTTAGGAGATTTATCGACATATGTTATGATAAATTTATTTTGTAAGTTTTTTATTTCATCATTTAATTGTTTAAAATTTAAATTGAAGGTATCGATATTCCTATAAAGTTCAATATTTAATTTATCTAAAACATTAAGTTTCCATTCAGTGAAGTATTCCAGAGGCTTATTGTAGTCTATCGAAATTTTATAAATAAAAAGATCTAAATCTAAATTAAACTGTTTAATGATTGAATTAATATTAGTACATGAAGGAACACGATATTTAGTACCATTAGCCATTAAATTTCTTAAAGAATCATTTTCAACGATATTAATATCCCCAGTAATAATGTGACCATGATCTTGATTTACGAAGTTACTAAAACAGGGATCATTACAATAGCATGGATAATTAGTATTATTGGTTAAAAATTTAGAAAATTTATTGTAGTTAAATATCTTACGTCCAAGTGTAACGTTATATTTGAAGGATTTATGTATAGAGAAATTTTTTATAGGGAAATTATTATTTTTATCATTAATAATGTTGTGTAGATTAATTTTATTAAGTACATTATTGGTAAAAGTTATTATGAGTTGAGTATTATTAGTTTTTTTATATGTATTTTTAGAAATTTTAACATTAAGAAAATTAATTCTATAGTACAATAAATCAAAGTAAATATCACTAAAATGTGAAGTTAAATCAATAGATAGAAATACTTTATAATATAAATTTAGATATATATATATATATATATATATATATATGTTAAATATTTTTATTTTACTTAAAATTAACGCAAAAATCGAATTGCTCATTGATTTAAATGAAATCAGATAAATTGCTTCGGTAGCAGATGAAATACCATGACGGAGCATCTATTTCCTGGGAGCAAATAGGGAAAAAATGCCACTCTATCAAACAGTAAGTAATAATCTGACAGTAGCAACCCAATTCTAATTTTAATTAACATGAATTAATGGTTTCTAGGCTACGGATTCTGTTGAAATATGGAGTATAAAATGTGGCTCACTTTGATGACATTAAGTTTAATTTAATCTGCATAGAACAGAGACACCAGCTTCGCCTAATCATTCCGTTTCTTCATATGCGTCTTAAACTTGAATAAGAACAAAAATTCACATATCTAACTCCTTTGCATGTCTTACTTCTTTTGAAAAATAGTGTAGTGCATAGTATATACTCTCTTAACATTTAATAAATAAATCTTATATTAAAAAATGAGAAATTGTTTATTAATTTATATATTTTTGTGTTCTTGAAAACTGCTTGGTCAGTTTTCATAAAAACGACGGTTTAGGCCTATTTTGAGTTTTTAAAAAATCGATTTTCCAGTATGTCATGTTAAGGAAGGAAAATCATTTTCATAAAGTATAAGTTCTTCGCACAGGTGGAAATATTGTCGAAAGCATAAAAAGTGTATAAAAATTTCCAGAAATGTAAAAGAAATAAAAATATATTGCAAATAATATGTGATATGTGAAATTGAACAATTAATTATGTTATACTTACTCAAAGAATACAGATAACGTTCCATAACTGGATACATGGACAAGGTTGGCATAAAACAGAAATTTTGTTAGCAATAATATTCTTTTAACTATATAAGCGTTATAACAATAATATTAAATGTACCAACTGGCTTTGAATCCCACTACAGGCATTTTTACCGGGAAAACTATGATAAAAAGAAGTTTTCCCATTTGCCCCTAGTGAAGTTTGGGTCAATTAGGTACTATAAAATAAAATTTAAAAGAATAATGTAATGGAGAGTTTGTAATTCCATATAGCGTTAGACAAATACGGGAAAGACATTCGATAGGCGGCATTTTTAATCCTATTTCAATTAGTTCAACGGTAAAGGACATTAAAGTTTCTGAACTTGTCTACCTTCATGAGGCAAGAATAATGGAGGGCAATATAAATAGATTTATGAGGAGAATTTTGGAGATAAAGTGAAGCTTTAAATTATTGAAAAGGTAATGTTCGTTTGTAATGCTTTTTAAATCAACTATTTAAAGTCTCAGTATATTTTTCTGCAATATATAGCTTTAACGTCTTATTCATTAAGGTTTTCTGTGCATTGAGCACAAATCATGAAATTCAACATAAAACAAATATAAAAAAACAAATTGCTCATGTCTAGTGAGTATCATCAAATTCTATAATATGGTTTGCTATTTTATAGAAAAACAACGAACTTAAAAATGTACTCTAATCCAAACATACATTTCCGTTCATTGAAGCAATATTTTCCGAAACTTGCATACATGAATGTTGTGTAAGATGATGTATTCTGCCGAAAAATATGCATTTAATAAATTTTAATCGAAATCAATTTATCAGGAAAAGGGTGAATGTGTTGCTGGACTATTTAATATATATATATATATATTAGGGTGATTCTCCAATAAGTGGGTAATTTCACTCATTAATTTAGTGAAAAATAAAAATTAAATTTTAACCTATATTTTTCAATAATTAGATACAGCATAGGTTACTGAGTAATATAATACATTGCGGCATAAACTTTAAGCATTGTATATTTAAAAAAATATATATTTTATAAATTAATTTGGTAATCAATGTCACTACTGTCCCCAAGATAGTTGTTTACTTTATAAACCAGGATTTTAATAAAATTTATTTGAAAAATAAGTGTATTTTATTAAAGTGTATCTTTTTATAGTAAAAAAATATAATGTTTAATGTATCATCTGTGATAAATCAGAATATTTTTTTAAGTTTCAAGAATAACGGGACAGGAGTGACATCTTCATGGACAGAAGTGACATACCTTCAAAACTTTTCGGTTTTGAACATTTTAACAATTATAAATTATTTAAAATCTGTTATTTTTTTACTATTTTAAAATTTGAATAATCTTTTAGAAAAAAAATAACCAACAATAAGATAATGAGTAAATAAGTGAATTTATTTGGACAAAAGTTTTAGTTAGAAAAAAGTGTTTAGGTACGAGAAATACTGACCATTTTAAAATATATATCGTATAATTTGTCTATAGTAAAATATCTTGAAGTAACTGGTTGAGGGAGAATATCAATAACACAAAAAATTTCATTCTTTGGAACATCCTGGATATCTGGTGTAGTGGCCATTAGAATCGACTTCCATTCCTTAACATAAAATTTATTTTAAGCATATCATCATTTATTTCTTCAATTAAACCTGTTAAAAACAAATGTTGCAATAAGTAATATGAAAAAATAAAACATGTTAATAAAAATTTAAAATATAATTTAATTCTAAATAAAAATTTAAAACTCACCAGGAAACCAATTTTCATCATACACAACTGTAACCCAAGTTCCTACACAAATATGTTCACTTTCAGAACCAGGAGTTGATACTTCAATATATTTATAATCATTAGACATATCCTTAAAACAGGAAGATAAATCTAGAAATGATGATTCTGAACAGTAATGTTGACATTTTTCATGTGTGTCACATATGAAACAGCTTAAATAACGCAGTTGAGGTTTAACATTTTCAAACTTGTTCCAAGTGAACTAATGCAATTTTTATACATTTGGAATAGATGGTATCACTGTATCCTTTAGTTTCGAGTCATTTATGGCATTAATATCTGCTTCGGAGATTCAGTCCTCAAATAAATAATTTGAAAGGGGACACATGTGACAAGGACAGTAATGACAAAATTAGGAAAATTGCTTCGGTGCACATAGTAAGTTAGGCTTTTCAAGACTGCAATATGATACTTTGTACTAAGCAAAAGTATGTTATATCATGAAAAAATAATAAATGCATGAAAACAATAACAAGAACAGTTTAAGTTGGGCACAGTAGTGACAAATAATAAACATATTCTTACCTTTCTAGTCATTTTGTAGCTTGTAACTATTTTTGAAGTCCTTAGAATTGTACCATGTGTTTTTCTGGCATATTAAGATGGATACTTCTACTAAATGTATCTGTTCACCAAATTTTACCTGGACATCAGGTGATCACTTTTGCAGTTTTATACAAGAGGACAGTAGTGATATAAAAACTAGGGGACAGCGTTTCTCTTACTCAGATTAAATATAAAACTATTTTTAATTTACAATAAAAATACTTTATTATGTACTTTAGAGTATAAATTTTTATTTTGGATGATAAAATTGTTAAAAATAGTTTGTCGTTACACTTAAAATTTTTCCAGAAGATCAGTATATGAGGTAAGGGACAAGGGACAGAAGTGACAAATTGAATATTTAAAATACTATTGCAGTAAAATTTACAGTTATTTTCTTGAAAATACTTTTTGAAATTGTAGAAATACATTACAAAATACATTTTATGCTAAAAAAATTACATGAATGACAAAAAACAGCATGTAACCCTAAGGGACGGAAGTTACCCACTTATTGGAGAATCACCCATATATATGAAAATAATACCCTAATAAATCCATCTTTCGAAGACAAATCGTGTGTTTTCATAACGATTACAAAATCAACCTTAGTCTGATATTAGAAGGAAATCTGACACTACAACAGGAAAGAGAGAACTGAAACAACGTTTGTTATCGACAAACAATTGGAAAATACGTACATCATACATTGGAGATTTTCAGATGTATAAAAAATAAGATTTATTAATTTATTTATTTCAACACCTCTAAATTTTTCTTTGGACACATTGTACATTTTGATAGTTTTGTAGTCGGAATTAATTTTTAATGAAGATATGAGGTGGAAAATGGTCAAGAAAATTAGTTTTTCATTATTTTCAGTCATTATCTCTTTGTTTTCTCTAAATCTAATATTTTATGCTGTCTTACTTACTTTACCTGATTTAATATTTTTTCTCTCTCTCTCATATTTTTCTCACATTTATCTTTTTTTCAGAGGGGAAAAAAAGAACTTTCTTTCTCTTTAAACATATATCTATAATACTTGAATTCATCCAATTCAGTCACGTGGAAACTCTTAGTTGCATTTTTTTTCTTCCGTTGCATTTTTTTTCCTAAAACGTTTGACCACTTCCCGTAGGGTGATCTGACAGTTGTTTTCAAAAAATTCACTTAAACTATGTCCATTTTGGCCACGGCTATCACTCCAAAAGCCAAAGTTCAATCACCTTCAAGTCTGATGCATCAGAACGGGGTAGGAAGAATGATTGGCAATAAGTTACTGGAACTAAATCCGATTCCGCTCACGTCTTTTGGAGTCAGAACGTGAGCGACAGTTGTTCAGTGAAAATCTTCTTCCCCCGCAAGTGTTATCATGTAGCAAATGTTAATGGAACAGGATGGGTCTTCCCTTTCGTTTCCCATTTGACATTCATGAAATAAGTTTGAACTTAGACCAGAAGTATTTTGGAAGAAACATTACCAAAATGATGTCTCAATTTTGCACGAAGGTTATTACAGTTGAGCCCAAAGCGTTCTCTATTTACAAGTCTATTTTGTTATTCTGTAAATACTTCGAAAAGTGATATATATTTATTTTGTAGTCAAAGTAAAATTGCTCTCTTTTTACTGTTCTTAAGTCAGGGTTAAAAAAAAAGAGAGAAAGAAAAAGAAAAAGAAAAAAGAGAAACATCCTTTTTACAATGACCTTAACCTTTTAACAATTTTGCCTGTGCACCTTTCCGGCATTTGTTGTTTGAAACGGAAAATAGCCGACTTCCCTAAACACCATCTGTGCAGTGATCACAGCTTTGGATTGGAAAAGAGAAAAAGTATTTCCGAATACGATAATTTTTAAGCGAGTTGTTAGCAGTTGTTTTGTTCATTGCAGGCAAAGACTTTTTCCGTCATGTCCATTTAAAACACTTGTTGTATAAATGCCAAATTTTCTATTTCTTCTTACGCCAAAACTTTGTAACAAATTTCATTTAACCGCTCTCTACGATTAAAAATGCAAAAATAAAAGAAAAGAAAAAGAAAAAAAATCTATAAAAGTTTAATGACAACACAAAAGCGTAAAAGTTGTCAGCGAAATGCCTTCAATGAAACCAAACTATTTATTTTTCTGCTGTTTGATGTGCATGCACAAAATTGCTCATATGCAATTAATTTGCAATTATTCAGCTATTTAGGTTACAGATTAAGTTACATCAACACAAATAAATTTAATAATGGAATCTATAGATATGCAGTGGAATTTCAAGCTTTACGCGGCTCTTCTTTAATTAACAATACTGGTGATATTACAACTAAACTTTCAATGGACTTATCTTGCTGCAAATTTCAAAAGATGTAGAGTGTCTAGCACAGTATTGTTTCGATGTGAAAACTGGCCACCTCTAGATCTTGCTATAATTTTATAACATTTCAGACAAATTAAGATAAGTCTGTTAAAAATTTCTTCATTTTAGTTAAAGATACCAACGAAAACCTGTGTGCGGTTGAGTTAAGACAATTTTTTAACTTAATATATTTATTGTATCCCTGAATTCCATAGGAAATTTGTTTTTTTTCTTTGTTTGTACGCTAGTACCTCTTTAGTCTATAACAGCATTAATCGAATGTTCTATATAGTTATTAGGGATTTTAGCTACTTGTACCCTTTCTGTGCAACCTTTTAAATTTGTCTATTATGTCATGTCACACAACTATTTCATGTTAAATGAAGAACAGGTAGGGTAAAATATTCGAAATCAAACATTATTTAAAATATGGTTTCATATTTTGATTTCAAATTCTAATAAAGAGTAAATATTTCCTTTCACCTGTTGTACAAATAAGAACACTGGAAATGTTATCTAATACCTATTACCTGCCTATTGTTCATATTATTTACTTTGTTTGAGCACTACACGACCTTTTACAATAGCATCACGCCATTTGAAATCAAATAATCAAATAGATTGATCATCATAACGCATGCCATGAACTCATCTTTATCATATGTAATTGTTAAATGGAAAATGTCTGATTGTTTATCCATGACATCTGAATCAGTTATTTTTTTATAACATCACTTCTTTTACGCTGTACTCTTCAAAACAGAATTTTTTCTTCGCCATTGAATACTTTCTTACATGTGGTCTTATGGTCCATTTTCAAATTTAGCTTACATATGCTGTCGCAGATAAAAAGAAGAAAATTCAAACATAAATTAATATTTAAAGTTTGATTTGAGCTATGTATTAGCTAAAGAAGAATATATTGAGCATTTCTAACATGAAAAATTAAAAAAAAAAAAAAAAAATTTGAGATATAAATTTTTAAAATCTTTATTTCTAAGCAAAAATGCCTTCCCCATTCCAAATTTTATGGTTTTAACTTTTTTTTTTTTTTAATTTGAGCTAACTTTTTTAAATAAAAAGGTTTAATTAGTTTAAATATGAACTGTTTAGTGTTATATATTAATGAAAAAATTATTACAAAAGATATTTTTTCTGTCCCTCACTTTTTGTCAAGTCCGTTACCTTGTGATTATTTTAGTCAAAATAGGTTTCGAATTCTGCCTAAAGTTAGCAGCAAATATTCGGCGATATAGTTAAACTATTCACGCAACTACTGCTTGCCATTTTTTACTTTTTAATTGTGAAACAATGTAATAGTGGCAAGAATCAGCTTTCATCAAAGTTGGAATTTTTTTTCACTGTCAAGTCTGTTACTGTAAATTTTAATATTAAAATAATGATTTTTACATTTTTGTAATTAAATATTGTTTACTAAATAGTTTCAGAAGGTATGTGTATTATTATCTAAGTTAGAAATTATACAAGCTCGTTCATTTCTAATAGTTTTATTTAAAATGTTAAGTCCCATACCATGAAATGTACGCGATGAAATGTACAGTCCCTGGCCAAATTATTAGACGCACTCATATTTTCTTGTGTCGAATCATATTACAAGTTTCATAGAGATATTACTATGCCAATAGTTGCAATTGATTATATACATCATCTGTAGGATTATAATAAATTAAAAGCATGCCAATGACTTTAAAATTATTTATTTTTTAAATTAAATTAACAATTGCTAAAATTGTAAAACTTAAAACATGAAATTAAAAACAAATGTCAATATTTCTTGGAGTCTCCTTTGGCGGCAATCAGTGCCTCTATTCTTCATGGCATGCTGTTAGTACAAAATTGAAATGTTTCTTGCATGTGTGAGTGATGTTTCCAGACAAGGATAAGCTTTTCTATGAGCTGTGTTTTGCTCGTTATGAGCTCTTTGTCCAGTTTTTTCTTCATTAGCTCCCAAACATTTTCAATGGTATTCATGTCTGATGAATTACCGGGAGCAGTTCAACACAGGGATATTTTTTTTGTTGAAAGTAGATCTTGACGGATCGTGCTATGTAACAAAAATCTTTACCTTGCAAAATTACAAATGGTTCTTCATTTCGAAACCATCATTTTAGCTTTAGAATAAACCTATTTTAAAAACCTCTTTATGTTGGTCTGGAGAATTGAATAAGAAGTCATAACAAACAAAACCCAGCTAATAGAAAATCTTATCCATATCTGGAATCGTCACCCACGCATACAAAAAACACTTCAATTTTGTATTAACAGCATGTCGCGAAGAATAGAGGCACTGATAGCCGCCAAAAGAGGCTTCAAAAATATTGACATTTTTTGAGCTTCAAGTTATAAATTTTGCAATTTCAGTCATTTTTAATTTAATTTGTAAAAAGAAAGAGTTTTAAAGTCATAGGCATGTTTTTTACTTATTATAATCCTACAAATGATGTTCATAATTAATTGCAGTTATTCACACAGTAATATTTCTATGAAGCTAGTAATATGATTCGACATAAGGAAAAGGGAGTGCGTCTAATAATTTGGCCAGGGACTGTAAGCTGCTAAGTAAGTTTACTAAATAGTTTTAGAAGGTATATAAATTATTATCTAAGTTAGAAAATATACAAGCTAGTTCATTTTAATAGTTTTTTTAGTTTTATTTGAAATGTCAAATCCGTTACCATGAAATGTAAGCAAATGTTGAAAATGGCCCTTATTGTTTTATTTCAAAATCTTGTTGCAACAGCTTTTTTTTTAATTAATAGAAAATCTATGTTTACTTAATTCACAATTTTTGATTGATGCATTGACTTCAATAATGTCTTCTCAACCTTTGTTCTACTTTGCTCACATTTCTGGTACTCCTAAATTAATTTCATTAAGAGCTGATTATTTTATATTTATATACTTCCCTGTCTGGTTAAATCTTAACTTTATTAAACTAGTAAATCTGCAGATCAAGAGCCTCAACGTCAGCTTTTCACATTTTTTTTTTTTTTTTTTTTTTTTTTTTTTTTTTTTTTTTTTTAACACACTTAGCGTAATATTCAACTTTTTGGAAACTGTAATTAAAAATTTACGAATTACGTAATTATTTATAAGAATAAAATAAGAATAAGAAATTTGAAGCCATCAAAAGCCGTTAAATTAAAGATTTAGTTATGTTAGGATATTCTGAAAAAATCATGATCTATTATTTTTGTTTTTTTAGTATACCACAGTAGATTTCTTCAGGGGGGCGGAGCCCCCCTGAACCCACCGTAGTCTCATTAAATTTAAATTTCTGACTTTCTATCAATCTGCTAATGGTTATCGTATATCTTGTATTTCTTTCTACATTTTGATTTATAAGGATAAGTGACAGTTTTAATAAGCATTTTTCATTATCCTCATACTTCTAGATACCTGCCCACCAAAAAACACCTAAATCTGATGCATCAGGAACTTTTGAAAGTGTAAATTCAGTAATCTAGGGTTTTACAATTTTGTTTACGAAAAAAAGAAGTTTTGATTGCATTTTGTGGCAGTTATCGGGGAATGACAGATAGACAGAAGAACAGACTGAGAGATGGAAAACAATAAATTTTTCGTCGCCAAAATAAGCCTTCACTGAAGTTTCGGCAATGACGTCATTATTCATGAGTTATTCCTGTCCATGTTTCTTGTATTTTTAACGACAACTATAAAATACCTGTTTTATTTCAATTATGACGTCAAATTTTACCAATTGAAATATTTGTTAAAAATATAATTATTTTTTATTTCTTTTACTTCTAATTATGCCCCCATGTTTGCCAGAAAAATTCTTATTAACGAAACAAATTTCCGTTTTTAATTTTTAACAAAGCACTATTTTTATTTTTAATTTAATTCTGGCGTCATATTTATTTTTTCTTAGTTTAATTTTTCGAATGGAAATTGCTCAATTGAAACTTATTGCCGTTGAAAAATTATTCCAGATTTTTTTTTGGCAACGATAAAGGAAATTGGTTAAATTTTATCTAAAAAAATCGCTCTTGATTCTGTATGAAAAAGAAGGAAATTTTGAATTATTAAGGAAAATATTTGAATAAAATTAATAAAACATTGCCTATATTCTTTTCTGGGCTATGTTATATTTATCCCCAAAGATACAAAGACATTAATTAATTCATCCGTTTTGACGTTGACTTCATTTAAATTTCCGTGCACGCTTTCAAATTTATAGCATTAAAATATAATAAGGATTAGGATGAATGGTTGCTTAGCAACCATTAAGAGAAAATAAAGAAAATGAAATAAATACATTTTAAATAAGTAAATCTCTAAAACAAATTAGTTTATATTGTTGGAACACATTTATAAAAAATCTCCAAAATTTACAGTAATAACTTTAAAAATCTGACAAATGCATATACAAAATTTCAAGACAATATAAATAATTTAACTGGTAAATTTCAGTGTCCATTTATCATTGAATTCCATTAATGAAATGTGTCATTTTCTCTCAAGGGAAAAAAAATTGAAAATCATTGGATTTGCCATAGAAAAGCATTATTGCGCAAAATAAAATATTCTGATTTTTCCGAACGAATGAATCAAATCTAACAAAAAACTATACAGCTTAATCCCAGTGCCTCACTAACATACCCACTTAATTTCAAGCCAATCGGATGTTTTTTGCGTTAGTTATCGCGGAACAGACAGACTGATAGACTGACAGACTGACTGATAGACTGACTGATTGACAGACAGACAGACAGAAACCAAAAAATTTCGTGTCTCCAAAGTAAGCCTTCACTGACGTTTCGGCAATTAAATTAGTCAAATTTCCACGAAAATTTGAATTCCAGGTATTTAAAATAAAATGCAGATTTCTCACATTTAAGAATGCTCATAGTAGTTTTTTTTTTTTTTTTTTTTTTTTTTTTTTAGAAAAACATTAAGAATACGAATATAGTAAACTTTTTGCCAGTACGGAAAAAAAAGAAAAAAAAAAGTCGTATTACAAAGGGGACCCAAAATATAATCTCACAATTAGTAAAAAATATTTTATCACTAGCTAACAACTAACAACAATGTAAAGCAATATTTCTAAATTATTTTTAGAAAGAAGATTGAATAACATCATCACAAGTTTTTTTAAATATTGTTGATATATGGTATGTAATTGTTAGTTATGAATTGCAAAAATAAAACTTTTAAAATTTTCTAGATCGAGATTTAAAGTCAAAATATAATAAAGGGAAATAATTGACACGTAAACAACAAAAACAAAACAAAAAAAACTGTTTAATCGAGTTGAAGAATATGTATGAAGCTACTTTGTACAAGAACAGAAACCAAAATGCACTGCTTTCTTTAAGAACTGTATTCTGAAATGATTCACATTTTTATAGAATAAACAAACGTAATACAAGTTTTGTGGTTGTGTGGAAGTTTGATCAGTTCGAATGCCGAATTATCATTTATAGAAATGTATTTCATGTTTAATTATTCCTTTCTATATTAAATTACTAACATGTTCTTAAAATTCATCTGTAAAGTTCACTGGCCTTTTCACAACTTCTATTAAAGTAGTTTTAAGTCCAAGTATGAATTAAAATTATTCTTACTATATGTACACTAAATGTAATCTACTTGTGTTACATCAGACTGAGTCCCATTGTGTAAGCAGCTAATGCCAACCATGCGCTGAATATTTGAATTTTTAAACGTATTAGATTATGAATCTTCCCATTACGAAAGTTAATATTCATGAACATTATTTCAAATCCATTGTTCTAGAGAAATGACTGATATAACTCTGATGATTTCAAATCAGGATAATTCTGCAGTAACAGAAAAATGATCTCCAAAGACCAAATACAACGCACAAAAAAAATCATTGTGTATCTTTACAATTCTGATATTGTAGACTTTCGTAATTATAAATGTCCAATTTCTGATTAAAAATATTTTTTTTTTCAAATTGCGTTTTTTTATTGAAAATTTAAAAAGTAATGCATGTTTTATTATAGAAACGCCGTCCAATGAGTAATTTATACTATTTAATTGTATGCAGTAAAAACAATCACTTGGTACTTGTATTTTTTTTATACGAAAATTTGCAGAGAGGTTATAATGTTTATTTTGTTATTTGCAGGGGTGTACCTACATAATATGTTTCAAAATTGTTTGTAGAATAGTTAGGAAAGAAAATATGCGTCAATATAATTATGAATCATTTTTGTTTATAAAAAATAGATTTTATTCAATTAAAAATAGCAGGGCATCTCATTCTTCATCAAACACTGACTTTTCTTTCTGACGTATATTTGCTAAATTTTTGACAAATCAACTATATTGTGCGTGAAATTTGATATTGGTGAACGTTTCTAAAAAAGTGCCAAGTTTATTTTGATACTACTATTTTAATATTGAAATAGTTTAATAATCCTATTTAATTACAGAATTCTGACGATTAAATAAGCGAAATAGTACTACTCGAAAATAATAGTATTCAGAACAATTCTGGTAATTTCCTGGCAGCCTTGACTGTGAGCTACATTATGAAATAAGGAATTTTTAAATTAAAATATTGAACAAACTAATGTGATACAATAAGAGAAAATAAAAACTTTTTAATAACAATATAAAAAATAGGAAATGCGCTTGGACTTTCAATTTTTTTCTTTTTACAACAGTGGAATTGGTTGATTTCAATGTTGCAGTCAGCAGACTATTTTATATTTTCTAAAATAAACTAATTCCTAAAGTTTGATTTAGAGTTATAAACTTATATTAAACATAAGTTTGTATTTCTTGTAAAATAAAATTCATTCACAACATTATTTTCATATTTGTTCAAATAAAAATTTATTTTAATTTCAAAATGATTTCAAACAAAAAAATTTTAATAATCCCAAGAGTATTTCTTTTTCTATTTTTTCTCCACAAAAATGAAGTAATTTAATTCCAGTCATTAGAGAAATGTTATTAAAAATTACCAAAAATTAGAATCTCGAAAACTAGTTCAAATTTTTTAATTTTAAGATCACTTTTGGAATTCTCTGAGCCATGTTTATAATTGGCATTTATTTGTTCGCACAACGTTCCAAATTCCAGTCTCAGTAGCAATGAAATACAAATGGACAGTAACTTTTTAATGTAACAAAGGTTTATGAAAATATAACTTTTTTATGAAAAATTAGCCAGCGACGAATGCTAAATTTTATTGTTTTAAATACGAATGAGTTATTTGGTACTGAAGTCTACAAACAATGATGATACACTAAAAATGTTCAGGCTTGAAAATTATTTTTAATGCTATAATAAATCATTCGATTAAGATACAGATTTCAAACAAATTGCACTTTGAAATCAGATCATTTTCCTGCATGACGGTGTAAAAATTAAAAATGTGTGATGTTTCGAAATTAAAAAAATTGCAAAATTGAGATTTCATCATCAAATCTTGCAATTTGCAAAGTGACATAAACATTACACACGGATGTGTTTATCCTTTATGATGGAAATAAATATTAATTTTGTAGCATCTTTTTTTATTTATTTATTTAGCTTAGCTTGTTTTTTGTGTATATAGATGGAATTCCACCACCTATTTTTAACGCACTTTCTGGCATGTTTCAAAAATTGATGTACAAAGGTGTGTTTCAAATGACAATACAATACTTTAACAATATAACATTTCAGTATTTTTACTACTAATTATAAGTTAATAACTTAATTTTAAGGCATTTTTTCATTAGCCCGCAATAAATAATAAATAGACAAATATTCTTTATAGCTACAATTCATGAACTGAAATAATAGGGGTGATTTGTGACAAAAGAAGAGTATTAATCATATAATCAATGATAACGCTAACATGCAAAATTTTGGCTGTGCCATGATTTTTAGCTTTTGATTCTTTATTCGCTTGTGTTGAATCCGAAAAGGATTTTTATTTTTACCTATTATGTCAGGATTCTTCGCAAATCGCAAATTTATTGCGAAAACTTAATACAAAATAGACGTAAAACTTCTAGATATAATAATTTATTCATCTGTCGTCTTATGCTGTGCATTTTTACAGCTAAACATATAAAATTGTAAACATGTAAGCATGTACTTTGTACTTAATCCTTACAATTTTGTTCCATGTATGGAATTTTTTTTTTTTTGGACCACTCATCCTCTTGCTCCGCGTTTTAATTTTTATTTTCTTCATGGGGTTTATCTCGGTGTAACATGCAACTGCAGCTTGCCATCATCCCAATACCCCATTTAATTGATACCTCCTTCCCGTTTCCTTGATGTTCAGATGAAGAGTCTCTTTGATAACGGTACCCAAAAGAAAATAGTCAAAATGTGAATTTAGAAAGTGAGTCTTCAAACTCATAGAACATTCTAAATTTACGTACTTGTACTTCTGCAGCATGTTCCTAGGAATTAATTTGAAATTCTGATTCTTCTTATTGCCTAGAAACTTGCTTGTTTTGTCTTTAAAGCTCCCAAGGATCCTTTTTTCGCAACTTCCATTTTTGTGTCAAAATTACCATCTTTGAGAAGTTTTCAAATACGAGGGCCGATAAAAACACCCTCTTAACGGTTGAAAAGGCTGGAAATTTGTCGCAGATGTATGTAAAACCTTTGCCTTCTTTAATAAAGTTTTGATAGATTTTTGTTATTTTTGCACTTCTTAACTTTAAAATTTACAATTTTTTGGAAAATCCCACGTGATGGGTAAAAATAGAGGTCATTTTCGGATTCTGCGCTTAAAAATAGATTGAAACCAGTTATCAAAAGTTAAAAAACACAACCATCGCTAACTTGTGTGATCAATAGTCTCCTGTCATCTGATAAATTACTGTTAAAAATTAATAATATTGAATTCAAGGGGTAACTTTAGGATAAGATTCCTTCCTCCGTAGAAATAAAATTATCCCCCCCCCCCCGAAAAAAAATTAATTTTGTGTTTTCAACGGTAAAAAAGTGCAATTTACCTCCCGGAACTTTATAATATTAACTGTATCGGCTCCAGGAGTAGGGGCTCGCGGAGCCGCAGGAATCCCCCCCCCCTTCCCCCGGAGAAAATATCTGATTCAACACTGTTTTGAATTGACAAAGGAGGCATTTATAGCAAAATATGTAATTTTATGTGATTAAAATGGTTCAAAATGTGTTTTCTCAAAATAATGATTTGTAAAATACCATATTTGTCATCTGAGCCTTTCAACTGTATACGAGTTACAACAACCATAAATTTAATTAAGAATCAAACCACGCTCGTCAAAAGAATGCAGAAGGTTGTAAATGGCAACGACGAAATGCTTTAAATGTTATAAAGTAGAGAAAAGCGGAAAAGGAAAAAAAGGGAAGAAAAGTGAAAGAAAGTAAGAGAGAGAGAAAATATATACATTCTTAATAAATTCATTATTTTGCGTTTTCTAGAAAGCGTAAAAAAGCGGTACATTTTCAGTAATCAAGTTTGGTGCCCACGCCAAATTAAATTATCCATACAGAATATATATTTTTTTAAAATATGATTATCTATACATATAATAAAACAGTAGGACCCGGTGTGTCTGTACATTGAAGATAATTGACAAAAATGGAGTCAGGGCGATAAAAGAAAACCAATGAAACACAAAAAAAATTTTTTTGAATTTTTTGTCTGTCTGTCTGTCTGTCTGTCTGTCTGTCTGTTTGTTCGAGGTTATCTTCGTAACTACTGAATGGATTTTTATGCGGTTTTCACTAATGAAGAATGCACACTCCCGGGCAGTGTATAGGCTTTGTTTCATCAAAATCGGACAACAGACAAAAAAGTAACAAAAAGAAACAAAAGAAACTATTAGGTGCGCTGCTCACGTTTTTTAGTACATAACGTTTTTTAGTACATATAAAATCCAATAGATGTCACTGTGCGATTTTAAAACGCGCTATCGTTATGTTTTCGCCAGTCTACTTAAGTATGAGAAAGTTTCAAGCTGGCTGTCGTTCCATGTGGTTTAGTCGGTAGAACGTCAGTGCGCCATACTGATGGCCCGGGTTCGATTCCCAGCATGGAATTTTTTTTCACTATGTTGGCATTAACGCCTATAAGCAATTAAAAGAATTTGAAATATTGTATTCAAGGCGAATTTTCTCTCTGGGAAAATTTCCTTGCATTAATATGTCAGTGTAATTTTTTTTTCGATTTAATTTTTTTTTTCGAAACTTTGTTTTTCTTAAAAAATTACAGTAAATATTTGATATTTCCCAACGTTTTTTGAATGATCGACTTGCTTTTTTTTTTTTTTTAATGTATGTCTGAACCTTATCTAACTACTTCTTCAAGATTTCTTTAGATAAACCGACCAGCGTAGCGGGCGAAGGCCGCTAGTCTGTACTAAAATAAGGCATTCAAAACAAACATTACATTCCTATACAAGCGTGTGTTTTAGAAAGGTATTTTTACTTGCATATTTTTTAAGTAGCGCTAGAAATATTGATGCTTATTTGTGGAGAACCTAAATATTTTTTTTTAATTTTTTTATTAATATATTTGTATCAAGAAAGAAATTTAATAGTGTAATATAAATAGAGTTATATAATGAACGATGAAGAAGATTTCACGATCTTTTTCTGTTAACTGTGTTGCAATAAAACAAACGTATCAACATAATTGCTTCCGTTGAATAAAACAAACAAAAACATTCCCATATCTCTGTATTGTTTACAAAGGCTTTGATTGCTGGCATTAGATTGAATAAATAGGTATTTTTTGTATTAAATTATATTGATAGCAATAAGCTGCTGTTATTATTTTTCAATACTATGGAGCTTGGATCAAAAGTACGATTAGATACATTGATGGATAAAGATACATGTGATAAAATAAGTTATTTTGTAGCATCACGTTGTACCATTTAATATTTTATTTATTACTTGCGTAAGAATTTAAATCGGACATTTTCAAAACTCTTTTTTTAATCTTTTACTGAACCCATTGTTGTAAGTTTTACTATGAAACACGATTTTGTTGCTCATAAAGGGCACGGTATTTAAAATTCAATTTATACTATTGATATCTATTATTTTCTCTTTCAACCGGAACTTTCATTATTATTATGAGGAAGCAGGGCGTTTCGGTCCCGCCGTTTTGGCCCCGAGACATTTTGGTCCCGAGACATTTCGGTCCCAAGACATTTCGGTCCCAAGACATTTCGGTCCCAAGCCATTTCGGTCCCAAGACATTTCGGTCCCAAGACATTTCGGTCCCTAGCCGTTTCGGTCCCAAGACAATTCGATCCCTTCTCCTGCAAATTGAAATTTTGTGAAATCAGACATAATTTTATAGGGAACACTGCAGAGTTTTTAAACTGAAGGCTATAAAATTTTAGTATAATGTGATTATAAGTGCCCGAAAACCGCACACACGCATAACTCTTATTCAAAATATTATAATTCACACAAATTTTGTATGGTAATCCCAATCATAATTGATAATCCTAATTATAATTAATAATACTAATTCTCAAAACAATCAGTAATTTTAGTATAAAAATCAAATTAATATTTTAATAAATATATTCATTAATTAATAACATTATTAATTTACCTAATGAATTTTACTTTAAACAAACTCGATGCATAATCCATTTTAAATTCAATACATCATTATATTTCCTAGTAGTTCTAAACTGAAATTTATCTTTTACTTGTTTATTTATTGTATATTTAAAATTACAGAAATGTAAAACAATTATTATAGTTAAAAATAAGACTAAAATAAGAATTATAATTAATTTTTTATCTGGGAAAGTAGGAACGAAAAGGTAATACAAATAAATAAATAAATAAATAAATGAAAGCTTAGTTTTCTCACTTAAAAATTGAAAATAAAATTATTTAAAATATTATTATATTACATTTTAGTATAATTTATTAAATTATATTTTATATTTTATGTATAATATTTATAATATTATACATTAAAATATTATTATATTAATTTTATGTAAATAAAAATAAAAATAATCCTGTTATTAGAATTAAATAGGCCTAGTTTCAATAAAATTAAGTCACAAAAATTGTCTTCATGGCGTGAGAAAACTGTTTAAAAATGCAATCAATAAATATTATTATTATTATTTAAAAAAAAAAAGTGGCGAAGGCAAATTTCTAAAAACAAATTTTTTTATAGCATGTACAGTTACGAAATCAATATTTCTTTCGCAGTGTTAATGATGGAAAGTAACTTCTGAAAACAAATTTATAAGATGCAACTTTGTATTATAACAACAATAAGAAAAAAATTGTTCTTCAATAAATATGTCTCATTTCTGAATTATCAAAAGAGAGGGTGTTGATGGGTGATTTGAAGAAATATGTATATATTAACACTTATAACTGTCTAATTGAATTATTAAAGACATTTATTATTAAACTAATTGGAAGAAAAAAAATTAAGTACAGTTTTTATTATTTAATTAATGCTAATTTAAAGGTTCTAAAAAATGTACGTAAACAGCCAAAAAAAAAATGCAGTTTATGTAAAATACTTTTTAGTTTAGAGTAGTTTATAGAAGTTTATATAAAATACTAATACTAATAATTAATAATAAAATTTAAAATATGTATTCTGATTAATAATAATACTACTAAAAGCAAAATACAATATCCCCTAAACTTATATCACATTGTTTAATCAAACAAAATTTTCAGCTCTCTGTGATTTCATTATCACAAGTTATAAAAGTTTAAATTTATCGGACTCTTATATTCAACTTTTTATAAAACTTCTTGGGAGGGGGGAGAGAGCGGGAGAATTAAAAATATAAAAAAGGCCCGAAAAATGTTGAACTTACCCACAACAATTAGAATCCGACTTATAAGGTAATGAGCAAAGAAATAACAAGGGACCGAAATGACTAAGGACCGCAATGGCAAGGGACCGAAATGTCTTGGGACCGAAATGTCTCGGGACTGAAATAGCGGGACCGAAATGGCGGGACCGATGTGGCGGGACCGAAATCCGTTTAACTATTTCAGGTCCATTTCTTCCTTTTTTTATTTTTTTTTAATTTTGACAAAAAATTACTTTTAAATTAATAATGTTAATAATAGCTATCAAAAAAAAAAAAAAAAAAAAAAAAAAAACTACAGAGTTCAAAGGACATGTTACTGTCTGAAATCTATCGAATGTGGTTATTTTTCGTATTATTCAATTCATATTCATATGACTATAGACTAAGAAAGAGATTTTGGAGACGTTTCAAAAATACCGTACTATAATATGACTTAACAGATATCCAAATAAGACTTTCTAATACTTTTTGCGTTTTATCACACATGATTCGTTCAGGAAAGTAACCTACATTTTCAATTCAAAGGATAAAATACAGGTTTAAATTAAAAGAATCGCCAACGATGTTATTATTATTATTATTATTATTATTATTATTATTATTATTATTATTATTATTAAGACTAAGATCTTTCGAAAAATCCAGTGCATTTGATGGTGTTTTAAAATATTCTTTTAATTCGTACTGTTTCTCTTATATTTTTTCGGTTTTTTAAGGTCTGGCGAAAAATATCGGAAGAAGGATTGTGAAATAAAAATTTAAAATAAGTGTAAAAGTACAAATAGTTTGAAAAAACTATTTTATGCGCATTCATAATTCATCTTCAAAATCATGGCTACTTTTCGAGCTATCAAATAATTCAGTTTTTTTTTTTTTTTTTTTTTTTTTCAAAAATTTTCATTACAGTGCATTATTTTGGTGTGGGCACCCAATTTGATTCTGAAAAATCCACTGTTTTGTTTGTGCATGGTAGAAAGAGTATGCAACTGAATTTATTGAAAAAAATGAAACAATATTTAAGTTACTTTAATTCATTTTAGAATTTCAAAATTCATTTCTCAATATATAATTGTAAATCAATTAATATTAAACTATTAATTGATAAAAACGTATTTTGGTTTACATTACACTCTTTTTTTTATTTATAATTTATTTTCGACTGTTTAGTTTATAAAATCTGTTGCAGTATTTTGGCCATCGTTTACTGGCGCATCATTAAATTCATTGTTGTTTCAACTCGTATACAGTTTTTTGAGTTTCAGAGAAAATTTGGTACTTTATCACTTATAGCAGGAGCAGGCTAAGGAAAAAATACCTTTAAGTTAATATATAAATTTACAATTATGTTTTATAAATATTAAAATGTTACATTTTTTGTTAGAAACACACCAATAAAGTAATAAAGTTTTAAAAAAAATTCTAGCATATTAGGAAGTGGGTTAAAAATCGAATACAAAAAATTCCATATTTTAATGTAAAAACCAGATATGATTAAATAAAAGCATATTAAAACATGTGTCGTTAGAGGTTCAAAACATGTCTTTAATACTTTACGAAGCATTACGTTTTCACAGTGGTCATACTTAACCCTTTTTATCACTGTGTTGAGATCTGATACATACTCAAAAATCAGTAGTACTTACACAGTAAGTTTTAAAACAGGATTTTATTTGTTGTTTCTATTTCCCAATACACCAGTTAATACAAAATCGATGGAATTCTCAACTGACGATGATATTGAGTTAATTTCTCATATCAAAGTTTTGTTTAGCATTTGAGAAGTTTCAGGTCGATATTACAAAAATTAACAATTTTATCAAATTAAAAATGCTAAAGAAGTCTGAAATTAGATTTTTTAAGGAACTTTTGTATACTTAAAAATTTTGTATTAGAAAAGGGACAATATTTATGATATCAATGGATAATATTTATGAGATGTATGTCGATTTCTGTTCATTGTAAATATGCAAAAAATACCTTTCAGTCAACAATTATTTCAGTTTTACGTTCTAAATTTTTAAATTATCTTTTACACCTTAAAATGACATATTCTAACATCTGAGTCAAAGTTTTTCAAATCAGAGTTATTGAGTCAAAAAGAGCTGAAAAAAATGTATATACAGTCGAACCTTGTTAACATGAACCTCAAGGGGAATCAAAATTTTGTTCATGATAACAGTAATTCATGTTATCAGTATCAAATCTTTGTATTCGTTTTTAGAAGGGGCTGTGAAAACAGTTCATGTTAAAAGTAACTCACGTTAAGCGTGTTCATGTTAATGAGGTTTGACTGTACTATCTATAACAGTTGTAAATGTTTAAGTGGGTGAAAAAAGTCTGGACCAGGATTCAAACCAGGGATGTCGTGACTGAAGCTACCAATGCTCTTCCAACTGAGCCGTCTCGGACAAATCCGAAGGACTAATTCACCCAACTAACCTTTAAAAATCACAGCATTTGTTCTGATATCTGAATTAGCTCAACAGAATAAACCAAATGTTATTAACCATTTGGAAAATGGTTGTCTCTGTCGGTCGAGAATAGATATATCTCGAGTATGTCTAAAGTGATGTCTGGATGTTATTCATTTTCTCATTGGTCCATGTTTAATGTCCAAAAATGAAATATTTTTGTTACCACAATGACAAAAAAAAAAGTATAAAAAACTACAATAAATAAATAAATAAATAAATAAATAATAACAACTCAAAAACAAATTGAGATACAGCTTTCAAACAAATTGCATTTAAAAGTACATTTTTTCCCCTAAACGACGACGGTGTAAAAAATAAAAATGGGCGATGTCCAGAAATTTAAAAGATTTGCAGTACCGAATATTGTAAAACTGAAATTTTATTTAAAATATGTTTATGATTGTTCCAAGAATATTAATGTTTAATTCATGACGTACGTAACTCTTATTACGTAAACCACGTTTTGATCATCATAAAAATGATGATTACTATTATTTATTTATTTATTTATTTTACGAAGTTCTTCAGATGTAGAAGAATTTTTATTTGAATAGGAGGAAAAATGTCGTTATTAATAAACAAAAAAGTGAAAAAGTTACACGTAGGTCGAAGAAAATTATCAGGTATGAAAAAAAAAAAAGAATCCAAAGAAAGGCGTCGTATGAAAGAGTGTCTTTCAAAGCAAAAAAAAAAAAAAGAGGTCCCGATTACACCGATTACGAAATGTGCGACGATGGCGTAAAAGAGAACAATGTAATTTTGAACTAATTAATTGCCAAAGACCATGTTTTTTTTTCGTTTTTGTTTTTGCTTTTTATTTTTTTAGGAAGGGGGGGGGGCGGGTTGTTCTGCTAGAAGAGAATTAGTGGCTTCAGCCAAGACATCCCTAATTCAAATTCTGGCCCTTACTTCTTTCACCCACTTGGAAATTTACAACTGTTACGATTTATTTACCAGTTGAATAATTGTGTTATAAAATACACGGGGTGATTCTGAATGAATATCGGGGTTTTTACGTTTGGTAGTATTTATTACGTAAAACTTAAAATTATGATAAATAATATATATACATAATAATTCATATATAAAATAAAAGAACTACTCAAGCAGTGTTACTTGCACACTTACAAATGTTTAGTGTACTTAACTTTCGTCACACGGCACACATCAAGTCGATAGCTCAGTTCTTTTCAAACGTTGATTAGTGTTTGTGGGGTCATTGTTGCAACAGCTGCAATGGTCGGCTGGTAGTGGAGGCACATGCAACGATTCTTTTGTGAACCCCCATAGGTAGAAATCATATGGCGTCAGATCGGGTGAGCGTCTGAATAGAACTTCTTTGCTAATCAGTGTTTGAAAGGAACTGATCCACCGACTTGATGCGTGCCGTGTGACGAAAGGTGGTCACATTGAACACGTGCAAGCTTGTAGGTAAAACTGTTTGAATTGATCTTTCATTGTATGTATTAATTAAAATTTTTCAGTTTTATGCAATAAGTATTACCAAGCGTTAAAACCCCGATATCCATTTAAAAACACCCCATATAATGTAATTACGCATTCAACGTTTAGTGAAGTTCCAAAAATAATATTCAATAAAAGACAGGAATATTTAGGATGGGTTAAGAAATATTTTTGGGTTTTTTTCACTCTAGACTAGTAATAATAAAAAAAAAAAAAAAAATCAATATTACAACATACCATTACAGTTTTCCATAATGCAATTATTCTTAGCCGGCTATGAGGTAGTCCCTTACTCTTTTAAATGGCCAAATATGTGAATAAATCACCATATAAAAGTATGACGGAAACAAAAACGATTACTGTGGGGCAAAAATGTAACAAAATGCATCTGAATTCCATTTTAAACTTTCTTTTACACTTAGTCGGGTGAACAAGTTCGTGAAGCCGGAGATTCATTTTTATGCAGTTTATTCTATTATCTAATCAGTCTTTTGCCTGATTTGTTTAGTTGTTCTTTAGACAGGTAAGACATTAACGCTTTCTCACTAAAGGCACTTCCTGGCCATTTAAGAGGATGACCATAAATTTCCTGATAAGCCGAAACTAAACCTACCCGATTTTCGATGTTGGTGGTCCATTCGGAAATCATAATGGGCACTTTAAATTCGCAGAAGAATGCCATGGTAGTTACATCAATGAAAAAATGCTCTTTTCTTTGCTTTTATTATAAATTTCGCTATAGTTTATAACTTTAAAACAGTTAACGTAATTTTTGCAAATTAGAATGCGTTAAGTTCTTCTTATCATTTATATATATATATATTATTTTTTTTTCTGTTTCCACAAAAATCTCAAATGAAAGTCACTTTTTCAATTTAAAATGTATCATGTTCTTCGTAGCATTTTTAATTATTTTCAGTGTCCATAAAAAGCTTAAATTAACGTAACGTTTGCAAATTAGAATGTATCATGTTCTTCTTCGCAGTATTTTTAATTATTTTCAATTTCTATAAAAAGCTCAAATTAATGTAACTTTTGCAATTTAAAATGCATCATGTTCTTCTTCGCAGCATTTTAAATTGTTTTCAGTGTCCATTAATAGTTCAAATTAACGTAATTTTTGCAAATTAGAATGCATCATGTTCTTCTTTGCAGTATTTTCAATTATTTTCTGTTTCCACAAGAAATCGCGAATTGATGTAACTTTTGCAAATTATGAATCATGTTCTTTTTCCTAGCGTTTTTCACTAATTTTTTGTTTTTATAAAGCTCTAATTTGCGTAACTTTTGCAAATTAAAATGCATCATGTTCTTCGTCTCAGCATTTTCACATATTTTCTATTTCGATTTAAAAAAGAAAAAAAAAACTCAGAGTTACGCTTAAAATTTTAAATTTAATTTTCGTTTGAAATAAATTTTAGATAGAGCTCAAATCCAAATATGTATGCGTTTCAGCTCAAAATCTATAGTTAGACCTTACGTAAGTATATAGAATCGTACATTGCGGTTTTGAATTTTTAGGAAAGTTGTTGAACTTTTAATGAGAATTTAGCTTCATAATTTTTTTATGATAGGTCTAAATAGATTAACAGAAAACATTTAGATATTAATTATAAAATATTAACACCATTGGATATTCGAAAGAAATTAAATATTCAGGATTAAAAAAAAAAAAAAAAAAAAAAAAAAAAAAAAAAAAAAAATGTCGAATGCAAGAACGTTTGAAAATCAAAATTATTTTCTTTGGATTTTATATATTTTGTTAAGTCATTTTTGTAATATGTAATTCCGATAATGTTTGTGCGTTCATATCATTATTATTTTAATGGGAAAGGTAGATTGGAATATAATATCCAAAGATATCAGAATTTCGAGAAAAAATTCTGTCGAATGCAAAAACGTTTGAAAATCAAAATTATTTTCTTTGAATTTCATATGTTTTGTTAAGTAATTTTTGTAATATATTATTCCGATAACGGTTTGTGCGTGCATATCATTATGATTTTCAGGGAAAAGATAGATTGGAATATGATATTGAAAGATATCTCATACACACACCATATAGATACATATATAGGCAAGGCACACCTTAGTGTGTGGGGGAATATTGTCTTTTGATGTCATTATCAATTTTAATCCAATTAAGACTTTTTATTTGTAACTTTTTCATTATATTAAAATATTACGCTATCTTTTTTTATTCTGTTATTTATTTTTATGATAACATTTTTATTATCAGAAGCTTAAGTTAAGTTCACATTTTTTTTTGCAAGCAATTTATTCATCATTTCTTCATTAAAGCTTTTGTTTTTCTTCCCCCTCTCTCTCCCTCTATCTTTTTTATGTATAACATTATCGTATTTTTTTATACTGAGTTTGCTTGAGAAACTGTGTCAATGAAAAATGAAACAATATTTGAGATCAAAATTGTAATTTCCAGTACAGATATGGAATGGTAATCTACAGACTAAAATTTTTGCGGTAAGTTGAACCAACTTTTAATGTTTCAGTAGCTGAAAAATTAAATGATGAAATATCACTTAAATATTTATAACTCCATTTGAACCATAGCTCCAAATGTTGGGACGAAGTTTCAAAATGTCATGGTTGCAGCTTCTGTAGCAACATAAGTAAGTTTCAATTCAGCATTAAATTCTTTGACGGATTATGCCTATGAGTCCCCTGAATGCCCTGTGATGGATATTCTTAATATGAAATTAGTTCCTTACCAGCTGGGAATTCCGTGCAGGTATATTTCTTACACTACTCCCACCTTCTTCCATGTATACATACCCCTGTTTGGGATACTCAGTGTTCACTTTCTTTTCATTTGACGTTCCGAAATTTTTTTTCCTTTCAATTTTTAACCATATCGCATGTGCATCTGTAGACCTTGACCTTATTTAGTGATAGATAATCTTAGAGTCAGTTAAAAAGATATCATTGTCTACTTAAGAGCCTACACGAGTCACTGAAAAAGACCCAGATGATAATCTTGAGTCTATGGAGGCGTTATTTTCAAATATCTCGCTCAAATTTTAATATTTTTGAATGATTTCTTTTGCACAGGTTATCTGAGAACACTTAGTTTTAACGCTAATTTTTAATTCTTCGATTTTAGTTATACTTTTTTTTTTATATTAGGATAGTTTTAATTTCAGAACTGGTTCAAACCGGTTCCGAAAGTTAAAATAATTTGTTTTAATAAATCTGAAACCAAAGTCGAAAAAATAAAAGCTATCATTAAAACTAGTTGTCCTCAGCTATCCTCTGAAAAAAAAATCGTTTTAAAAATATTAAAATTTGAACGAGATATTTGAAAATAACGCCTCCATAGTCTCATCATTATCATCCGGATCTTTTTCAGTGACTCGTGTAGGCTCTTAAAAGAGTTTTATAATGTTTTAATTTTCCAATTCTCTTTCATTTCATTTTAATCTTCTTTTTTTTTTTTTTTCAGATGATCCTTCTTGCCAAAGATTACGTTCATTACCTGAAGAGATACAGTAAGTCTGTGACAGACGGGAAAGACTTTGACGCCTCCATCCGGGCGTCTGAATCGGAGCTCGCGGATGCGCCCAAATGCTCGCAGCTCCTGACCTCGCTGAAGGAAGATCTCCGATGTGCAACCACCCTGTAAGCATACACCCTACAATTAATGCTCTTTCATTCACATAATCTGAGACCCAAGAGACACATGATAGAAATCAATGGGACCGCTCTGCGTAGAGTAGCATATCTCCCCTTTTATGTTTCATATATAGTGTGCCACTTGAAACTGTTCATGCATTTCAGGATGTTCTAACGAAGGCGGGCTTAAAAGAGATTGATACAATTTTTCATAACTGATTACTGTGAATTATTAAAAAATGCTTCTAATATGTCATTTTAACTCTATACTCGTATTCACTGAATATTTCATCAAGCTTCAAAGTATAATAATGATATACAGGGTGTCCCCTCTCAACGGTGGCCAATGGCTAATTTCTAAACCATTGGTCATAGACATATAATTCCAATCGCAAAAATGCTTTAAAAAAGGTAAAGAATTATTTTTTATATGATTTAGGACAAAAAAATGTTTTACTAAAAAATTACGAAAATTAAATTTTTATACGGTCCCTCGGTCCTATAAGTGATATTTAGAAAATTTTTACCACTACTCTAACAAGTAAGACAAAGAAAAGTCCCATTCTTCTGCGATCAAAATTGACCGAGTTATGGCTGTTCAAAGTTAAAGCATATTTTTTGCTGCAAAATAGGGGTCAGTAACAAATTTACTGGAAATAAAGATAAACATCAGATAGAAAATTTAACTTTAAACAGTGAGAGTAAAAAAAATTTTTACAATGACCGCCAATGTTGTTTCTGAATTTATGTTGACATTTACATGTTAAAGTAAAATATGCAATTTGTGCTAAAAATATAAGTAAAAAAATAACAGAAATTTTGTTAAATTAAACTATGAAAAGCAACAGTCACAAATCGTTACAAAATGATACATATTGAAAGCTCTGTTAGATTACTCAACCTAATAGAATTTGATGTAGTCCTATAAAATAAATAAATGGAACGCACCTAAAATCGTATTAATATTACATTGTCATCGGGTTTAACTAAGTATGGGAATTGAACCTCAATTAGATATTTGGAAGTGAGTTAAAATTTGAATATAAGTTTAGAACTAGGAAAATTTACATACGAAAACTATGAATAAAATAAAAGCTTATCAAAACAACATACCTTTTTAAAATAAAATCACGAAAAGAATCAGCTTCATTTGCTTACAAAATAAAACACGTAAAAATACAATTGAGGATATGAATTTCAAAACTCGACTTATCGCTTTTTGATTTCTCTATCAGTCTATACAAACTTCCACTATTGTAACAATACAATCTCAAAATTTATAATGAAAATCAATAGATGCATTTAAAGTTTTTTCGCTGTTTCCCAAAATTTGATTTTTTTCGATAAAGAGAATTTTGAAATTCATGTCTTCAGTTATTTTAATAACCAATCTAGAAGTTAATTAATTATAATTAACACTACCGTAAACTTATACGGTGACAGCGCCTTCAGTTAAATCACTCATTTAAAACATTTTGTAATTGGAACTATATGTCTTTGACAAATAGTTTAGGAAGTAACCTTTGAATAGCGTTGGAAATCGACTCCCTTTATAATACTTTAAGCACTTAGTGTACGTTCCCTTAAAGCTCAGTGGAACTCATCCGTTTTCAGCTATAGAAAAGTGGTTTAAGTCATGAAATTTAAAGTTTCATAACTCGGTCAATTTTAATGTTACATGAATGGGACCTTTTCTGTATTACTTGCTAGAGTGTTGAAAAAATTTTAATAAATATCACTTATAGGACCGGGGGGGCCGTATAAAAATTTAATTTTCGTAATTTTTTAGTAAAACATTTTTTTAACCAATATCGCTTAAAAAACAATTCTTTGCCTTTTTTAAAGCATTTTTGCAATTGGAACTATATGTCTATGACCAACGGTTTAGAAATTAGCCATCGGCCACCGTTGAGAGGGGACACCCTGTATACTTCTTTCTTATTCGATGTTTGCGTTTATTATTTTTCTTAAGGGTGTATTTCAATTCAAACTGCTTGTTTTGTGATTTATTTTTCAATTCATTTTTGCTTTCAAAAGCATCAAACTGGTAAATTCTCTTATTTAGAAAGTACATAAGGTGCCGTGCTTGTTGATTTTTCGGTAAATGTAGAAAATATTTTAGAAGACGTTTTCAACCGAGTTTTCCGAAGTTGGAGGTCTGGGAACGAAAAAACTGATCATTCTGAGAAAGTAGATGTTTATAAATCAAATTCTAATGAATTGAGCAAAAAATGAAATCACACGGCATTTTATACATCTCTTCAAAAATCACCTCAGCGAGTTTCATCTTTCTACTTTTAAAAAAGAAGCTGAAAATGTATCAGAAAAATTCGAGTTATTGAGGGTAAAAAAATATTTTTTCGAATACACCCTTAAGGGGGTCCGGGACAGAAAAAATCTGCAAATTTTCTAATAATATATATATATATATACAGGGTTGTTACAATTAAAGTTCGCCTATTCAGAAAGCTCTGGAGCCGGTTCTATTGCTCCAAACGAAACAAAATTTCACTGGTACATAGTTAAAAAGATGCGCTCTGCGAAAATCGAAAAAAAAAAAAATTAGTCACTTTTTTTGTCACTAGGTGGCGCTGCGCCAATATTTGAGACGATGTTTGCCGATTAATTATATCAAAATCAGTCAATCCAGACGAAACACACAAATTTAAAAGTTTCAACAAACTTCAACGAACTGCGAATTGTTATAATTAAGTTTATCTACTCAGACAGCTCTAGAGCCTGACCAATGACTCTAAACAATACAGAAAAATGAATATCATTTCATATGACGTAATCTGCATCAACAAAAATAAAACATGTCTCTCGGCAGTAAGGAAATAACGAAGAATAACATAACGCATGCTCATGAATCCTCCGCCATTTTTAATAATGCATTCCATTTTCAGAATTGTGCTTTCTACAGCACTGCGTAAACTGTCCTGTAAGATTGAGCGAATGTGAAGTCTAATGCTGTGTTTCAGATCAGAGATTGTCTGACATCTGTCTTTAGATACAGAATCTTTCAAAAATCCCCAGAAAATAAAGGAATCTGCAAATATCGGCTTAAATATTGGCGCAGCGCCACCTACTGAAAAACATTTTAACTATTTTTTCTTTTTTAGATTTTCGCAGAGCGCACGTCTTCAACTACGTACTAGTGAAATTCTGATTCGTTTGGAGCCATAGAACCAGCTCTAGAGCTTTTGAATAGGCGAACTTTAATTATAACAACCCTGTATATATATATATATATATATATATATACATTGCATTAAAGCTTTTTTTTTTAATAGCGTTTGAATTATGTTTCTACTTTTATTGGAACAGGAAATATTAATTTTATTGTTTTGGTTTCTTTTCAAAATCTAGCTTTCAAGTAACGTTTGTCATGATAACGACTAAAATGCGTTTTTCTCCATAATGGGTTTTATCTCCTATTCTCGTATTCAAACAGTTGTAACTCAAGAACCGTTAAAGATAAATGGTTTCAATTTGGAAATGTCTTTTTTGTTTGTTTTACTTCAATTTTGATTCAGCAAATATTGATCACAGTAAATATTTGAAGAAAAAAATATTTACTTTTCAAGATATAATTTTTAAAAAAAGTTACACCACCTTTTTTAAGATTTTTATTTTAAGTATTTTTAATTTTTATTTAAATTAATATTTTTTAAAATAATGAATCAAAACTAAAGCTTATATATTTCTGTTCATTTTAAAGAAATAAAGATCTACAAATAATATCTCGAGTTGTAACGATTTTAAATTACTGAATTATTTTTAATAAATTTTAAATTTTAATTTAAAAGAACATTCTGAGAATTTTTATAATGTGATTTTGTTTGCAAATAATATGGTTAACCGACACAAAAGATTTCAAAATTTTAACTCAATAAACAAAAATTATTTTAAAATGTGTCCCGAACCCCCTCAAAGGTAGTTGGTAGGCAAATTCGGGATTTTTTTTTTTTTTTTTTTTTTTTTTTTTTTTTTTTTTTTTTTTTTTTAATATTTTAAATTTTTTACTTTTCCCCCTTTCGAATGGTATATTACTTTTTTTCCCGATAACAAGAAGTTATTATTATTTTGTTTAATAATTTGGTTTATTGACATCATACATAAACATTACATGCATATAACTTCAAATTCTATTTTCTCGAAAAGTTGTATTTTCAAATTCGATGCACCTTTTTATCGAATCTACTAAATATTATTATCTATAATCTTGCCTGAATGTTTTGTATAAATCGCTGATCAGTTTGAAGTGAAGTTTTGTTATAAACATATGAAAAAAAATTATTAAACTTGTTCTTTGGAAAAATTGAAGTTATTTTAATTATTTAAAACCGATTGTTATTGTAGATTTAAAAAATAAAATAATAAAGAATATCTGTTTATAAATTTGTCTTCACTTTATTAGGACTTATTTATGTTATTATGTACATAAAATATTTCAAACTAATATCGTTAATATTTTTTGAGAAAAGGTACATTAATTTAACATTGTAGATGTAGGACCTTCCAACTAGAGGTCTGCACGGGCCGGGCTCGGGCCGATTTCCAATAATGGCATTCGGGCCGGGCTCGGGCCTTACTTGTGAAGACTCGGGCCGGGCCTAGTCACTAATCCTTTCGGGCCGGGCCGGGCCTAGTCACTAATCCTTTCGGGCCGGGCCGGGCCGGGCCTAGTCACTAATCTTTTCGGGCCGGGCTGGGCTCGGGCTTAATTTTTTTGCTGGAGTATCGGGCCGGGCCTAACTTTTTTTTCCGTACGAAGCCGAGACTGATTCCATTCTTCCTAGTTTTCATGGACCAAAATAATCAGTTCCTATTGTATCTTCCTACATGAAAATGCTTTTCTCGACTTTTTATAAATCAGTAATATTTGGCTTTTTCAAAAATATTTGCAAAAAAAGCATATACTTTTAAGCCGTCATTATTCTACAATTAAACATTAGAATGTATTCCTTTTAAAGAATCGTAGATTACTATGCGTTTTAAAATAGAATTAAACACACACACACACACACACACACACACACACACAAAAAAAAAAAAAAAAAAAAAAAAAAAAAAAAAAAAAACATGATTATGACGGAATTTTTTTTTAAACTGAAAACTAAAGTTTCTTTTAAAATGTTCATCCATGCAAAATGAATACAACAATACGGGAGAAAAAAATATATTAAACATTTACATCTGTTAAGAGTGGAATGCATTTTTTTTTTCGTTCCAAAGCGATTTCGTCTTTGGAAATTTTACCATGTATCGCTTTTTCGATTTTTTGTCTCCGTTACAGAAAATATGGATTAATAATACTAGTGATAACTGAAACATTTGCATACAACAAACAAAGATTCATTTAAAAGCATAAATATCGCAGCCTAAGGCACTTCTGCATAAATGGAGATTATAAACATGGAAAAGAAAAGACTAATATAATTTTTTTTGGTCAGAACTCTTCCATAAGATTAAAGATCAATGTTCTGTAGAAATTCACTCGAGCCGGTTCGGGCCGAATTTTAAACTTTTTTCCGGACCAGGCCGAGCTCGGATCGAAATCTTAACATTCGGGCCGGGCCGGGTCGGGCCATTATTTTAACTTTCGGGCCGGGCCCGGGCCTGGAAATTTCGGCCCGTGCAGACCTCTACTTCCAACTCCACTTAAAGGGGAAAAAAACTTTTTCTGCATTTTTTTTCTTAATTTTCTATTTGTGTTTCCGTTTTCTAGGAAATGTTTTAAATATTTAATGCGATTTTAATATTTATTGCAAAGATAATATTATAAATATTGAATTATCGTTACCCATGTATACATTTCTTCAACATTTTAACCATGTTATATTATTATTTTCTGCAAGCACATTTTTGTAACTTTTATTAGAAAGGAAAATAACTTAAATAGTACTACACCGTAAAAAATATTTAAGAATATTCCTCGGAAATAATGAGCAGCTGAAGGACCCAAATTAATCAGAAAATGTTTCTTGAAACTAACAAAAAGTTCTACTACACTCGATTACACTGTCGATGAGAAATGCTTTAAAAGAAAAAAAACAGAATTTTCTAGAAAATTATTTCGAAGCCTAGCTTTGACTCTGTTTTTAAAATGTCCTTTAAAGTTTGTTACAAATAAATACCAATGTTTTTACCGCTACTGAAAAATTTTATGGGTAAAAGAAGTTTTTTAAGCATTCTTTTATAAGCGTTCAATGTTTTTCTTCAAAATCACGCGTGATTTCATGCTTGCAATTAATGTTTTAGCAAAAAAAAAAAAAACTTCGTTACAGTATGTTAATTTCTCTAAGGTTTTCTTGTTCGATTATGCTATTTTTACGCTTGGTATAAAAGACAAGCTAATAAATTGTTCTACTATTAATAATAATGATAATAATAAAGTAGTATAATGATAACAAACGCTGTCACCGTTTCCGTGAATAATTTTTTTGTAACCGGCGGTCTTTCTTCTACTTCAATCAAAAAATCTACTTCACAAAGAAATATGAAAATTAGTAGTACTATAAAGAAATATTTCAACAATATCGCTGAAGTAGGTAGATTTTAAATGGAATAATTATTTTAAGTGTTTTTTAATGTTAAAGTTGGTCGAAATCGTTTAAAATTTAATAATTGTCGAAATTTGAATTAGTATTTTATTTTATTTTATTTTATTTTATTTTATTTATTTTTATTTACTTACTTTTTATTTTTTATTCTCATTTATTTATTTAAATTAATTAATTAATTTTATTTATTTTGCTATTTTTATTCAAATTTTCACCATTCAAGACATTTTTTAACATTTTAGGAAAGGTTATTACTTTAAATTGTTGTCATTATAAAAACAGCGTAAAGAATATTTGTTTTAAATAAAAAATCTATTTATATGTGACTATTATAAACAGAAGTAAAAATTTTCAAATTAGAATAAAATGATTACGTATTAAATATAGGAAAATATTGAAAGTTCCGTTATAAAAAATTGTAATTACACTGAATATTAAAAAAAAGAAAACTTTGAAATAATGAATTCATTAATATATTTAAAAATAGTAAAAGTTCGGAAATTATGTCATATTTAAATAATTACATTTCCAAATAGTTTAAATTTAAATATATAATTACGGATACATTTACTTCATTTAAAAGAGGATTTTTTAACTATTATTGCTAATTCTAAGATACAGCAAACAATAAAATTTCCTTTCTAACAATAAAAATATTTTAAAGCAAATATTAAAAAGAGAAAAAAGACTTTGGTGAAAATTGTGTCAGATTTAAAGCAATACATTTAAAATGTATAATTTAAAACATTTATTTTACAGCGTTGTTAAAAAATAAAGGGAGACAAAGGCTCTCTTGATTTAGTTAATTTTATAATAGCCAATTTTCAAAAGTATTACTGGTCTTATTTAATCAAACACAAAAACAGCAGTTAGACATCTTAACAGAGCAGATTATTAGGTTTTTAAATCTCTCAGTAAAAGGAGAATGGATGGAAAACCGTTTACAGAATAATCATCACAGCTCTTCTTCTTCTTCTTGTGTGTGTGTGTGTGTGTGTGTGTGTGCGTGTGTGTGCGCGTGTGTGTGTAAATATATATATATGTATGTATATATAATTGAATATTAAGTGATCTTTTTCAAACCTATCGAATTAGTGTGTTTTTTTTAGAATCAGTGGTATCTGAATGAGGATTGGACAGCATCGTTCGTAAGGGAGGGGCGAAATCCCCTAGTTGATAAAAAAAGTTATAATTTTTGCTCTATTTTATCTTGAGGTATGGTAAGAAGAAAGAAAAGTTAAATCGTTATTTAAGTTTTTTTTTTTTCTCAGTACTTGTAATTTTGAATTTTCAACGTAAAATGATAATTTAATTAATATAAAACTATTAATTGATTAATAAAAAGAATATTGTCCAGTTAAACTGATGGCATTGAGCTCACAGGCTACGCATACTAATTGTACATTACAGCCTTGTATTTTCGTTAATTCCGTTCGAAAAAAAAATTAAGAAGGGGAAACAGCTCTCCCCTTTCTCATTTTTTATACTTAATCATTGAACTTCCTAAACTTTCAAGTACATGCTTTATCATATTAAAAAATCTATATCCAAAATTCAGAGCAAGTCGGATAATTCTTAATAAAAACCCATTTAGCATTTATATAATTTAAGAGGAGTTATTCCCCTCTTTTATACTTAACCATTAAACTTCCAAAACTATTCAGAGATTTGAACAAAATCTGACAATTCTGATTGAAAAATCCATTTATGCAAGTTAAGGGGAGGGGCATTAGAACCCCCGTTCCCCCTGTTTATACTTATTCAATGAACACCTAATAACAGCCACGGACTCGCCTCATCAGAATGATCCTATATCTAAATTTTGAACGAAAACTGTTAATTCTGCATGAAAATCCCGTTTATATCAATTAAGGGGGGGGGCATGAGCCCCCTGTTTCCCCTGTTTATACTTGTTCAATGAACACATAATAACAGTCACGGAATCGCCTCATCAGAATGATCCTATATCTAAATTTTGGACAAAAACTGTTAATTCTGCATGAAAAACCCATTTATATCCATTAAGGGGAGGGGCATGAGCCCCCCGTTCCCCCTCTTATACATATCGAATGAACTCCAAAAACTAATCAGGGAAGCGCCTTATCAGGATATGCCTATTTACAAAATTTCAAGTGGATCTGATATTTTTATCATGAGTTATCGCGTTACGCACGAACATACAGAACGGACGGGCACATAAGCTCTCAGGCTATGATAGCCTGTGAGCTAAAAAGTATTTAAAGAATATATATTTAATCTTCAACTTCTTATTTCTACTTATTTCTTCTACTTACATTTTACTGATTAAAATATTTCCGTTTTTTCGATTTCACAATCATTTGGCTTATTTTGGTGGCCATGGTTTGGAGCATAATTAATAACTCATTGCGCATAACTCATTGTGTTTGTAATAGAATACATTTAGAATATTTGGCGACATAATATAATAGTCTTATTTTCATAACACAAACAAATATTTGGTGATTTATCACTTGTAGCTGTCTAATGATAAAAATGTCTTAAAATAAGGTTATTAATTTGTTATTCAGGCCTAAAAATGTTGATATGTCATCCAAAATATGCATGTCATAATTCTAGCACACCAGAAAGTGAATTAAAAATCGATTACAAAATTCCATCTTTGCATACAAAAACTAAGTTGAATTGAATAAAAGAATGTAATAATGTATATATATATATGTGTGTATGTGTGTGTGTATTTTAATCGTAATTTAAATAGTCATCTTTTGTAAATCGTTTGTAGCTAATTACAAATGCTATCACTGCACACACATAAGTATATTGTGTCATTCTTTAATACCATAAGTTCATAGAAAATAAGAAAATAACAATATCTTGAATGAAAGTCTAATAATTGGTGGGAAAATAAAATATGTATTTAAGTACATACCATGTATATTAAAGGTCATAAACACTATTGCCATTAGTTTTAATCCAAGAAATCTATTGCAAATACAACAATAAATGCGAAATTACGAATGGAGCTTACTAAGACTATTATTTCAATATATGAAACATCGGAAATAATCAATAACAGAAAATATAATCATACAGCTTCAGACATTTTTGGCAATATGTTTCAAGTTATTTTCCTCCTTGGTTGCTTCACCAGAATCACTACTGGGCTATCCATTGGCCGCGTCTTGTTGTATATGAGCATATTCAATATTTGTTTTTTAAGTTTTGGTTGAGTTATGGCACAAGTAAACCAGAAACCACAGTATGGAAGCAACATGCGTCTAGTACTCTTAGACACTTGCGCCTACTTTACATTGACAGTGCCATTGTGTGATGCTGCTTCGCTGTTTTTTTTTTTTTAATCCAAGTATTATACATATAGTTTTTTACAATTTTGTGTCGAACAATCAAATTTTGGTCACGAGAAGTGTCCCTTAGCATCCTCTGTCGAAAATTGTTGTTCCTATTTAGGAATCTTGGCATGTCATGTTCGATATTCATTTCTAGCAGAAATTCCAAACAATCCCGTAAAGACCTATCAGTTCTCTCAACATCGTTTAGCTTCAGTAACTCTTTGATATTATGTGGCTCTTTTTTAATATATATGTAAGTATTAACAATTGTTCTTTTAATCCGCGAAGTAAGGACCGAAGACATCCACAATATAATTTGAAGTAGTGAAGAATACCGTACGCTTAACGAAAGTCTTCCTTTGTAAAACCAGAATGAATTTTTCTGAAAGGATTAGTTCGCACTTTTCTGGATATAAACGTACGTGCTATCAAAAATAATCATTATAGTATTGTCGTCATCCGGAATAAATAATCTTCCTGCTAAAGGCCTCGTATATTTTTCAATAACCTGTGTTCTGGTGATGTGTTCCATTCCAAGGTGTTGTGGGACAAAGTTGTTAATCAATGTCTGTTTTGCATATTTAAAAAAGATATTATTTTTCTTATATTGAATAATGTGGACAGAACACCATTAGAGAGACCAGTTCTAAGTTTTACAAGTAACACTGCAAAGCAAGTACGAAATGACCTTTTTTTTTTTTTTTTTTGAGGAACATATTTTGAACTTTACCATAGTTTAAAGATATAGCTAAAATGGTATACAGATATATCCATGCGAGTATAATAATCAATTTCGGCAAAGTGTTCAGTGCATCAAAATCGAGGTCTTCTGCTTTATACATTTCTGATATTATTTTAAATACTTTCAATATATAGTTCATACATCGATGTATTCTCACATACAGAGAGTAAATCTTGCAAAGCCAATTTACTGAAGAAAGATCAAGAAATATGAATTTTACAGCATCGTTTTCTCAACGAAATATAAATTCTTGTTTCTATAAAGGCTTGAATTTCAACATCTTTTGCTGCAATAACAAGGCAGTTCTTACCTTTACATATTATATAACGAATGTTACAGTACTTACAATGAGATATTCATAAATGTATAATAGGTTTCTTATTTGTAGTCTCGTCGGCAGTAATTGTTGACGCATAATCTCTTATTTTTACATCACAAGAAAAAATAGAAGTATTTCGAGCCTGAAGATCATGAAATACATACTATATACATTTAGAGCACTACATAGAACCACTTTGTAGATCGCAGTTTTTCGAACATCTGAATATCGATATAACTTTTCTGTTAGAACAGATACGAAAATTTTTCCGCCAGTCTTTACAACTCAATGACACTGACATCCAAGCATTATTTATTAGTAATTTTTTTTTAATAAATATTTTCAAAATAGTTTCAGAAAACAACATTGACCTCTCAACGACGTAAATATTTTTTTAGTACGAACAAACAAGTCTGAACGTGCTCCGATAACAGTGAATTTGATTCTCCCGGACGATACATTTTTTCTTTAAAAGGTAGAAGCGCACACTGAACCCAAATAAAATAATGCTCCTATGAAAGCTTATAAGGAGTAGTATCTTTGCTGCTCAAAATTAATTGGGTTCATTGAGCGCTTCATAAAAAAAATTAACTTAAAGACGCAAAAAACGACAAAAATGTAGGAAAAGCCAAAACACTCTATTTTCGGGCTATAATTTCCATGACTTACTATTTTATTTATCACTTAAAACTTATATTAAACAAAAATACATATCTTTAACTATACAAAGCCACAGAACAATCATCTGAATTCGAAACTTTCTTTTCCGGGTATATGATGGGCGAAAAATAGCCCTTATTGACCCACCTCCTTTACTGTAGTGGGCTAAAAGATTGTAATCGGAATTGTTTTACGAAATAAAAAAAATAGCTGCTGAATTTAAAAAAAAAAGAAAAGAAACATTAGAAGAATATTGGAAATCAAATTAAAAATTCCTAAAAATTCAAATCTCGCGAAGGGTAAAATTTGTTATGTTATGCTAAATGTTTCAAACCTAATTCTTTTTACGTATATTAAAAAATCGTCGCGAAAAGCGAAAAAATCTGAAAGTTGCATTAAAAATCGCTGTAGAAATTCCGAATTAATTTATTAAATGTACGATGAAATTTACTATAATATTATAAGATAAAAAAAATTTAACCTGACTCATTTTACTAATCTTGAACAATCACCATGAAATGCGAAAAAACTTCAGAAATCTAATTCCCAATAAACTTCACATTGATTCTATTGAAGAATATGAAAAATTGTCACGATAAAAAAGCTAAAAATCGCATACAAAATTTTAGAAATTCTATTGAAAAATAATCAGTAAACTAGCTATCAAGTATATAACTTCAAACATACAGATACTTTTGTCAAATATTGTCGTTTAGCATTCAGTGGTCTCCTTTGAACGCACCAGACAAACAAACTTCTTTATTATTATTATTATTATTATTATTATTATTATTATTATTATTATTATTATTATTATTATTATTATCATTTAATACGTATATGTGTACGTGCAGTGATACAAATCATTATTCAAATTTATTTTGTCTTAAATTTAACTATGTTTAGATATTTATTAAGATACTTTCGTATATTGTTTGCTCAAAAGAAAAAAATGAGTAGATCATTTACAAGCATTGTTATTATTTAATTATTTCACAAATTATACAATGTGTCTTTCTAAACATAATTAGATATTAAAGAGTGACTACGATTAAGTTCATACTTGTTGCGAACACAATGACTCAAATGATAATTTTGTGCAGTTTAAAAGACCATCATAATAATGGGGTTTTATATTACTTAACAAGCAATAGAAATGCTTTAGAAAAAACTCTTAGGAAGTTTGCAAGTGTCTGCTAGAAAAATGTACATTATTCCAAAATTTTTGGTAAAAGATATGTAATCTAAGATTTTGAACTTAATCTTCCATGCGTCTGCTTGCTTTAATTATTTTACCTTGCAGGACGGAATCTTGTTAAATTAATTGTTCATTTTTACTAAGCAGTAGCAGAAACATTTTTTAAAGGGAAAAAATCATTACATATAATATTTTGTGGGTTAATTTCTATAAGCTCGGAAAATGAACAAAAATAAAACAAATAAATAAATAAATAAAATTAAAAACTATTCTCGGATACTAAGTATTAACAAAAAAAAAGAAGAAGAAAATAGAAAAAAAATACTGAAAAAGAAAACATTTTTTTTAATTCTTAATTCGAGATTAATACTTTTTTTTTTAGTTTCCAGAGAATTTCGCAAATCTATAAATAATAATAATAATTAGGATGACAGTGTTTTTCATAAACATTTATACTAATCTGTAAATTTCTCAAATATTTATGCTGCATTTCAATAAATTATTTTTAAATTCTCAAACGAGATCATCTTTTTTTTTTAACATTTGTTCATTATTTCCACAAAATATACCTCAACTAATTTAATAATTCACTCATTAAAGAAAAAAAAATTGAAACAAAACTGAACATTTCTAGAAATAATGTAATTTTACTTGCATATTTTAATATTTTATTAAATATTGGAAATATTCATTCGCTTCAAAACTATTGTATATTTTTAAAAGTTTATCACTTACATTTTTAATTTGAATAAATAATATCTAGTAATTTCCGTTTTTCTTTTTTTCCCTTAAAATGTTCGATTACGATCTTTAAAACTTACTGTCAAGTGCAAAAGCTTATTGAACAAAGGTGCTGAATCATATTTAATTTAACTCGATTCACTTTTCCGATAACACAGTCACCTTTTCTTTTCTGAAAAAAAAAGTATAAAAATGCATTTACAGTCACGGTCTTGCATATATTACTTTTAAAAGCAAAGGAAATGAATAAAAAAAATCTTTACCTTTCCAGAGAAAAATAATTTTTGGCAGATATTTTTTAGAGGTAACGGAAATCGTAAACAATAAAACTCCTCTTATGCAAACCTCACAAAAGCTCAGATTTGATAAAGTGACCAAAATGATTCCATAAATAAAAAAAGCAAGGTAAAAGCACGGAACTAAAATAGAAAAAGAAAATAAAAACCCACTCACAAATCCTTTTGTTCTCACTGGCAAAATACTCTCAGTTAATCGTAAATTGCGGTCAATGTATTTGTCAAACTTTCAAGGTCGAGAATTTTACTCTAATCGCATCTCCAGATCAAACGCCTTTGAACAAAAAGGAGAAAGAGTTTAGAGAAGGGTAGGGCGACATTCTTAGAATATTAATGAAAAAACTGAATAGCATGTTTCGGATCCCTGTCCAATTAACACAGAAAAAAAAAACTTAATAGTTGATAGTTTATTAAAAGGATCACAGAAGCGTAACGAAGTACAGGTGTCTCTGACGTGAAAATACACTTGAGAATTTTTGATGGCTTTCACATTTTTTTTATTTGGCTGGACACTTTACCCTCTATTCTATCGTTTATCTGTGATTTTAAAAACATTTCTTATAATCCAAAAATTTCTCAATAATTACAATAAAAGCTGAAAAAGATCTCTTCTTTAAAGAACCGATTACTTTTCCTTTTGAATGAAGATATCTTTAACAACCTCTAGAATTGTTTATCATGCATATTGTAAAACAGATTCTGTTGCTTATATAAAGTTTAAATGATGGCAAGACTGAATGCAATCTTATGGGAAATATGCGAGCTTTAAGACCCATTTTTTCAATAACTATCTGACCGATTTTGGTGAAAATTATAATCCACATTCCCTAATACAATCTTTAAGATTTATGGTAGACAGTTTTTTTCCGTGAGTTTTTATTTATTTATTTATATTTACAACAATAGTAATTTTTCAAAAATTTTCCATTTTCCTTTTCTTTTCTTTTCTTTTTTTTTCCCAGAAACTAATGATTTTTTTTAAACCTGTCTGTCACATATGATCTTATGTTTGTACTCTATATATACATAAACGTGTCCAATAAAGTTGTTAACTAGAAACAAAAAGCGACAATTATATTTCTCTTGAACTGTAATTTCCTTTTTATTTTTACTTTTTATAGGCCTGTTAAAAATAATTTCAAAAAAGAGAATAAAGAGAAATTAATAATAAAAACTTAAACAAATACTCTTCAATTGAGGAAATCCTATAACTGAAAAACAAGCATTTTCAAATAATAGTAACAGCGCACAACATTAATTTTGTTATTGTAAATATGAAAATGATTTTAGGGTGAATTTTATTACTATTATGCTGCATGCAGACCAGGCTCCTACATACCACATCTGGCCTCGGGACAGAAACTATTTGATTGTCTCATGCGAAGCTCTACCTGATTGCATGTTGGCTTTCGTGACTGAATCACTATTTATTTTATCATATTTGTAGCAGTGCTGGCCGATTCTAGATTGCTATTATTTATGTTATTTGGATTTTTTCGTATGTTCTTGAAAATAGAGCAGAGGAAAATAAAAAGAGAAAAAAAGAAAAGACGGTGTAGAATGTGGGGTCTCTTCTGCAAAACTCATACGAACCGCTTATAAGATAAGAGCGACTATCACTATACGATTTTGACTTCATAATTTTATGATAGACTGAAATATCACAATCAAAACTGGCTAATTAAAGTAATTGAGGGTGTGCCTTGTAGTTATTGACCAAAATTATTTTTTTTTCTGTTGACATTAATAAATTTTCTGTCAAAAATAAAATAAAATAAAATAAATAAAAGGGAAATAGATATATATAATGACACATTTTGGTAACAAATTTAAATAGAATAAGACAACTCAATGTATACGTTCAAATCATTGAACTAGCATGATTCTTTCAGAATGACTCACATGTCTATGATTAAGATTAATCTTTTCTTTATAATATCTTTCCGGTGAAACCTTGTTTTACCACATTCAGTATGTAACTATTAAACTCAGAAGGCTTAGTACAAAACGTTTTGCAATTCAAATGTCGCTAAATGCAACTTACGTGCTTTGTGTGCAAATAATACTAGTATTCGCAATTTTTTATGTTCGTATTCGTCGTTTTTAAGTGTCGACCGAAGCACAGAATTTCTATTTAGTGACACGAAGGATTCTTACCATCTCAGAAACCATTATCAAAACCACGCAAGCATGTCAGACATGTGCTTGCATGTTTAGTGGATTTTTGAATGAGAATTGGAGGATTAAAAAAGTTTATATAGTTTCAGCATCATGTTATTTAAAATATTTTTATTAAAAAAAAAAAAATAAAAAAGATTTTTATGTTATTTTATTCAAGTTCTGATGGCAATGGATGATTTTTACTAAAATAATAATATTAATAAATAAAATGGATAAGTATATTAAAATTTGAATGTAGTTTTATCTAATCACGTCCTTTTTTTTAACTAAAATTTTAAAAAAAGAGAAAAAAATATTTTTTTTCTGTTTTATTATAAAGAAGTTTCAAAGTTACATACGTTTCCCCTATTCCTTTTTTTAATCCCTATAAAGATTTTATTATTATTATTATTTGTTTTTTAATAAAGAAGAATGAAATATTGTAATAAAATAAATAAATGAAAAATAAAAATTTTCAACTTTTTGTTATCAGAATTAAATTTTATTAAAAAAGAAAAAAAAGGCAAGTTCATTGTCGCATACCTAATCTGTGTATTGCTTTTTTTTTAACTAATACGTATAACCATTACTGGTTAGTAAATTTGCATGAGATAGGGTCTTAAAAAACATAAAATGGCACTTTTATTGGCTACGAATATTTTAAAAGTCATTTCTATGCAAATTATTAAATATCTAGCGATAAGATAAAATTCCACTTTTCAAATTGACGGCTCATATGTAATATATAAATCATAGAGAAGGGTGTTACAAGTTTAGAACAAGTACGAAAAACATGCGATTCATTTTGTGTATGGTAAGTAAAAATAAAATCAAAAAACTTTTTTTTATTACAGCAAAAAATATTTTCTCCTTGTAGTTGAATTTTCTACTTTACAACTGTCTTTTTTTTCTACTTCTTGTATATTTATTTATTTTATTTTATTGTTTGTTTGCTGAAACTTACATATCACAATAAAGAGTTTTAATCAACTTATTCTGATTTTCATTCTCTCACCTGACAAAATATTCCTTATTAATAATATTTAAATAGAAAATTAAACTTTAAAAATAATCTTTAAAACATGCATATGTCATAGCTTTTATTTATAATTTTTTAAACTTTTAATTTGATTAATTTATTTATAAATGAATTAAACTATAAAAAGAGAACAGTTTTAAAAAAAGACATCTTTTACATTTTCTTATCTATCTGAGATATCAATTTTCACATTTGAATATAAGAAATTAAATTATCTAAATAAAAGTCACTAAAGCCGCATACGAACTACAGACTCAAAATTTAATATCACATGCGGTTTCTTAATATCACATAATTGATTAACATGTTATTCAGGCAATTGTGTTTTCAAAACAAATTATTATTATTATTTTTTTTTTGGGGGGGGGGGGGTTCATGTGTTAACCTTTTTTTTTAAAGAAATTAAGTATTGTTAATACAATGTAAAATTACTATTGTTAATAAAGTGTGGAAAATATAGTCTTTAATTTTCGATAGTTAACAGTTATTTTAGAGCATAGCAGACATTTTTTCTTGTTTTCTATTTTCTCATTGCAGCGACGAAACATTACACGGTTTTAATTTTTTATTTCCTTCTAATTCATAAAAAAATTATTTCTTTACAGATTACCGTAATTTTGTTCTTGTTTATTTCCAAAACATGCTTCGCAAATACACCTGTTAATATTAAATTTTGAAACAATATTATTGAATCTATCCCTTTTAATAAAATAAGTATTCAGTATTATTTATACTGACATGTAAATTATCAATACTCATTTTCAAAATTAAAATATATTAACTACAGCATGAATGTAATAAGCTTACCTATTATCATGTATAAGAGGGACTAAGCTAATTCTATATCTTAAGTAAATAAATTTTCATATCTTCGTAGTAAATTCAAGCACAAAACGTATAAAACAACATATATACTAACTTTCACAATACAAGACATGACATTATTGTGCACATTACATATCTTTTCTTCAATATAATATCTTAATAAAATGCATACTGCATTTTCCAGTTCAAAAAAAGTTCCATTCAAAAAAGTTCAAGCAAATTCAAAATGTAAACAAAAAAATATTATCGTTTGCGCGAGGTGCAAAGTAAAAACGATTAAATTAAACCATGGAAGCAGCGATAATACGAAACAAATATAAAGTAATGCCAGATATTCCTTCTCTGCGTCATTATTCTTATAACTGGAAAACTAGATTTACAGGCAAAGTTATTTACTGCGTGACCGCGTTTGATTTTGATCAATAATTCTGATCTTGAGAAGTAGTTCAATAAACCTGATAACAGGAGTTAGGTGTAAAAAAATTTGGAAAATTGAAGGATTCACACAATTAGAAAATTATTAGAAATAGTACTAGAAAATTAAAACCACACTGTAAAAATATACGTTAAATATACGGCGCAGCAATGTTGCCAGTAGTTTTTGCCGTAAAAAATGCGGTAAAATTAGATGTAAAAAAAAAATTACGTCTAATTTTACTGCAATTTTTACGCCAAAAGCTGCTGGCAACATTGCTGCTAGCAGTTTTTGACATAAATTTAAATGATTTTTTTTTTTTTTTTTTTTTTTACTGTGTATTCTTGCACAAAAAATATGAAGAAAAAATGTGCATTGTTGCTAAAATCTAAATGTTATAAATCTGAAAATATCATGTTATGTTAAAAAAAAAATAGTGAAGTGATTAAAATGTCAGTCTTCAATACATATTAATTTATTTAACCTTTGTATACTAACTGTAGCCTGATGTATCCTATAGGAAACACATCTTTGCAATTTTTTTCACGTAAATAAATAATGTTAAAAAAAAGAGAAAGAATTCGGTGTGAGTGGAGTCAAACAATTGCAGAACTAACCAAAATCTCAATTTATTTTTATAGCGTTTTTTTCAGCGAGATATGTGTTAAATTAAAATGGTTTGGCGGAAAAATGTAAAAAATGTATAAAAATAAAAACGTAAATATTTTTCTGTGTTTTAAGATATTATTTGTAGAGTCCATTAGTTATTTAAAAAAATGATTAAATATAGTATTATTTCATTTTTTGATTGTTTTAGCAATGCAAGAAGAATAAAATAAAATAAAAAATTCCAAGAAATAATCAAAAAAGGTGTTTTTAGATTCCCCTAATATCATCAAATTTTATATGTAATTTAAATTTTTTTCGCTTTTCAATATTTTTTAGTTATCAGTTTATAAATACAAATTCAAAACTGAAGTTGAACCTGAAACTGAAGTTGAAACTGAAATGACTAGAGAGAGCACTCTAAGTCTCGGTAATATTTGGTTCAATTGCGCTGAAAAAAATACAGACATTTCTTTTGATATCGAAGAAATATTTGCTGCTTCAAAAGAATATTTTTCGGATTTTTTTACAGTGTACTATACTGCTGTATTTTGTAATTTTTATTATTTTTATCTAAATACGGCACATTAAGAAAGATAACATATATTTGCATGTATATGTTTATGTGTATATGTATGTATTCATGTCCAAACGTTGTTCTCTAAAGTCTCACTCAATTATTCGGAAAATGAAGAAACTTGATTGCCTCCCATGTCATACTATATATACTGTCACAAAAAATTCAACATAACTTATAATGATGTTGGATAAAACAATTTGCATTGGATTTTTTCAAGAGAAGTATCAAACGAGCATAAATATTTTCAAGATGAAAATATGTAATTTATAAAAAGTGAAAAGTAAAATTGCCCAGAAAAAAAAGAGACTGCAATTCCAGACACTAGCTTTGTCCAAAATGCAGATATGAACGATGCTATTTTAGTAATTAAGATACTGATGTGTCTATTTTGTGCGGTTACTTTACTATAGATGAAGGTTATTCATACGTGTGACTGGTGTTGATAATTGAGGATTATTAATCAAAAGAAATACAATTCATTTCAACTGAAATTGCTTGTTTGTTTCTGAATAACCTTTCACCATATTCAAAGACGTAGATTCGTTATATAAAGTAAAATAAGTTTGTCCCTGAGAATATTCAAAGTAGATAAAAAGTATGTTTCGTATCTTCGTTGTAATAAATAATTAGACAGGCAAATGGAGGTCCTGAAAAATATTGATGAAGACCATTGTTTGGAAAGAGAGATTTGACACACGCAACGTCTTTAGCCAAAGGCGGAATAATTCAAGCGAAACCTTTTGAATTACCCCTCCGTTAGTTTTCAAAGAATGCTGATTTCGTAATTAAGACAATAGTAAAACCTAAATCATTATTGTATAATACTGTTTATGACTATTTCAAACTGAAATCTTTCTTTCTAAAAATTTGATAATAATTGAAGTATTTCTACTTTTCTCTTTATATCAACATACATTACATTTCATTTATTAACTTAACTAAATTTTTCTGTTATTATCTAAATTTTGTGAATATTTTCATTTGTACATTATTACATCTTGAAAAAAATCTGAATTCATCTGTCTGTATAATATCTTTTTCCATATCTCTAACCTGAATATTTTTGGAATTAAAAATTGGGGAATTTACAGTTTAAGGAGATATGTTATAAGGATTAGTTATTTTTCTGCTAGAAACTTTACTTTTTTACTAAAAAATCTTCCTTTCTATTTTTTTTTCGTCTCAATAAGCGTAAATACATCTTTCCAGGGAAAATAATGAAAAATCTTTCCATTTTTTTCGACCATCGGAGTCAAAAAAGCATTTTTATATTCAGTAATGCTAAGTGATTGGTATTGCTAAACAGCTTCATACATTCGTATATTTAGTTATGTCTTTGAACATTGGATTACCGAACATCTGTTACACATGTTCGTCTCAAACTACATTTCATATAATTTTCAATGAAGCTAACAATAAAACTGTTTTTAGATTAATATAATTTTAATGTTTTCATAGGCGATTACTTTAAAGAAAATGTTTTCATTATCTCCTAAAAATGTAGTAACTGAACGTGAAATGATAATTTTCTAACCGATTTTAAGCGAACGAGATTATAAAACTAATTTATTAATGCACATATACATTCATTATAACTTATGAACCGATTATATAAATTTGATAATTTTATTTTGTCCGAATGCGATCGGCTTAGTAGAACCCTATATAAATTTGACTAAAAAATAGTTAGTTTTAACCCCCCCCCCCACCACTTTTTTTGTTCGTTTGTTTGTATCACTTAGCTGATTTGTACGTACGTCGAACGGGCAAGAACAGTTTGCTTGATCTATCACTTAAAGCTGTTTGAACCACTAAATTTTTCAAGAACGATTTCAGTTTTTTTTTTATGGCAAAATGTTTCGATCAATTATTACGAATATTTTAGCTTTGAAAAAGGTGGTGTTTATCCGATATTTTCGATTTATTGTACGTAAAATAACAGGAAATAGTAAAGTGGTTAAATTCTAGTGTTTTGAAAACAATCAAAACTTCATTATTGGGTTCAAAAATACTCTAATTATACTTGAATTTTCTTTTTAATTAATTTTATTATATACATAGAATAATAGTAACTTTTTTATGAAAAAATATTGAATTCAAAGTATTTACATGTATACAAAATATAAATTAATTTTACCTCGGAAATTTCAGATCATCGTACTTAATACCGGAAAGATTATCCTTTATACATTTCTGCGTGCATTTTCATAAAAATAACATAATTCTTCAATAAAACTTAAGATGCGCATGACAAAAAAATATATAAACATTCTCTCTAAAAAATTACTTTTCCTTCCATCAAAAATTGATGCCAACTTTTTTTCCTAAACTTTTACCTCATCTCAAAAGATAAAAAAATGTAAAAGAAAAGTAAATAAAAAAATCTTCGCTGCCATAACAACAGATTGCGTTTGATAAATAAAATAAATATAACAATTGAAAATTTGAAAAATGCTGTGAAATAAAATAAAATAAGAATTTATCAATTCCTAATATACTCCCATCTTTAATTTAGGCGGAAGCCAAATTAAACATAAGATCACTTTTGATCAAACTAAACATTAATTCAAAATAAAAAATATATAAATAAATAAAGATAATAACTAAACGATAGTAAAACAATAATGAAACATTTAGAGCTCTAAAAAAGTCATTTCAGAATTTTAGAAAAAGTCATTTCACAAGTCTCTCACCATCCACCCCACCAAGCTGCTGCTCACTGATCAACTTCCATTTAATAGGAGACAGTTCTTTCGAAGAAACTATTGCCTTCCAATCCAATGATTTTAAGATGTTATTGGTTCCTCTAAAATTGGAGCCATTATCAGAGTATATAGTAGTCGGCCTTCCTTTCCTGCATATAAATCTTCGAAGCGACTGAATGAATCCTTCTGTTGACAGACTGGATACAAGTTCCAAATGTATTGACCTATATACTGTACATGTAAAAAGTACAACCCAAACTTTGGATCTTTGCTTTACGAAAAGAGGGCCAAAAAGATCAGCTCTAACAACTTCAAAAACTTTGGAATCTCTGACTCTATCTAGAGGTAAATGAATTGGAGGTGTAGTATATGGTTTTGCAGAGTATCTTTTGCATCTGTGGCAAAAGACACTTAGACAATTGACTTCTAATGTTGCGTCTAGAAGAAATTATCCAATATTTTTCTCTTAAAATGGATCCAACTGTTTGAAGTCCAACATGACAATTCTTTAAATGACATTCTTGAATCAGACAATTCACTACATGATGTTTCGATGGTAATAAAATTGGATATCTGAAAGAAAACTCATCATTCCGGTCTAATATCTTTGTTTTTACTCTCAACAATCCTTCTGGATCTTTCATAACCTTTAATCCTTTTATTGCATCAGTAGTATTTCCAAAACTCTCAGATTGTATTATAGACCAGAAAGACCTTTCCTCATCTTCCTTTTCTTCAATTGACAATTCTGATGGAAAACATATATTTCGATTTCTGCACTTCATTATGAATCTCTTCACCCAACATACGACATTAATAAATCTACCAAATTTTGAAATTCTACTATATATCACAAATTCATGTGAATTAGAACATAAAGGAGTAGATACTGCAGTTTTCTACTTTTCCATCATTACTAATTCTTCGTTGGGGCTTACTTCTGAATGTGGGCAATTTTTTTCTGATAACTTCAACCATTCTGGTCCCTCCCACCATCTCATCTTCAGCAGCTGTTTAGGACTGCATCCGCGAGAAGATAGATCAGCAGGGTTGAGATGACCAGGTACGAAGTTCTATTGTAGAGATTCGGAAAATTTACAAATTTCTCTAACTCTATTGCCTACAAACGTTCCCCATTAATCATTTCTTCGAATCCAAGCGAGAACAGTCTAAGAGTCGGTCCAATACTTTACTGGTATGGAAATACTATAAAAGGCTTTCAAAACAAAGTTAGTCAATCTTATTCCTAAAATATAAGCAAGAAGCTCTAAACGTGGGATGGTTATATTTTTCTTTGGTGCAAGACGAGACTTAGCTCCTAAAAGTTGTACAAAGACTGTCTTTATCTTCACAACGTAAAAAAACTGTTGTTGCATAAGCTTTGGTACTTGCATCACAAAATGTATGAATAGACCATTTTTCTTTACAACCACAGCCTATACGTCTATTTATCTTCACGTCATTTAAATATTTGAGTTCACTATACCATTTTTGAAAATTATTCCAGATTTCTTCTGGAAGTGGAGCATCCTAATCTAATTTCGTTGACCAGGCCTCTTGAATTATCAGTTTGGCTGGCACAATGCTGGGGCTAAAAATCCTATTAGATCGAAGGTCCCTTGGGTTACAGCTAATATCTTTCTTTTCGACAGATTTTCTATCTCATCACTAAATTTATGAGCGATCTTCAAACTATCCTCCATTATGTCCTACTTCAACCCTAAAACCGGAACTATCGTAGTTAAATTTTTGCTGAGCACCTTCTTTTCGTTAAGGAAATTGCTGTCTTCACTTTTAATTGGTCCGAATTCCCGCATTCTTAATTCCATTTTCGCATCAGCCATGATTTATGTAGATTTTGAAATAAAATTTTCTAGTTCAGGCACATTGTCGACTGAAGTGATGCAGTTATCTATATAGTATGATTTCATAAGCTTCTCAGCTATCTGTTTATTTTTTTCATCAACATTACTCAAATGATATCTTATAACTGCACCTAGCAAAAATGGGTTACAAGTTGCTCCAAAAACTACTCAATTGTGTTGATAAACTTGAAATTCGTCAGGACTCTTCCACCATTAAAATCGCAAGAAATGCCGATCTGATTCTTTGACTTCAATTTGAAAAAATGCTCTTCTTATATCGGCTACTACCCCCAATAGCTTTCTCACGAAATCTTATTAACACTACAGGAATTTGATAAATTAGGTTTGGTCCTTTAAAGAGACAATCATTTAAAGAAGGATACCTCCCTACCTTACACGATGCATCAAAAACTGGTCGAACACTGGTAGTAAGACTATCTGCTTTGATGACGGGATGATGAGGTAAAAAATGTCCTGGAATCTTGAGTGTTTCATCTGGAACTTTACTGATAACGCATTCTTCTTTCCATTCATAAAAAACTTTAGCATATTCTTCAAACTTTTTCATCGATTTTAATTTCTTTGTTGAATTTATCAATCTTCGTTCAGCTATGTGCCTATTTGAAGGAATCTCACGTTTGTCGTTTATCCAAGGAAGACCTACAATATAGCGACCTTCTATATTTCTATCAACTTCTTTTATAAAATTATCATGAGCGAATTTTTCTTCTGCTTTAGACAAAGTTTGACAAGGATCTGTTATACCGATTGTCTCTAATTTCCATAATTCTGGAATCTTCATATCTTTTAAAGGTAGGCTCGTGATAAACATATTTCCATAACTTAGACAAGACTATGATGTACTTTCTAAACAACCACAAAGCGCCCATCCAAACTTCGTTTCTATTGCTGTAAGACCGCTCTTTAGCTGTTTTACTCGACCTATAAGAAGTTGTCCGTAGTAATCGCTTCCAATCAAAATTTCAATTTTTGGACTTCCTGCTCCTAAATCTGTAATCCATAGTTTATTTTATTTAAGCTCTTTAATTACTGATTCTTTCGGTATCCGAGAAATATTATTACAAATTATATTTTGATCCAAAAGTTCTAAGACTTTTTTCGTTTGCTTCTGTCTATCAGAAGAACTTAACTCAACTTGGAATTTATTGTGAGATTTAGCTTCTGTTTGCGTACCACCAAACAAAATGTGTACAATAGCTTCAGAAGAAATGGGATGTAAACCTAACTCTTCAGCTGTACCTTTTAAAATATAGCAACCCACAATCAAGTAACGCTCGTACGTTCTTTGTTATTCGACCTTTAATAACTATTTCCATAGTCATAAGAGCTACTTCAGCAGAACACTGCTTATTTGCTATGGTGCTTTTAATACTTCTGGGGTCTTAGCTGTATTTCTGGTTCTTTACACATTGAAATTTCAGGGCATAGTAACTCGGTATGAGGTTTAGAGCAAACGTGGCAACGAATAAAAACTTTGCAAACTTTAGCGTGGTGACCGAAACGAAGACATTTTAAACAGCATTTTTTATCCTTAATTTTGGCCTTCCGTTCATTAAAGGAAAGAGATCTAGCCCTAACACAGTCCTTACTTTTATGAGATTTACTGCAAAATAAACAGAGACGTTCTTTTACGCTAAATAGCCCTTCCGCCGTAGGTATTTTACTTTCTGCTTTTCTTAATTTTTCTTTAGGTTTGTCTTTAGAGTCCAGCTCTATAACACTCGATTTGGCTAATTTGAATCTTTCCTCGTTTGCAACTTCTTGTTTCAGAAATTCCATCAAAATTACTATATTTGATTTTGTTGACAATGCACTAACTAACAACGCTTGATGTGGTTGAAATATTATATCGCTGCCATGCTTTTAATACATCTTCCGATAAGCTAGGTTCTATCATGGGATAGAGCCACGCCGAATTGCTTTCTAAACTTAAACCCATTGATTCTAAAGACCTTAAATATGCCTTGGCTTTCGTGAATAAATCTGATAACGAAAGTTTATCTTTGCCATGCACCTGTACATTAGCTACAACCAATTACAGGAATTCTCTAACGTACACTTCTATTAGTAAATCTTTATTCCCTCAACGCTCTTGAAATGCCTCGACAGCTTTGGGGTAATTAACTGCGGTCTTTGGATAGCTCTCTAACAAACCCTGGCACTGGTTCCAGGTTCTACCGATCGGATAAGATACTGAAATTTGTCACTATTATCCAAATCTATGTCTTCATGAATTTTCTGAAACTGGGACCAAAACGAAAGATAATTTATTAACTGCGAATCGAATGGCTTAATACTTAGTTTAGGTAGTTTACAATGCTTTGATTTGGAATAACCGTGATCTGTGTTTTTTTCACTATCATCTTGGTTACGTTTATTTATACCCAATGCTTCACTAACTTTAAGCTTAATGGTAATAAATTGATCTGAATAAATTTAATTTTCCACTACTTCATTACCAATAGCCTCTTCGTCGCATTTATCATCATCTAACATGAGTTTAATTATAGTTTCATCGATAGATTTAATTTCATGAATCAAATTTTCTAATTTATTAAAACCGTCTAAAATTTTACCCTTATCTAATCACTCGCTGTTAATTTCTTCATTCAAAACATTTAAAGTTCTAGTAAATGACGAACGTAGCGGCGTTTCTTTAGTTTATTCATCTTAGAAAAAATAAGTAGTAATGCACAGCCTATGAAAACACTATACGCTATAAAAACAATTCAATATCTCAACATTATTATTCAAATGTCCCTGTTCGGGCACCAGATGTTTTGTAAACAATCAAAACTTCATTATTGGGTTCAAAAATACTCTAATTATACTTGAATTTTCTTTTTAATTTATTTTATTATAGACATTAGAATAATAGTAACTTTTTTATGAAGAAATATTGAATTCAAAGTATTTACATATATACAAAATATAAATTAATTTTACCTCGGAAATTTCATATCATCGTACTTAATACCCAAAAAGATGATCCTATATACACTTCTGCGTGCCTTATCATAAAAATAACATAATTCTTCAATAAAACTTAAGACGCGCATGACAAACAAAAAATGTAACATTCTCTCTAAAAAGTTCTTTTTCCTTCCATCAAAAATTGAACCCGACTTTTTTTCCTAAACTTTTACCTCATCTCAAAAGATAAAAAAACAGCTTCGCTGCAATAGCAACGGATTGCGTTTGATAAATAAAATAAATATCACTTTTGCAAATTTGCAAAATGCTGTGAAATAAAATAAAATAATAATTTATCAATTCCTAACATTCTAGCTCTCGGAAAGTTCACCAATCATCACGAGAATTTAATATGTTGTTTAAGGTATATTTTAAAAATAGTCATCGCATCGTGCACGGTTTTTTTAAATGCAGATAAATCAAAAATTTAAATATATAATATCTATCGCCCATCAGACATGAATGTTGCTGACAACAATGTTATTTAAAGTAAAAGTTGATTTTTAAAAAAAATTGTCACAAAAATAATCGTCTTATTGCTATTCTCGCTAAAATAAATGTCTTACTTGAAGATTCTCTCATTTTTAATTTAAAAATTACTTGTTTCGCATAAAATACTTCGGCAAGCATATAATATATCTTACTTTATTCACTTTAAATTATAATTTTGAAAAGAAAATTATAAAAACCTTAATTTTTGAAATCAAAATATCAGAAAGTAGTAGAAGAAATCTACTAGACTTTTTTGAGATTTTTTTTTTTTTTTTTTTTTTTTTTTTTTTTTTGAAAATTTTAGACTTTACACCGTACATGTTGTATAATAGCTCAAATTAAAAAAAAAAAAAATGATTTACAACTCCATTATAGTTAAAATAACTGAAGTTGTAAGGTAAATTATTCGGAAATTGCAAAATTAAGATGGATGATATAGAATGTACGTCAATTGCATGCATCCCCTCTATGAACAGACTTTACAGGAAGTTCTCAAACTAAAATCTATTGAGAAACGTTTTCTTCTAACTGTTGAATAAAACATTTTGATTTAAAAAATGTTCTGCACTTTCCTCATTTAAAAGGTGGAGAGGGTCCCAATGGGATTAAAACTTTTCTTTTTACCCTTGAAAAAAAATAATAAATAAAAGAGCCACAGGAAGTTTCTTTAGAAGATTTTTTGGGTAAAATCCTGAGTACATGAATGAAGTGAATGTTTTTATTAATAATAATCGCTGTTCTGAACGTTTCCCTCATGAAACTTCTTTATATTTAAGGAATATAAAGAATATAAGTTCGAATGAAGTATACTAATATTTCTAATTAAATTAGGTGGTTACAAATGAAATTTTTAGCTAGAATATTATTGTGAGCGTTAAGAAGTTGTCAAGCATGTTCTTAGTTTGCATTCCAACTGTACACATGTAATTGCAAAATTTCATGTATTTGTAGTAATTTTAATTATTATACTTCATTTAATTGAAACTTTTGTTCGGGTGTTATTTTTTTGTAAATATTGGTTGGTAGTATCGAATAAATTTTCAATAAGCAATAAACTGTTATTGTGGCTTCCAGGAATGCACTATTTAAGTTCTCGGGCTTCATAATGGCTGCACAGTTGTCCAGTGTTAAGAAGTTTGCAGTCTTCGATGTTAAAAATACGATGGGATATAATGTTTAATATGGGATAAAATATTATTTAAAACTTAGAATAACTGAAATGTTTCTAATAGATACTGACGCAATGGGATTCAGTTCAATAAATTATTCAGACCTTCGATGATTTGTTTTCTTATCGATTAACTCGTAATTAAATATGAGATTTTTATACATTCTTTACTAATTAAATATCAAATCTTCATTAACTGGTGATTGTGCACAGGACATAATACAAATTTGAAAAATGGGACATTTTGAAACATTAAAAATATTTTGAAATACAGGGTAAGTAAAAAATAAACTATCTGCATATTTCAGAGAACTCTCTTTCAATAGCTCCAAATAAATCTAAATTCAGAATTTAGACAACTGAATTTATGCATTTGTTTCCGGGAATAAAAACTTTATTTTGAAATTTTACAAAAGTTGGCGATGAAGTATTCAAATATTCATTCAGTAAGCTTAAACATTTTAATGGCTCATATATACCTTCACACAAATATTTCACATACCTTAATTTCCCACGTGTACGCCGTCACTCAGTTAA
>CAXHSM010001249.1:0-33095 GCA_964019185.1 Maratus speculifer | reverse complement strand
TTCATTATGAAACAAACGAAGAAAAGAAAATTTACTATTGATGCAACTACAAAATTAACGACTCCTTGGCATTATTTAAAAAAAATCGAAAAGGCGATTTTTTAATTATTTGTTTACTTTTTTGTTTACATTTGTTGTAAAATGAAATGAAGTGAAACTAATTGAACGCGTAAATTAAGAAAATGAAAATATCGTCTGATTTTATTTATTATCTTTCGAAGAACTTTGACAAGTGTGTGAGAACGATTGAGTTCTCTGAATGTAATGAAGGAATGTGCCTTTTAGATGGAATTAAACTACATTTTTTATAATGTATGGACTTTTAGATGAATTTGAACTTAGAATAAGTTTATCTCAACAGATGATTTTCGATTTTAATTCAAAGCTCCGCGCATCGCATAGATGCAACCCGCAAATGAAGACTTGCATGGTTAGTAAGTAATTTTTAAACTAACCCTATTTTCGAATTCTAACATACTGGTAACCTCGGCGGGACAGGAGTTTTTGAATTTTAATTAATTTTAAATGAAAAATGAATCTGAGTAGTTTGAAAACTCAGAGAAAAGGACTGAGAGCTGCTTTTACTCTCACGTTTAAGAAAATTGAAACTGAATTAACTAAAGAAATATGTGAAATTAAAGAACTTTCTATTCTGAAAACTCAACTGTTTGATAAATTTCAACGGATGGACACTTGTCAAAGTAAAATTTCGGAAATATTGTTACAAGATAAGGACGAAAAATTGTTTACCGAAGATTTTGAAAGTGCAGAAGAATATCGAGAAAAATATATAGAAATATGTGCACGTATTGATGAAAAGATACAGGTTTCTTCATCTCCTGGCGAAGAAGTAAAACGCAAATTTAAATTACCGGAGATCGAGCTGAAAAAGTTTAACGGCGAACCAAAGGAATTTTTATCGTTTTGGAGCCAGTTCAAGAAAATACATGAAGACGATTCTATTGCCGCTGAAGACAAGATGCAGTACCTATTCCAATGTATGGAACCGAAATCAAAAGCGGAGCGTTTAATATCAAGTTATCCAGCTACCGCGGAAAATTATCCGAAGGCTATCGATCAATTAAAACAGAGGTTTGGACGAGATGATCTTCTTGTGCAAATTTACGTTAGGGAATTATTAACCCTCGTAATGAAAAATGCCACTGCGCCTAAAATGAAAGTTGACTTAGCCTCTTTATACGATGAATTAGAAAGCAAACTTCGCGCCTTAGAAAGTTTGGGAAGAACTCAAGAGAAGTATGGAGACTTTCTCATGCCCTTGGTTGAGAGTTGCTTGCCTGAAGAAGTTCTTTTGACCTGGGAAAGAAGTCGAAATCACGATACATATTCCAGTGAAAATTCCAGGACTTTAAAAAATCTGATGGACTTTCTACGCCAAGAAGTTCAAGGAGATGAAATGGTGTTTTTAGCAAGAAAAGGTTTTGATTCTATTGTTAGAAAAAAGAACATTTTATCTGAAATTATTAGCAAACCTGATCCAGCCACCGCCTCTGCATTGGTGAGTATAGAAAATAAAGGTAAGAAAAACAATTGCATATTCTGTGATAGGTTTCACCCCTCTAATAAATGTTTTGGGGCTCAAAAAATGTCTTTAACTGATAAACAAAAGATTTTGTTAAAAAAGGGGATTTGTTTTACTTGTTTGCAAAAGGCTGGTCATCTGAGTAAGAATTGTAATATTAAAAATAAATTAAAATGTAATTATTGCCATAAACCACATTTTGAAATAATGTGTCCAGAACAAAATATAAATAATAATCAAGATGATTCTTTAAAATCTGAAAATTCTCTTTCTAATTGTAGTAGAAATAAAGTTGTGTACATGCAAACGCTTGGCGTGCGCATTCGATCGCAAGGTCGCCAAAAAGTCGTACGCGCACTGCTGGATTCAGCGAGCCAAAGTAGTTACGTAAGCGAGAGAATAACGAAATCACTGAAAATGCATCCTATAAGAAAAGAAATAATTATTCACGCGCTGTTCGGGGGGGATGAAACGGAACCTAAAAAACTGATAGAAACATTGCGCAATTCGTAAATAATTTCCTCCGTTGTGCAACAAATGACAATTATCATGGCATCATAAATAAAGTTAAGTGCTCGTTAGAGCGACCTTGGAAACAGTGATTACGAGCGAACAATTACAGGTTTACAAAAACTGTCAAAACTTTCAAAATGACTCTTTTTTATTAATAATTGTTTCTATATTATGATTTATGTATGTATCGATTAAAATTCATTCTGTTCTCTGTTTTGTAGCTTGATGTGAGCACTACGCTTTTGCTGTGTTTGTTTTTCTCGCGTGTGAAAATTAAAGTAGAAAATGAAGAAGTGTGTATACAATAATTTGTGTGTGTGTTTTACACTTACCATATAATAATATTATACGTCTTTATCAAGATGAATTAGTGCAGTGTATAGATCAAAATGTGAATATGCCCGGTTCCCTTCTCCTATGGTGGATTTAATTGTTGGATACTTCAATGAAGAAGAATTCATCGGGTGAGTACCATTTACTCTCCTATTTAATTCTGATTAATGATAAGAAATAAAGAAAAACTATTGTATTGAGGTTATAGTGACAACTCACGCCATAATTAAGACAAACGTCTTTCAATGATTATGAGAACGATTTAAAAAGATATATCAACTTGATAGCATAGTGATATACTAATTTCACACAAATAAAAAATATTGAATAAAAAAACAAATAAAAATATAAGATTAGAATGGCTACATTAAAAGATAATTATTCAATTGAAAAATTGACAGCAACGAATTACAGTACATGGAAATTTAAAATTGAAATGCTCTTAACTAAAGAAGAGCTGTTCCATGTAATAACCGATAATCCACCGACCCCTTTGACCGATCAATGGTCCAAAAATGATAGGAAGGCCCGGGCATTGATAAATCTAACTATCGATGATTCACAGATAACCCACGTTAAGAACCTACAAACTGCTAGACAAACATGGGATGCATTAAAAGAAATACATGAAAGATCAAATCTCACAAGCAAATTGTTTCTCCTTAGAAAGTTATATAGTATAAAATTAGCAGAAAATGGAAATATGATAAATCATATTACAAAAATAATGGAGCTCGTTGATCATTTGGCAGCTATAGGCGAAATAATTGATAATCACCACATTTCCGCGCTCCTCCTGTGCTCTCTGCCCCAGTCTTATGATAATTTAATTACTGCTCTCGAAAGTAAAGAAGAAGCACAATTAACTCCGTCATATATTAAAAATAAGTTGATTGACGAGTTTAATCGTCGAAATGAAAACTATGAAAGTATTGATAATACAGCGAAAGCTTTTAAAGCTCAGAAAAAGTTTCCAGCTAAAAAAGAATCAAAATATTGTTCGATTTGTAAAATGAGAAGCCATAACACACAAGAATGTTGGCACAATAAAACCAAAACACACACAACACAACAAAATCAACACAACAAAAATTACAAAAAACACTATTCTACATCACTCGTTTTTCAAAGGGGTGAAAACAATTTTAAGAATGAACAAGCATTGGAATCGTATAACAGGTTTAATCGCTATGAAGGAAAAAACAATACATGGAGAAACAGCGAAAACAAAGATTATGCATTTATAACACAAGGGATAGAAAATAAAACATTCATTGTGGATAGCGGTAGCTCAAGTCACATTGCATCCTCTGAATCAATGTTTACAGAGATAAAATCGAGGGAAAAAACAAACGTGACTATCGCAAACGGAAAAAAACTTATCGCTTACGGTTCAGGCGATGTAAATTTAAATACGCTGACATCGGATAATAAAATTCATAAAATAACACTTAAAGATGTACTTCTAGTACCTGAAATCGAAACGAATTTACTATCAGTCAGCAAAGCAACCCAAAACGGATGTGAGATTGTATTTAAAAATGACCGATGCTCTTTCAAACTTAACGGAGAAATCTGCTTAGAAGCACAAAAGGTAAATAACCTCTATGAAGTCCAGTTGGCTAACGAAAACCACACGAACATTACACAAACGTGCAACAATAAAAATTGTCTAGAACTATGGCATAGAAGGTTAGGACACAGAAATCTAACATCGATTAAAGAAATTACACAAAAGGAATTAGTAAGAGGTATCCAGATAAACAATTGTAAACATAATATAGATTGCGAACCGTGTATTAAGGCGAAATTAACTGATGAACCCTATCCGAAAGTTGCTCAGTATAGAGCAAGTAAAAGGCTTCAACTTATTCACTCGGATGTTTGTGGATCTTTTCAGACACCCACGATTGGGGGGAAATCATATTTCTTGACTTTTATCGATGACTACTCGCGATACACAATAATCTATCTATTGAAAAGAAAAAGTGAAGTCTATGAAAAACTCAAAGAGTTCATTGCGCTGATAAGCAACAAATTTGGTGAAAAACCGAAAGAAATCAGAACGGATAATGGGGGAGAATTTACATCAGATGAAATTGAGAATTATCTCAAATCAAATGGGATAAAACATCAACATACAGTCCCATATTGTGCAAGTCAAAATGGGGTGGCTGAACGGAAAAATAGGTCGTTAGTTGAGATGGCTAGGACAATGTTAAATGAATCAAATCTACCTTTAAAGTTCTGGGGGGAAGCAATCTGTACGGCAAACCACCTACAAAATAGACTGCCTACAAAAGCTAATGCAAAAACGCCATATGAATTATGGACAGAAAGACAGCCAAACTTAAGTTACGTTAAAGTATTTGGCTGCAAAGCCTTCGCTTATATTGATAAAGCCAGAAGACAAAAATTAGATAATAAAGCTGTTGAAGGTATTTTTGTGGGATACGACAATGAATCTAAGGGATACCGCATATATGTAGGAGGAAATGAAATAAAAATCGCGAGAACGGTAAAATTTCTTGAAAATAAATTCAAATACGTAAATGATAAGCCTGAAATTGAACAAAAACAAAATGAAGACGAAAAACGCAATTGTAAAAATCTCGTGGAGATAGAAATTTCGAACGGAAAAACAACACCATCTGCGTCTCAACAACAAATTGTGGGACTAAGGCGCTCAGATAGAATAAATAAAGGCGTACCTCCTGATAGGCTTATATATATTGTCAAAGACGACAAAATTAATGAACCAAAGGATTATAAGGAAGTTAAATTAATGGAAAACTCTCCGGTAAAACAGAATTGGATAGAAGCCATGGAGAGCGAAATGAATTCTTTAAGAAAAAATAAAACATGGTCAATTGTAGATCCTCCACCGAATAAGATAATAATAGGTTGTAAATGGACTTACAAATTAAAGCGTGACAATACCGGAAAAATCCAAAAATATAAGGCACGTTTAGTAGCTAAAGGATATACGCAAAAGTTCGGAGAGGATTACGACGAAACCTACGCACCGGTCGTATCGTATACTACGATAAGAGCATTATTAATAGCGGCATTGCACCAAAACTTAAATGTTAAGCATATAGATATTAACACCGCGTTCTTACATGGGGAACTTGATGAGGAGATATACATGTCGCAGCCGGAAGGATTCGTTGAACCAAACCAGGAAACCAAAGTTTGTAAATTAAATAAGGCAATCTACGGACTTAAACAAGCCGCGAGAGCGTGGCATAATAAAATAACAGAAACACTAAAAAACATGAATTTCATTCAAAGTAAAATTGACACATGTCTTTTTACACAGAAAAGGAATAATGAAACAACCTATATAATAACATACGTCGATGACCTCTTAATTGCAGGGAAAGACGAAACCATTGAGGAAATAATCGCGAACTTAAATAAAGAGTATGAATTAAAGAATTTAGGGGACGTAAGCAATTATTTATCCATGAACATTCGAAAGGTAAACAAAAGCTACTTAATTAATCAAACTTCAAAAATTGAAGAGTTAATTAATAAATTCAATTTACAAGAAGCAAAACCATGTAGTACACCCATGGAAACAAATTACACTCACTTTAAAGATGATGACAACATTTTACCAAACAACACACAGTACAGACAAGCCATAGGTGCACTCTTATATCTTGCCACAGTGAGCAGACCTGACATTTGTGCAGCTGTCAACATCTTAAGCAGAAGGAACGAAAAGCCAAGAATGAAAGATTGGAACAGTGTAAAGCGGGTCATGAGGTATCTTAAGACAACAAAAACCTTTAATCTAGTTATAGATGGAAATTCAAAACCAACGCTAGAAGTCTACGCGGACGCTGATTGGGGTGGAGACACAGAATCAAGAAAATCGACAAGTGGTAATGTATATTTGCTAGGTAAAAATCCCATACTTTGGTCAACTAAAAAACAATCCTGCATAGCTTTATCTTCTGCCGAAGCTGGGTACATCTCAGCAGCTAATGCAGCTAATCAAGTCAAATGGCTGGTGAATTTACTTGAAGAACTCAATATCTCACAAACATATCCTATAGAACTCTTCGAGGATAATCAGTCGGCTATCAAAATGATAGAGCTTGAAAAACATTCAAGTAAAACAAAGCACATAGAACTTAGATATCATCTCATAAAACAACTGAAACAAGATGGCATAATAAAACTCGTATATTGCCCAACCAAAATAATGATAGCTGACTTATTCACAAAACCCCTGCCAAAACCTCTTTTTGAAATTCACAGGAAGAACTTGCATCTGAGTGACAACACAACTTCAGAAATTAAGGAGGAGTTGATAGAAACATTGCGCAATTCGTAAATAATTTTCTCCGTTGTGCAACAAATGACAATTATCATGGCATCATAAATAAAGTTAAGTGCTCGTTAGAGCGACCTTGGAAACAGTGATTACGAGCGAACAATTACAGGTTTACAAAAACTGTCAAAACTTTCAAAATGACTCTTTTTTATTAATAATTGTTTCTATATTATGATTTATGTATGTATCGATTAAAATTCATTCTGTTCTCTGTTTTGTAGCTTGATGTGAGCACTACGCTTTTGCTGTGTTTGTTTTTCTCGCGTGTGAAAATTAAAGTAGAAAATGAAGAAGTGTGTATACAATAATTTGTGTGTGTGTTTTACACTTACCATATAATAATATTATACGTCTTTATCAAGATGAATTAGTGCAGTGTATAGATCAAAATGTGAATATGCCCGGTTCCCTTCTCCTATGGTGGATTTAATTGTTGGATACTTCAATGAAGAAGAATTCATCGGGTGAGTACCATTTACTCTCCTATTTAATTCTGATTAATGATAAGAAATAAAGAAAAACTATTGTATTGAGGTTATAGTGACAACTCACGCCATAATTAAGACAAACGTCTTTCAAAAACATGATGTGTTTTCGGTAGAAATCAGTGAATTAGATGGAAATAATGCGTTTTGTTTTGAAGCATTTTCCGAAAAAAGGATTTGCGGATTTGTACCTAAAATTAAAGATTATAGAATATTAAATGAATTAAAAAGAAATAAAATAAATCTATCTGATGATTTTTGTAAGGAATCTGAAATTGATCTTTTGGTGGGGGCTGATATGATAGGAAAATTATTGACAGGAAATTTAATTCAATTAAATTGCGATTTGACTGCCATAGAAACCAAGCTCGGTTGGACAGTGATGGGGAAACAAACGTGTGGCAAGAAACATAACGTTTTGACAACATTGTCTATGCACGTTAGAAATATTCCTTTGAATGAATTATGGGAACTTGAAACCATAGGAATTTCTGACCCCATTCAGAGTTTTGAAAAGCGGGAAAACTTTGATTTAAACGATTTTAAAGAAAAAATGAAAATTCTTCCCGATGGCAGATATGAAGTAGGGCTTCCATGGAAGTGTAATTTTAAGAATTTGCCCGACAATAAAGTTTTAGCTCGGAAGAGATATGAAAAAATGATCAATAAATTGAAATGTGGGGGATTTTTCGATGAATATCAGGAAGTATTTAAGAATTGGGAAAAAATGAATATTATTGAACGTGTTCCAGAAAATGAATTAAGTAATAAATGTCATTACCGCATAGGCCCGTTATCAGGTTAGATAAGGAAACCACAAAAATACGCCCTGTATTTGATGCATCTGCTTCTGAGAAAGGGAAACCCTCGTTAAATGAATGTTTGTATAAAGGCATCAATCTTATAGAATTAATACCTGATATTCTTGATCGTTTTAGAATGTATCCTATCGGTATAACTGCAGATATAGAAAAGGCTTATTTAATGTTATCTGTTATGCCTAAAGATAGAGATTTTCTTAGATTCTATTTCCCATGTAATGAAGGACAATTGATTTATAGACATTGTAGAGTTGTATTTGGTGTCTCTTCTAGCTCTTATTTACTAAATGCATCTATAATGCATCTTTTAGAAAATAGTCCTCCTGAATATAAGGAAACTGCTGAAAAATTAAAGTGTTCATTTTATGTAGATAATTGTGTATCAGGTGTTTCTAACATTAATGAAGCTGAAATGTTTATTGAAAATGCAAAGTTATTAATGTCTAAAGGGTGTTTCAATTTGCGTTGTTTTGAAAGCAATGTAGCTTGCAAGAATGTTGATAAATATTCTGGGGATACTTCAGTTTTGGGGATTATTTGGAATTTAGATAATGATTCTTTGAAATGTTGTTTAGATTTAGAAACATTAACGTGTGAAAGGAAAATTACTAAGAGATTAATTTTGAGCATTGTGCAAAAGATTTTTGATCCTATCGGTTTATTCTCTCCTGCTACATTGCTTCCAAAATTATTGCTACAAGACTCATGGAAACAGAAAATTCCATGGGATCGAGAATTACCTTGTAACATTGTGAGTGCTTTTTTGAAATGGTTGAAGAATATTGATGTTTTAAAAGAAGTAGCTATACCTCGATACTTAGAAATTAATGCTTCATCTGAACTTCATGTTTTTGTTGATGCGAGTAAAGGGGCATATGCAGCATGTGTCTTCGCTAGATCAATAATTGATTCCGATGTCAAGGTTACGCTTGTTAGAGCGAAGTCTAGGGTTGCTCCTCTCAAAACTTTGAGCATGCCGCGTTTAGAGTTAATGGCTTGTTGTATAGGTACTCGACTTGCGAGTTCTATCATCAAGGCAATAAATATGCCAGGTCTGAAAATCACATTCTGGTCAGATTCTACTACCGCAATTTGGTGGATAAAGGAACATGGGAATTGGTCGGTTTTCGTGAGCAACAGAGTCAAAGAAATTCGACAGATGTCCAATATAGAGTCATGGAAGCACGTTCCAGGAAATTTGAATATAGCTGATATACTTTCACGTGGATGTTCTCCGCAGAAAATGCTTGATTCGCGATGGTGGGAAGGTCCTAAGTGGTTAAAAGAAAATCCTGAATGTTGGCCAATTGGCGCGATTGACTGTCAGCCAAAAGATGTTGATTTAGAAAGAAAAAAGATCGAAATTACGAATATTGATCTAGCTAAAGACACACCCCTTTGGCTCTTAGATAATATATCTAATTATGATAAGATGATAAGAATATTTGCTTGGATTCTGAGATTTGTAAATAATTGCCGAAATGTTTCTAATAAGTGTAAATATTCTAATCTTACTCAAAATGAAATTGAAAATTCTGAAAAATATCTAATCCGTTTAGTTCAGAGCTGTTATTTCTATAATAAAAGGTCATTAAATGATATTGTAACATTCACAGATGATAATGGAATTTTAAGAGTTAAAACTAAAATAACTGAAAGAAATGACCGAGAATCATTTTTGTATCCAATATTGTTACCAGGCAAATGTGAATTTACTAAATTATTGATTAGATCAGTACACCAAAAGAATTGTCATGCAGGTATAAGAACAATGCAATCTTTAATAAGAGAAAGATTTTGGATAATTAGAGCTAGAAGAACTATTAAAAATGTATTGTACGACTGTATTGCATGTAAACGTTTTAAGGTAAAGTCTTTGTCAAGCGAACCAACACCTTTGCCACCAGATCGCGTTACAGATTGTGCTGTCTTTGAAATTATTGGAGTAGACTTAGCCGGGCCGTTATTTCTAAAAAATGGCGAGAAAGTTTGGATAGCATTGTTTACTTGTGCCGTTTATCGCGCGATTCACCTTGAACTAGTCAATTCGCTATCTTCTGATGCTTTCCTGCTAGCACTTAGACGTTTTATAGCTAGACGCGGTAGGCCCAGCACTATTTATTGTGATAATGGAACAAACTTTAGGGGGGCTTCCAATGAACTTTCAAAATTAAATTGGGATAAAATTTTAAAAGAAACCATGACGCATAAAATTGTTTGGAAATTTATACCTCCCACCGCAGCTTGGTGGGGAGGCTGGTGGGAAAGGTTAGTTCGCATTGTAAAAGAATTGATAGTACGTACTTTAGGTAGATCTGTATTGACTTATGAAGAATTGAATACACTTATATGTGATTGTGAATCTGTGATTAACTGCAGACCTCTAACCTATATCTCAGAGGACCCACTGGAGCTAGTACCTCTCACACCCGCTATGTTTCTTACTGAAAACCGAAGTTTCAGCAATTCGGATATTATCGAATTAGATTCTCAAAGTTTAAGGAGAAGGTTGAATTACAGAGCTAAACTTCTTACCGATTTTAGGCAACGTTTTAGAAAAGAATACCTCAGCGAATTAGTTCAAAAACATACTGAAAAATATACACGTGAACCGCGAGTGGGAGAAATAGTCTTAGTTGGGGATGATAACAAAAAACGTTTATTTTGGCCTTTAGCAAAGGTGATTCATTTAATTCCAGGACGGGATGGTAAAGTTCGTGGTGTTAAGTTGAAAACTCAGCACGGCACGGTTTTACGTCCGGTGCAGCGCATCTTTCCTTTGGAAATATATTCGAATGAAATAATTGAAATTGCATCCAAACCGTCGGGTGAAGAGAAAACTAGTTCCAGTGAGCATGATGATCATGAAAATGTGTCTTCTCCTGATAGTGTCATACTTAAGAAATATACCTCTTCTGGAAGATCGGGTAGTTTTTGAAAACACCCGTTTGGAAGTTTCAGAATTTCTGCTTTATAATATACTAGCAGGCTAAGCCCGCTGCGCTGGTCTATTTTTCAAAACAAAACATGAATCAAACAAAATATTGAATATGATTGCGTTTTTTAAAGCAACTTCACCTCGAATGTTCTTTCACATTTCTGAAAATCATACAAAACGCCAATGTATTTAAAGATAGAAAACCAACGTTTATAAATGCACCAAAAATGCATTAAAAGTTAGCAAACAGCTGTTTCGAATCTACTGTCGAGATTCTTCATGAGTGCAAAACTCAGTAAGCTAGAAAAAACAAAACTGAGCCAAAAATAAAAACAACAACAATGGAATCAAGGCCCGTTGACACCAAAATATATTAAAATAATAATAAAATATTATTTTGTTGTATCAGCTTATGCATTCGATAAAATTCGGGATTTTAAGAAAAAAATATCTCAGTTGACCATTTATTGTAGAATTTGATTGATAAATGAGGCAAGTATGAAAAGAGCAATTTAAATATTGTCTATTCACCATACTTCTAAAATAGCGAGCATTATGATCGCAGAGATTGACCATTGAATTTAAACAATTTTCAAGTGATCATTTGATAGTTTTTTAACTCTAAACCTCTCAACTTGAGGATATGGGTATTTGTGGAAACCTTAATACATCCTCTATCAATATTATAGTATATTTTCGCAACGCACATCTGCTCTTGATAAATCTATTGCAGTGTTCCGTTTTTGGAATGCAGCAGAATAAATAAAGTTAAATAAAGTTTTTCTTAGAAAAATAAAGTGAATGTTTTTTGAATGTGTGAAATTCATTTTTTGATACAGATGTCATATACGCATAAAGTTGGCGTGATTGAAACAAAATGAACATTTTATGCCTCTTATGGTAATCCAGCTTTGTTTTTAATTTAATAATGAAGTATTTATTTACTTTCATTTGCATTTTAAAATGATACAAAATGTTATGCTCTATACATAGAAAAGTAAAATAGAAAATAGAAATGTATCTGTCATTTAAAACGAAGTTTCCATTAAAGCGGCGCCAGAAATGTATCACCTCAACGTAGTGCATATATGACATTTGTGCTACTTTCTTACAACATGGGTGTGTGCATTTGCACCTAAATTTAGTTATTTAGCTCTATTTTTGTAATAACTGGAGTTTGCACAATATACGGTACTACTTGATTATTCTGTCGAGAAAAAAATTAATAGCAGATTATAGGAATAAATGTCAATAATCGATATCGTAAGTATGATAGCAATTGATATTACACGTGATGCACGTATTTTTTTACATCATAAATGCTTTTTAATTCGACTTTTAATTTGTATTTTTTATTTATGTTTATTGTTCTTTCGTTATTTAAAATGAATTTATGTAAATTTTAATAGTTTGGCGAAACTGGCCGACGTGTTAATCAAGTAGCACTCAATTTATATTTGAAAATACCATATTTCACAAAAAACTCCATCACAAACCCGGATTTGCAAGATTTCCTTCCAATACCAATGAGGCAAAATCCTCGTTTTAGAATAGCGAAGAAATGTGCATTTTTAAAAATTATTTTCGTTATTTTAAAACGAAAATATTAATAAATAAAAAAGTTACTATAGCACAAAGCAATTTATAGAATTTCTAAAAAGAAATTGAAAGTAAATAAACAATTTATTAATACGAAAACAACTATTGCTGGGTTACCATATCAGGCAAAATAACACCGTTTTGGCGATAGTCAGATACCTCAGTGTGTATATAATATCTGTGCCAAACATGTTTGGAAAAAACAATAATCGTTATTTATACAGCATGTTTAAATACTGTAGTATAGTGAAAAAAAATGTATACATGACATATACGCACCACATTGGCGCGTTTTTTTTTTCTTCTGATGCCGATTCGGAGAAAATTTTGTTTTCAAATACCAGTTACATATATAGTTTACAATTATTTTCTGTTATTTTAAATAGAAAATAACAATAAATTTTAAAAAGTTTAGTTAATAATTATAAAACAAAACTATTTATATTCTTTAAAAAATAGAATAAAATAAAATAAAAATTTATTAATAAATAAACAACAGCCAGGTTACCAAGTGAGGCATAAAATCGCCATTTTATTGCAGTCGCGCAAATGTGGCGCATGTATGACAAATGTGCCTAGATTAAAATAGTTTATATAACTGGAAAAAAAAGAAAAAAATTGTAAATAGACAATTTATTAATAAATAGACAATAACATCCGGGTTGTCATATCAAGCAAAAAAAATGACACTTTGGCGTCAGTTAATTACCCAGATGTATATATGGTATTGGCGTAAGAAACAAATCGCACCAATGTACTGCGTATGAAATATCTGTGTCAAAAAAAATTTTAAAAGTTGCAGTTAAATTATTTTACAATATCTATGTATGTGGAAACACATTTGCCCTAAAATTTAAATATTATTCATTTTTGTGGTATTAACTGCTATATATGTATTTAAGTTAAATGTAAAATTTTTTCCTAAAAATGCTCTCACTCATTAAAAGAGAGAGAGAGAGAGAGAGAGAGAGAGAGAGAGAGAAAATAATTCTTGCGAACAACGCTTTTTATTTTTATTTATTTATTTATTTATTTATTTATTTATTTTTTGGTTTAGAATCGCATTGATTGGCGACAAAAGTAGATTGAAACACCCAAATGAACAAACAACATACAAATAACAATTGGAGCCTTTAAAAAAATATTAATTCTGCGTGTTTCTTCTGTAAAACACATAACGGGAAAATTAGATTTAAAAATATTTTTTAAAAAAGAAAGAAAAAAACACTTATGTTTTACCTAATGAAATTTTTGAGATGTTTTCTTTTAATCTGGCTCGAAAGAAATAAATAGCCAAATATTGTGTCACTTCAAAACTTTCTTTCACATTGAGTTACTTTTTAAATATTATAAATATTCTTTTATTTTTTTTTTTTTTCGTTAAAGATAAATATTTTCCTTTCATAATATTATTTTGCATTAAAAGGGTTTTTTCTTTTTATCATTATTTATTTTAAATCAATGAATTAACAGGTTTTTTTTATCGAAATGTTTATATTATTTTCCATTAGAGAAAGCATTTCATTTCTTTTTTTAAATATAATTATCGCCAAAAAAATAGTTGTTGCAACCCTTCCGTCAAAAATAACCGAAAAATACGAAATTTAGTACGTAAAACCAGAATTATCCCTGTATATCTGTATCATAAACCTCCGCAAAAATATTTCCTATCGAATGATATAATCTGCAAAAAGATCCATCGGGTAGTTTTTGAAAACACCCGTTTGGAAGTTTCAGAACTTCTGCTTTATAATATATATGATGTTACTTCTAATATATTATCTGACTACCGACATTACGTTATGTTCTTAATTAATCATTTCAAAAAGTAGCAAATGTATAAAAGCAATAAATTAATATACTCTCTTGTTTTATTAAAATAACTTTATAAAAAAGCTTTCAAAATTTAAAAACAAAATGGAATATTACTATTATGTTTTCAAACATTAAATTTTAAAAAATATTTAAAAAAATATTCAAAAGTATGTCTAACAAAATTATTTATAAGTGAGCGTGCTTATTTATGAAAATACTGTATATAAGTGTATGTATGTATATGTTTTTAAATAAGTACTCATATGTAAAAGAAACAATTTTTTATTAAAAACAAATCAATTTACAAGAAAACTATATTTACAAGAAAACTATATTTACAAGAAAAGATTTATTTACAGAATACTTTGATCTTGATAATTCTTCATTATATCACCAATTTTCTTCAACCAGTACAATCTTGAACAATTTGACAATGTCCATAGGCTAGACTTGTTATTCCATCATTCAGTAAATAACGTTTATCATCGAAAGGGCTTAAGCTAATCTTATTCTGTGTTAACGTGTACAGACGGTGTGCATCTTGTCCAATTCTCATCTGTACTTCGAAAGAAGTCGATTGGTTTTTAAGACAGCTCATATAGTCTTCATGCCTAATTTTGTGACGAACAACATAAGTCGATACGCCCTTAGCTCGTTTCTTCTCTTCTTTGAAGGATTTCAGGGAGTACATTTTGGATTTCAGCCCAACAAACTCAAGGGCTAAATCACCATTAAGTTCATCCTTGAACTTGCCGATTACTTTCTTGTTAACATCTGAGTACAGTGAATGATGTTTCGGATAGTCTGAGAAATCAAAAAAGTTTGAATGCTGTTTCAAATCATCATAAATATTTTGCGTTTTAATATGATAACACAACGAGTCCGTGTCGGTGAATAACAGCTTTGCATCCTCTTTATATGTTTTTTTTAATAAAATTATAATGAAAGTCATACATTAAAACTTTTGATAACTCGAGTATCGCAAAACCAACATAAATCGGTCGATTCATGAGTATGCTAGTTTTCATCCTTTCAACGGCAGTTAAATCTTCATCATAGGTTTTAAAAGATTTAAAAGTGGGTGAAGCCACTAATTTCTTGGCTCTTTTTTCGTTATTAACAAGTACAATATTTCTACGTTTTCGTAGATTTTCCATAGTTTTCCCAAACACAGAGTTATTCATTAGTTTAAAAAAGTCCTTTTCAAAAGAGGATTTAGATTTTTTTCTTTTCTCGGTATTAAAATTAATATAATTTTTAAGCCAAGATGCTTGTCTAAATTTAAGGACTTTGTGAACAGCTGTAAGTTTTAATCCGAGTTGTAAATAAAATTTAAGATTACGATAATGAGTAATATAATTCTGTTTATCCTTTAAATTTGGAATGAGTTTAGGGGTTCCTATGAATTTTCTATTGTTAACTAAGCTATGTGCATACGAAGACAGCATTTCCTCTTTTACAACCAATCTTTCAGGGGCCAGCGGGTATTCATTGTGGGACGGATGAAGTTCTTCGGGATACTTCAAATCAACCTCGAAAATATACCCGAAGTCACTATCATCAGCTAACGATAAAATCCACTCTTCTGTAATATAATTTCTCGTGCACCATTCAAACCCACCATATGGAAGAAATTGGGACATAGCCAAGCCATACAAGTTATTAGCATCCCAGTACATGATATAACTAGGATCCTCATCTTTATTAAATTCTGATGTATTGGGTATGTTCGCTCTGGCATATCTATGACTAATCATACTAATACCACCTCGTATCCCGTTTTCGATCATAAGCAACATATCAATGTCAGTGAGTAACTCTAAAGATGTTTCAGACATTTTCAAACAAGCTTGCCAAGCAAGTGAAGGTGCGGTAAATAAATGTGCACAATCAATGTCGTAGTACTGCTGACATAATTTCCTAAAATTCTGGAAAACATCGGCAAGTAGTACAACATCAGTCTTGACATAAAGATCATGATATTCCCCCAGAGATTGTATATCAAAGGTTTTCCAAACCTTCTGCGCATGCTCATAATCTCTCACGTCTATTGGTTCAGCAGTCAAACTATTAAAAAATGCAGAAGGTGGAGGAAGTTGCGTTTCGTTGAACTTTTCAAAGCAGGTCAAGTAGTCATAAGGGTAAACCCTTTTTCTTGTAAGCAGATCAAGATCAGTATTTTGAGGGAAATTTTCTTTAAGAACATTAAACTGAGTTGGTTCCAAGTTGTTTACTAACTTTTCTAATGATGTCGGCAAAAATTGAAACGAGTCTAGAAAGACCATCTGTATAGGACTTGTTGGCTTTCTTAACTTAAAGGTTATGTAATTTTCCAAAGAGGTAGCAATCACATCAATTTCATGATCTTTAAATTTTCCTAATTTACTCATAAAATGGTGCCCATCATAATTTTTCAGATTGTGAAATATAACAGGAATTGTTTTACATTGTTTATAATTCAAGTTACATTCCACATGAGCTGCTCCTCTATATTCTCCAGAGATGTGATCATGATCACGTGTACGTTTGGAATATAATGGCTGTTTACGAATATGACATGATTTTGCTTCTTGAAATGCCAGTTCTTGCGCGGGTGTAAGCCTCATAGGTTCAATATTCATCAACTTCTCTCCCAATACATCTTTCTCATGCATCATTTGTTTTAAAAAGTGATCCACACAGTCTTTACCACGATATACTTTCGCTTTCTTCATGCATCTCCCATCGGGTCCAACAACGACATAAGCATACCCACAGGGAAAATGGTATGTTGTTTTTTCAATATAAGATGTTTTAGAAGAAGGTGTGGAGGATGCAATAGGTATGAGTAGACTCTCAAAGTCCACATAGATAGTATAAGCAATAGGATGTTGAAGATGAATACCAGAAAACTTGAGTATATTATCATTTTTACTGGGCATCTTTATAGTCTGTGCTGTATGTTGACGGCAATATTCGTCATGTTTATTCAGGAGATCTTGTCTTGAAAACCGATGTAAGCATCGATAACAATAGTAACATACACCATTATGATTGGTGAGATCACCAAAGTCTCGAAAAACTTCTGATTAAACAATAATGTTGCTTTTCACCATCACCAACTAATAACAAGTTAATAACATCCAGATTCTGCTTTTCAGAAATATACAGAGGACATACTTCATCTTCTTCATATCCAAATACATTAATCCGTAAATTATTCAGTTGTTCAATAATGGGGATCTTTTGAAGGGGAACAGGACACTCAACATTCCCTAGTTTAATATCACTCTCATAAGGAATGTAATGAGAAACTCTTTCAGGCTTTTTTGTAAAATCTAAGTTTAATTTAAATGCCAAAAGACACCACACCAAACACTTGTTATCTTCATTTTTTATATTAAGCACTGCTTTTTTATCATATAATTTCTTGGGTAAAACTATATATGAACTTGCGGCTAAAGGATGATATTTAGCAATCTTAAGTTCTAAATGATGAATTTTTTGAAGTTTCCATCCAGATCCTCTTTGTATAAATTCTTCAAAGGATTTAGTTATTTTGGAAAACCCTTCTTAAACATGTTGTGAAATAGTATCTTCAGTAAGTTCAATAAAACATTGGCATCGAAAAAAAGTCTGAATCTCTTCCATCTCCTGATTGTCAGTCAAACGTTCAAGAGATATTTTCATCACCATATACCATTTAACCGCACCTTTTTCTTGAATTTCACTCATTAATCGCTCTTCTAGTTCAGCTCATAAGTGAGTATGAAACACTGCTATATCACTTTCTTCATGTTCATCAGGATAAAGCATAACAGTTTTAAACACATTAAGTACATCAGATTCGTTTTGTTTAATTTTTTTGGACTTCACATTAGGTAAAGTTGTTTTCCGTTTTATACTTACAAGAGGTGTACGAGAGTGCTGAGTACGTATATGTTGTTTCAACTCCAAATTACGCCCGAAAACTTTATCACATTCACGACAAAGAAATTTCAAACTTTCATGTGATCTGAGATGATGCTTCAAACTATCGCTTCTTGTAAAAACAATCTCACACTTATGACATTTAAATATAGACTGTTCATCAACATTATGAGTTTTCAAATGTCTCACTAAGTCAGGTTTCCTTGTGAAAGACTTTTGACACGTGCTGCAGATATGTAACTTCTCCCCCAAGTGAATCTTCATATGCTGATTTAAATGAGAAGTAGAAATAAAGCGCTTATCACAGGTAGAACAGACATGCATCTTTTTTTCATCAGTCACAGCCTTTACAGAAGCAGATTCTTCAGGTGTTGTGTTGATATTTGAAGAGAAATTATTTTTCAATGCAGATTCTTCAAGAAATCCATTATCTTCTAATAATTTAACATTACTATGAGTCTTCAAATGTCTTTCTAAGTTGGATTTCCGTCCAAAAGTCTTCAGGCAGACTTCACAGGTGTATAACTTCTCATCAGAATGTATCTTTATATGCTGATTCAGATTAGAGGTACTTGTAAAATTTTTACCGCAAGTCAAGCAGATAAACTTCTTCATAGATGTTGAATTTTCCAAAGGCATTATCTCATCAATAGGTATGATAACATCCATGATAAATTAAAAAAAGAAAAAACTTTAACTTTAAAAAGAAAACGATAAAAAATTTTCAAACTAATCACTAAGATAATGCGAGAGCAAATAAAAGCACGTCTTATCTCAACCAAGGCTAATCATCAAATGACGAAAATCCAATTTTCCCCCGAATATTTATACCTCCCACACCAACAATCTGAATCTAACGACAAAACATTTTACTTGATGCGAAAAAATAAAAGATCAAAATCATGATAATGTATTTCACTTGACGAGTAAACAAAAGATAAGAGTCATCAGAGTACTTTTCCCTTCCTATTGATAACACGCGAGTGCTCATTTAAACTAACTTCACTTTAAACACAATTAACATTATGAAACAAATGATATTATTAAAATGTATTTACCAAAGTCCATCACTTATGAATTTAAAAAAATTACTTTATTATGACACAAATAATTCTACTTTAAAACAATGTTTCAAAACTTTCATATATAGAGAGTCGTGATTTCCTTGTATATCAACAAAAAATATTTCATACATTAAATTATATATTTTCAATTTAACTGAAAATTCTTAATATCTGAATACATGTAAGAATGATAATAAGAAAAATATAAAATACAACTATCAGATCATTCAAATAAAAAATAATAAAATAGATGGAAATATTAATGTATCAATATTCAATAGTGAACTAGTAAGGCGTACAAAACCATCTGACTGAGATTATTTAAATTTTTTGATACAGCTTTTATAATTGAATAAATTATACCACCAACACATTAATGAAACTTAGTAAAATTTTTATATAAATATACTACACACGGAAAATGTCTAAAACTTAATAAACAGGTCATCCACATTTAAAAATATAATAACTTAATATATTACATAATTCTGTGTACTATCTTACATTAAATTTAACAACAAACTGTAATTTTAAACTATAGACTTAAATACTACTTGACGAAAAATTAAAAAAACTAATTGACCATCAGCATTGAAAAATCCACGTGTAATCATTTCAATGTATTAAAAAATTCCGTGTGCTATAATACTATCCTACATAAAACTTAACAAATAGTAATGATTTTAAATTATAAACTTGAACTACTAATTGATGAATATTAATTAAAAGAAACTAATTAATAAATATTTTAACATATAATATTTAAACACTAATTAATAAACATTTTAAAAAATACATACATAATAATTTCAATATGTTTAAAAAATTCTGTATACTATATTATTCTACACTAAATTCGACAAAAAATAGTGATTTTGAATTATATATTTGAACTACTAACTTACGAAATTTAATTAAAATGAATTAATTGATGCAAATTTTAAATTTATAACTTGAAATATTATAAATATAGGCAATGTTATCTAATTTTGACTTATTACAATTTCCTGCAAACATCCTTTTCCGCAAATGCAAACCTTAAAATTGTCCATTGTTTAGAAGTATCTTTAAAATACTCATTAAATATTGTATATATTCATATTAAATCTAAATACCTAACTGTAATTCAATCTTGTTATTAAATCTTATTATTAATTTCCTTTAAAGAATCAATAAAACGGCTTCAAGTTCATTAAAAACTTGTATTAATAGTATCAACATACAAACTAACCAATCTAAAATCATCCTATGCGTCATAATCTAAAAGCACATTCTTGATCACCAGCGAGAGCAAAGTGTATTAGTGTATTAGCATATGTAAATCTTTACATCCTAACACTATTACATGCTCCGACAGCAGAGAGATAAAAATATTAATTTTAAAAGCAAAAATTAACGAAAAAAAGCGATAATTATCCAAAATCTCGATAGATGGCGCTCCCAAAAACGAAAAAAAGATAAAATAATAACATTTTAAACTAATAAAAGAAGATATTTGTGTCAGAACAGCTAACTACTAGTAGGGAAAGAGTGGGAGTTCAGCCAACACATTTTGAAATTTTATGCCCCCTAAAAATTTAAGCCCCCTCAATTTTAAGCCCTCCCCTCATCCTATTATAGTATGATACACTCTCCACCAGATAAGCTTCTCATTCAGGTGGTGGTGGTCCTCCCTCTCTCTGTGAGGTGGTGGTGGGCCTCCTCCTCCTCTCCTCCTCCCATCACACACCACCTCATGCAGCTGAACTCTCACTCTTACCCTACTAGTAGTTAGCTGTTCTGACACAACTATCTTGTTTTATTAGTTTAAAATGTTATTATTTTATCTTTTTTTCGTTTTTGGGAGCTCCATGCATCTATCGAGATTTTGGATAATTATCGCTTTTTTTCGATAATTTTTGCTTTTAAAATTAATATTTTTATCTCTCTGCTGTCGGAGCATGTAATAGTGTTAGGATGTAAAGATTTACATATGCTAATACACTAATACACTTTGCTTTCGCTGGTGATCAAGAATGTGCTTTTAGATTATGACGCATAGGATGATTTTAGATTGGTTAGTTTGTATGTTGATACTATTAATACAAGTTTTTAATGAACTTGAAGCCGTTTTATTGATTCTTTAAAGGAAATTAATAATAAGATTTAATAACAAGATTGAATTACAGTTAGGTATTTAGATTTAATATGAATATATACAATATTTAATGAGTATTTTAAAGATACTTCTAAACAATGGACAATTTTAAGGTTTGCATTTGCGGAAAAGGATGTTTGCAAGAAATTGTAATAAGTCAAAATTAGATAACATTGCCTATATTTATAATATTTCAAGTTATAAATTTAAAATTTGCATCAATTAATTCATTTTAATTAAATTTCATAAGTTAGTAGTTCAAATATATAATTCAAAATCACTATTTTTTGTCGAATTTAGTGTAGAATAATATAGTATACAGAATTTTTTAAACATATTGAAATTATTATGTATGTATTTTTTAAAATGTTTATTAATTAGTGTTTAAATATTATATGTTAAAATATTTATTAATTAGTTTCTTTTAATTAATATTCATCAATTAGTAGTTCAAGTTTATAATTTAAAATCATTACGATTTGTTAAGTTTTATGTAGGATAGTATTATAGCACACGGAATTTTTTAATACATTGAAATGATTACACGTGGATTTTTCAATGCTGATGGTCAATTAGTTTTTTTAATTTTTCGTCAAGTAGTATTTAAGTCTATAGTTTAAAATTACAGTTTGTTGTAAAATTTAATGTAAGATAGTACACAGAATTATGTAATATATTAAGTTATTATATTTTTAAATGTGGATGACCTGTTTATTAAGTTTTAGACATATTCCGTGTGTAGTATATTTATATAAAAATTTTACTAAGTTTCATTAATGTGTTGGTGGTATAATTTATTCAATTATAAAAGCTGTATCAAAAAATTTAAATAATCTCAGTCAGATGGTTTTGTACGCCTTACTAGTTCACTATTGAATATTGATACATTAATATTTCCATCTATTTTATTATTTTTTATTTGAATGATCTGATAGTTGTATTTTATATTTTTCTTATTATCATTCTTACATGTATTCAGATATTAAGAATTTTCAGTTAAATTGAAAATATATAATTTAATGTATGAAATATTTTTTGTTGATATACAAGGAAATCACGACTCTATATATATGAAAGTTTTGAAACATTGTTTTAAAGTAGAATTATTTGTGTCATAATAAAGTAATTTTTTTTAATTCATAAGTGATGGACTTTGGTAAATACATTTTAATAATATCATTTGTTTCATAATGTTAATTGTGTTTAAAGTGAAGTTAGTTTAAATGAGCACTCGCGTGTTATCAATAGGAAGGGAAAAGTACTCTGATGACTCTTATCTTTTGTTTACTCGTCAAGTGAAATACATTATCATGATTTTGATCTTTTATTTTTTCGCATCAAGTAAAATGTTTTGTCGTTAGATTCAGATTGTTGGTGTGGGAGGTATAAATATTCGGGGGAAAATTGGATTTTCGTCATTTGATGATTAGCCTTGGTTGAGATAAGACGTGCTTTTATTTGCTCTCGCATTATCTTAGTGATTAGTTTGAAAATTTTTTATCGTTTTCTTTTTAAAGTTAAAGTTTTTTCTTTTTTTAATTTATCATGGATGTTATCATACCTACTGATGAGATAATGCCTTTGGAAAATTCAACATCTATGAAGAAGTTTATCTGCTTGACTTGCGGTAAAAATTTTACAAGTACCTCTAATCTGAATCAGCATATAGAGATACATTCTGATGAGAAGTTATACACCTGTGAAGTCTGCCTGAAGACTTTTGGACGGAAATCCAACTTAGAAAGACATTTGAAGACTCATAGTAATGTTAAATTATTAGAAGATAATGGATTTCTTGAAGAATCTGCATTTAAAAATAATTTCTCTTCAAATATCAACACAACACCTGAAGAATCTGCTTCTGTAAAGGCTGTGACTGATGAAAAAAAGATGCATGTCTGTTCTACCTGTGATAAGCGCTTTATTTCTACTTCTCATTTAAATCAGCATATGAAGATTCACTTGGGGGAGAAGTTACATATCTGCAACACGTGTCAAAAGTCTTTCACAAGGAAACCTGACTTAGTGAGACATTTGAAAACTCATAATGTTGATGAACAGTCTATATTTAAATGTCATAAGTGTGAGATTGTTTTTACAAGAAGCGATAGTTTGAAGCATCATCTCAGATCACATGAAAGTTTGAAATTTCCTTGTCGTGAATGTGATAAAGTTTTCGGGCGTAATTTGGAGTTGAAACAACATATACGTACTCAGCACTCTCGTACACCTCTTGTAAGTATAAAACGGAAAACAACTTTACCTAATGTGAAGTCCAAAAAAATTAAACAAAACGAATCTGATGTACTTAATGTGTTTAAAACTGTTATGCTTTATCCTGATGAACGTGAAGAAAGTGATATAGCAGTGTTTCATACTCACTTATGAGCTGAACTAGAAGAGCGATTAATGAGTGAAATTCAAGAAAAAGGTGCGGTTAAATGGTATATGGTGATGAAAATATCTCTTGAACGTTTGACTGACAATCAGGAGATGGAAGAGATTCAGACTTTTTTTCGATGTCAATGTTTTATTGAACTTACTGAAGATACTATTTCACAACATGTTTAAGGAGGGTTTTCCAAAATAACTAAATCCTTTGAAGAATTTATACAAAGAGGATCTGGATGGAAACTTCAAAAAATTCATCATTTAGAACTTAAGATTGCTAAATATCATCCTTTAGCCGCAAGTTCATATATAGTTTTACCCAAGAAATTATATGATAAAAAAGCAGTGCTTAATATAAAAAATGAAGATAACAAGTGTTTGGTGTGGTGTCTTTTGGCATTTAAATTAAACTTAGATTTTACAAAAAAGCCTGAAAGAGTTTCTCATTACATTCCTTATGAGAGTGATATTAAACTAGGGAATGTTGAGTGTCCTGTTCCCCTTCAAAAGATCCCCATTATTGAACAACTGAATAATTTACGGATTAATGTATTTGGATATGAAGAAGATGAAGTATGTCCTCTGTATATTTCTGAAAAGCAGAATCTGGATGTTATTAACTTGTTATTAGTTGGTGATGGTGAAAAGCAACATTATTGTTTAATCAGAAGTTTTTCGAGACTTTTAGGTGATCTCACCAATCATAATGGTGTATGTTACTATTGTTATCGATGCTTACATCGGTTTTCAAGACAAGATCTCCTGAATAAACATGACGAATATTGCCGTCAACATACAGCACAGACTATAAAGATGCCCAGTAAAAATGATAATATACTCAAGTTTTCTGGTATTCATCTTCAACATCCTATTGCTTATACTATCTATGCGGACTTTGAGAGTCTACTCATACCTATTGCATCCTCCACGCCTTCTTCTAAAACATCTTATATTGAAAAAACAACATACCATTTTCCCTGTGGGTATGCTTATGTCGTTGTTGGACCCGATGGGAGATGCATGAAGAAAGCGAAAGTATATCGTGGTAAAGACTGTGTGGATCACTTTTTAAAACAAATGATGCATGAGAAAGATGTATTGGGAGAGAAGTTGATGAATATTGAACCTATGAGGCTTACACCCGCGCAAGAACTGGCATTTCAAGAAGCAAAACCATGTCATATTCGTAAACAGCCATTATATTCCAAACGTACACGTGATCATGATCACATCTCTGGAGAATATAGAGGAGCAGCTCATGTGGAATGTAACTTGAATTATAAACAATGTAAAACAATTCCTGTTATATTTCACAATCTGAAAAATTATGATGGGCACCATATTATGAGTAAATTAGGAAAATTTAAAGATCATGAAATTGATGTGATTGCTACCTCTTTGGAAAATTACATAACCTTTAAGTTAAGAAAGCCAACAAGTCCTATACAGATGGTCTTTCTAGACTCGTTTCAATTTTTGCCGACATCATTAGAAAAGTTAGTAAACAACTTGGAACCAACTCAGTTTAATGTTCTTAAAGAAAATTTCCCTCAAAATACTGATCTTGATCTGCTTACAAGAAAAAGGGTTTACCCTTATGACTACTTGACCTGCTTTGAAAAGTTCAACGAAACGCAACTTCCTCCACCTTCTGCATTTTTTAATAGTTTGACTGCTGAACCAATAGACGTGAGAGATTATGAGCATGCGCAGAAGGTTTGGAAAACCTTTGATATACAATCTCTGGGGGAATATCATGATCTTTATGTCAAGACTGATGTTGTACTACTTGCCGATGTTTTCCAGAATTTTAGGAAATTATGTCAGCAGTACTACGACATTGATTGTGCACATTTATTTACCGAACCTTCACTTGCTTGGCAAGCTTGTTTGAAAATGTCTGAAACATCTTTAGAGTTACTCACTGACATTGATATGTTGCTTATGATCGAAAACGGGATACGAGGTGGTATTAGTATGATTAGTCATAGATATGCCAGAGCGAACATACCCAATACATCAGAATTTAATAAAGATGAGGATCCTAGTTATATCATGTACTGGAATGCTAATAACTTGTATGGCTGGGCTATGTCCCAATTTCTTCCATATGGTGGGTTTGAATGGTGCACGAGAAATTATATTACAGAAGAGTGGATTTTATCGTTAGCTGATGATAGTGACTTCGGGTATATTTTCGAGGTTGATTTGAAGTATCCCGAAGAACTTCATCCGTCCCACAATGAATACCCGCTGGCCCCTGAAAGATTGGTTGTAAAAGAGGAAATGCTGTCTTCGATGATAAACATTATTTACTGAATGATGGAATAACAAGTCTAGCCTATGGACATTGTCAAATTGTTCAAGATTGTACTGGTTGAAGAAAATTGGTGATATAATGAAGAATTATCAAGATCAAAGTATTCTGTAAATAAATCTTTTCTTGTAAATATAGTTTTCTTGTAAATATAGTTTTCTTGTAAATTGATTTGTTTTTAATAAAAAATTGTTTCTTTTACATATGAGTACTTATTTAAAAACATATACATACATACACTTATATACAGTATTTTCATAAATAAGCACGCTCACTTATAAATAATTTTGTTAGACATACTTTTGAATATTTTTTTAAATATTTTTTAAAATTTAATGTTTGAAAACATAATAGTAATATTCCATTTTGTTTTTAAATTTTGAAAGCTTTTTTATAAAGTTATTTTAATAAAACAAGAGAGTATATTAATTTATTGCTTTTATACATTTGCTACTTTTTGAAATGATTAATTAAGAACATAACGTAATGTCGGTAGTCAGATAATATATTAGAAGTAACATCATATATATTATAAAGCAGAAGTTCTGAAACTTCCAAACGGGTGTTTTCAAAAACTACCCGATGGATCTTTTTGCAGATTATATCATTCGATAGGAAATATTTTTGCGGAGGTTTATGATACAGATATACAGGGATAATTCTGGTTTTACGTACTAAATTTCGTATTTTTCGGTTATTTTTGACGGAAGGGTTGCAACAACTATTTTTTTGGCGATAATTATATTTAAAAAAAGAAATGAAATGCTTTCTCTAATGGAAAATAATATAAACATTTCGATAAAAAAAACCTGTTAATTCATTGATTTAAAATAAATAATGATAAAAAGAAAAACCCTTTTAATGCAAAATAATATTATGAAAGGAAAATATTTATCTTTAACGAAAAAAAAAAAAAATAAAAGAATATTTATAATATTTTAAAAGTAACTCAATGTGAAAGAAAGTTTTGAAGTGACACAATATTTGGCTATTTATTTCTTTCGAGCCAGATTAAAAGAAAACATCTCAAAAATTTCATTAGGTAAAACATAAGTGTTTTTTTCTTTCTTTTTTAAAAAATATTTTTAAATCTAATTTTCCCGTTATGTGTTTTACAGAAGAAACACGCAGAATTAATATTTTTTTAAAGGCTCCAATTGTTATTTGTATGTTGTTTGTTCATTTGGGTGTTTCAATCTACTTTTGTCGCCAATCAATGCGATTCTAAACCAAAAAAAAAATAAATAAATAAATAAATAAATAAATAAAAATAAAAAGCGTTGTTCGCAAGAATTATTTTCTCTCTCTCTCTCTCTCTCTCTCTCTCTCTCTCTCTCTCTTTTAATGAGTGAGAGCATTTTTAGGAAAAAATTTTACATTTAACTTAAATACATATATAGCAGTTAATACCACAAAAATGAATAATATTTAAATTTTAGGGCAAATGTGTTTCCACATACATAGATATTGTAAAATAATTTAACTGCAACTTTTAAAATTTTTTTTGACACAGATATTTCATACGCAGTACATTGGTGCGATTTGTTTCTTACGCCAATACCATATATACATCTGGGTAATTAACTGACGCCAAAGTGTCATTTTTTTTGCTTGATATGACAACCCGGATGTTATTGTCTATTTATTAATAAATTGTCTATTTACAATTTTTTTCTTTTTTTTCCAGTTATATAAACTATTTTAATCTAGGCACATTTGTCATACATGCGCCACATTTGCGCGACTGCAATAAAATGGCGATTTTATGCCTCACTTGGTAACCTGGCTGTTGTTTATTTATTAATAAATTTTTATTTTATTTTATTCTATTTTTTAAAAAATATAAATAGTTTTGTTTTATAATTATTAACTAAACTTTTTAAAATTTATTGTTATTTTCTATTTAAAATAACAGAAAATAATTGTAAACTATATATGTAACTGGTATTTGAAAACAAAATTTTCTCCGAATCGGCATCAGAAGAAAAAAAAACGGGCCAATGTGGTGCGTATATGTCATGTATACACTTTTTTTTTTACTATACTACAGTATTTAAACATGCTGTATAAATAACGATTATTGTTTTTTCCAAACATGTTTGGCACAAATATTATATACACACTGAGGTATCTGACTATCGCCAAAACCGTGTTATTTTGCCTGATATGGTAACCCAGCAATAGTTGTTTTCGTATTAATAAATTGTTTATTTACTTTCAATTTCTTTTTAGAAATTCTATAAATTGTTTTGTGCTATAGTAACTTTTTTTATTTATTAATATTTTCGTTTTAAAATAACGAAAATAATTTTTAAAAATGCACATTTCTTCGCTATTCTAAAACGAGGACTTCACCCACTTTTAAATCTTTTAAAACCTATGAAAACTAGCATACTCATGAATCGACCGATTTATGTTGGTTTTGCAATACTCGAGTTATCAAAAGTTTTAATGTATGACTTTCATTATAATTTTATTAAAAAAACATATAAAGAGGATGCAAAGCTGTTATTCACCGACACGGACTCGTTGTGTTATCATATTAAAACGCAAAATATTTATGATGATTTGAAACAGCATTCAAACTTTTTTGATTTCTCAGACTATCCGAAACATCATTCACTGTACTCAGATGTTAACAAGAAAGTAATCGGCAAGTTCAAGGATGAACTTAATGGTGATTTAGCCCTTGAGTTTGTTGGGCTGAAATCCAAAATGTACTCCCTGAAATCCTTCAAAGAAGAGAAGAAACGAGCTAAGGGCGTATCGACTTATGTTGTTCGTCACAAAATTAGGCATGAAGACTATGTGAGCTGTCTTAAAAACCAATCGACTTCTTTCGAAGTACAGATGAGAATTGGACAAGATGCACACCGTCTGTACACGTTAACACAGAATAAGATTAGCTTAAGCCCTTTCGATGATAAACGTTATTTACTGAATGATGGAATAACAAGTCTAGCCTATGGACATTGTCAAATTGTTCAAGATTGTACTGGTTGAAGAAAATTGGTGATATAATGAAGAATTATCAAGATCAAAGTATTCTGTAAATAAATCTTTTCTTGTAAATATAGTTTTCTTGTAATTATAGTTTTCTTGTAAATATAGTTTTCTTGTAAATTGATTTGTTTTTAATAAAAAATTGTTTCTTTTACATATGAGTACTTATTTAAAAACATATACATACATACACTTATATACAGTATTTTCATAAATAAGCACGCTCACTTATAAATAATTTTGTTAGACATACTTTTGAATATTTTTTTAAATATTTTTTAAAATTTAATGTTTGAAAACATAATAGTAATATTCCATTTTGTTTTTAAATTTTGAAAGCTTTTTTATAAAGTTATTTTAATAAAACAAGAGAGTATATTAATTTATTGCTTTTATACATTTGCTACTTTTTGAAATGATTAATTAAGAACATAACGTAATGTCGGTAGTCAGATAATATATTAGAAGTAACATCATATATATTATAAAGCAGAAGTTCTGAAACTTCCAAACGGGTGTTTTCAAAAACTACCCGATGGATCTTTTTGCAGATTATATCATTCGATAGGAAATATTTTTGCGGAGGTTTATGATACAGATATACAGGGATAATTCTGGTTTTACGTACTAAATTTCGTATTTTTCGGTTATTTTTGACGGAAGGGTTGCAACAACTATTTTTTTGGCGATAATTATATTTATAAAAAGAAATGAAATGCTTTCTCTAATGGAAAATAATATAAACATTTCGATAAAAAAACCTGTTAATTCATTGATTTAAAATAAATAATGATAAAAAGAAAAAATCCTTTTAATGCAAAATAATATTATGAAAGGAAAATATTTATCTTTAACGAAAAAAAAAATAAATAAAAGAATATTTATAATATTTTAAAAGTAACTCAATGTGAAAGAAAGTTTTGAAGTGACACAATATTTGGCTATTTATTTCTTTCGAGCCAGATTAAAAGAAAACATCTCAAAAATTTCATTAGGTAAAACATAAGTGTTTTTTTCTTTCTTTTTTAAAAAATATTTTTAAATCTAATTTTCCCGTTATGTGTTTTACAGAAGAAACACGCAGAATTAATATTTTTTTAAAGGCTCCAATTGTTATTTTTATGTTGTTTGTTCATTTGGGTGTTTCAATCTACTTTTGTCGCCAATCAATGCGATTCTAAACCAAAAAATAAATAAATAAATAAATAAATAAATAAATAAAAATAAAAAGCGTTGTTCGCAAGAATTATTTTTTCTCTCTCTCTCTCTCTCTCTCTCTCTCTCTCTCTCTCTCTCTCTCTCTTTTAATGAGTGAGAGCATTTTTAGGAAAAAATTTTACATTTAACTTAAATACATATATAGCAGTTAATACCACAAAAATGAATAATATTTAAATTTTAGGGCAAATGTGTTTCCACATACATAGATATTGTAAAATAATTTAACTGCAACTTTTAAAATTTTTTTTGACACAGATATTTCATACGCACTACATTGGTGCGATTTGTTTCTTACGCCAATACCATATATACATCTGGGTAATTAACTGACGCCAAAGTGTCATTTTTTTGCTTGATATGACAACCCGGATGTTATTGTCTATTTATTAATAAATTGTCTATTTACAATTTTTTTCTTTTTTTTTCCAGTTATATAAACTATTTTAATCTAGGCACATTTGTCATACATGCGCCACATTTGCGCGACTGCAATAAAATGGCGATTTTATGCCTCACTTGGTAACCTGGCTGTTGTTTATTTATTAATAAATTTTTATTTTATTTTATTCTATTTTTTAAAAAATATAAATAGTTTTGTTTTATAATTATTAACTAAACTTTTTAAAATTTATTGTTATTTTCTATTTAAAATAACAGAAAATAATTGTAAACTATATATGTAACTGGTATTTGAAAACAAAATTTTCTCCGAATCGGCATCAGAAGAAAAAAAAACGGGCCAATGTGGTGCGTATATGTCATGTATACACTTTTTTTTTTACTATACTACAGTATTTAAACATGCTGTATAAATAACGATTATTGTTTTTTCCAAACATGTTTGGCACAAATATTATATACACACTGAGGTATCTGACTATCGCCAAAACCGTGTTATTTTGCCTGATATGGTAACCCAGCAATAGTTGTTTTCGTATTAATAAATTGTTTATTTACTTTCAATTTCTTTTTAGAAATTCTATAAATTGTTTTGTGCTATAGTAACTTTTTTTATTTATTAATATTTTCGTTTTAAAATAACGAAAATAATTTTTAAAAATGCACATTTCTTCGCTATTCTAAAACGAGGACTTCACCCACTTTTAAATCTTTTAAAACCTATGAAAACTAGCATACTCATGAATCGACCGATTTATGTTGGTTTTGCAATACTCGAGTTATCAAAAGTTTTAATGTATGACTTTCATTATAATTTTATTAAAAAAACATATAAAGAGGATGCAAAGCTGTTATTCACCGACACGGACTCGTTGTGTTATCATATTAAAACGCAAAATATTTATGATGATTTGAAACAGCATTCAAACTTTTTTGATTTCTCAGACTATCCGAAACATCATTCACTGTACTCAGATGTTAACAAGAAAGTAATCGGCAAGTTCAAGGATGAACTTAATGGTGATTTAGCCCTTGAGTTTGTTGGGCTGAAATCCAAAATGTACTCCCTGAAATCCTTCAAAGAAGAGAAGAAACGAGCTAAGGGCGTATCGACTTATGTTGTTCGTCACAAAATTAGGCATGAAGACTATATGAGCTGTCTTAAAAACCAATCGACTTCTTTCGAAGTACAGATGAGAATTGGACAAGATGCACACCGTCTGTACACGTTAACACAGAATAAGATTAGCTTAAGCCCTTTCGATGATAAACGTTATTTACTGAATGATGGAATAACAAGTCTAGCCTATGGACATTGTCAAATTGTTCAAGATTTTACTGGTTGAAGAAAATTGGTGATATAATGAAGAATTATCAAGATCAAAGTATTCTGTAAATGAATCTTTTCTTGTAAATATAGTTTTCTTGTAAATTGATTTGTTTTTAATAAAAAATTGTTTCTTTTACATATGAGTACTTATTTAAAAACATATACATACATACACTTATATACAGTATTTTCATAAATAAGCACGCTCACTTATAAATAATTTTGTTAGACATACTTTTGAATATTTTTTTAAATATTTTTTTAAAATTTAATGTTTGAAAACATAATAGTAATATTCCATTTTGTTTTTAAATTTTGAAAGCTTTTTTATAAAGTTATTTTAATAAAACAAGAGAGTATATTAATTTATTGCTTTTATACATTTGCTACTTTTTGAAATGATTAATTAAGAACATAACGTAATGTCGGTAGTCAGATAATATATTAGAAGTAACATACACATATAAATCAGTAAATCAGTAAACTCAGTTTTTAATGAATTGTATTTTTTTTAAACTTAAAAATATTATAAAACTTTTTTTTGTTAACTTTTTTGTTAACTTTTTTGTAAACTTTTTTTATTAACTTTTTTTTTTTTGTTAAAACTTTTTTGTAAACTTTTTTTTTTTTTTGGTCAAAACTTTTTTGTTAAAACTTTTTTTTTTTTTTTGTTCACTTTATTTTTTGTTAAAACTTTTTTTTAAACTTTTTTGTTAAAACTTTCTATGTATTTTTTTTTTTTTGCCAAACTTTTTTTTAACCTTTTTTTTTGTTAAAACTTTTTATATTAATTTTTTTTAAACTTTTTATATTAATTTTCTTTTTTGTTAAAACTTTATATATATATATGTATATATTTTTTTTTTGTTAAAAACTTTTTTGTTGTTGTTGTTAATTTTTTTTTAATTAGATTTTGTAATTTTTTCTAC